>JBBLXU010001787.1:0-57269 GCA_037893425.1 Campoplex nolae | reverse complement strand
TTTCTCGATGTACTACATATTCTGAATCACCCTGTATATAATATGTTATCTCGGTGGTATGCTACGATATGGTATTACATCGTTGTTCTAACGGAATCACTGCATGTGATACAAAGTTACGTGCGTAATATCTCGTGTTTAACCTTACTCGAACGGTAAACCAAAACGTTGCCTCATTTCGATGTATAAAAGAAAAGGGCAGTGATCAGTTAACATTGGATCATTTCAGAAGTGACTCGAAAAATATGAAGAAAACTTTCGTTCTTACCTCTGTAATCGTTTTTGATGTTAAGAAATTTTTTGGCGATACACGTGCCCGCACAGTAAAATCATTCGCCACAAATGCCACATTCTATTGTTGGTATCGTCGATATAGTCTTTTTTTTCAGCACACCATGTCGAACGCAGCCATAGTCGTGGCCAAACGATTGGCGCAGAAGATATCCAATCAGACATCAGATCGCAAGAAAAAAGCAAGCGTTGATTGAATATTGGTTTCTCGGAATAATTTTTTGAAAATTCTATGAAACGCTGCAGTATGTAGATTTCAAAACTAATGGCTACTAATAATAATCGAATCAACAGATGACATTTCCCTAAGGAATTTAATGAGTGACACATCAAAATATTCGGAAAAGCATTTGATTACCTCCTGCACAAAAAAAAAGAGATTTTTCTGAGTACAGTTGTTTGCAGTACATTGTCAAGTCGTGCCGTCATTGCTTTTTTCCATTTTATTCTTCTTTTTGTTATTATATCATATTTATTATTATTTTTGACACATCTCCGAACTGTCCTGGAAGTAAATTTTATTGTCGAACAGTTATATCATTTACCAACTTCTTTGCTTTTTGAAAAAAATATCTATACTTTGTTAACCTATTTATATGTATACACATGTTTGTATACAGTGTCTATGTTATTTTATGCACGAGCCATTTTCTTCAAAACTGTACGCTTTGTACATTAAAAGAAGTACCATGCGATGTTTTCAAGGCAACAATTTTTTCTAGCCGCATAATTTTCGAAGAATTATCATCATCAAGTACTTGATAAAGGAATTGGGATTGACAAGGAATTGATAAAGGATGAAAGAATATAGACAAAAATAATGAATCATAAGAGATAATCACACATAATTATTCATTAAGAAAAACATAAGAAACATTTGGGTTATAAAAATATATTGTAAAAAAATTGAAGGCTCTGGTAAAAATTTGAGGGAAATCTTGGACCATAACCTGTATTGAATAGAATATATCAATAACGTGTTCACGGTAGATAATCACCAAAGATAATCATGTGGAGACTTTATTACATTAAAGATCGTGAAAAATGTTTAAGTTATGATATTAATGAGGAAATAAAAATCGAGGTGCAACTAAAAAGATGAACTTTTTGATAAACAATGTCCGCCAAATATAATGATTGAGACGATCATGTACGTTGAATTGAATTAATAAACCTTCCTGCGATTTAAGAAAAAATTATGTAATTTATAGAATATTTACTGGCTATAACCAAAAATCTTTTTTTCAAATATTAATTAAGGCTTGCGACGACCATTTCAAGATTAGACGCTGAACGATTGCTAGGAAGTCTTCAAATAAAAATAATGTTTATCAAATTTCAAAAGAAGAAAATTGGCAGCATTTTATGCTGTAATGATCGCTTTTCACCGAGTTTAATCAAGTACGAGAGATTGATTTGACTTTTTTTTTCTAGACACCCCCTTTTTTTATTTGATTATGGACCCAGGACTTGATGGCTACAGGACCACGCTTACAAAGGTGCTTGTTGTTATCTTTTTTCATTACGATTTCGAGTAATGAAGGCAATTTCTTATTTTTTATAAAATAAGCGAAACAACGATATGCTTCTTTTTTTTCTTCGGCGGTCCAGCGATGTCGTGATATGGATGTAGGTGATGCCAATACTTCAGCGGATCCTTGATTTTTATATAAGGTCCCATACGAACGGCTTCGGGTGACTCGTGAATTCACAGCATCAATGGAACCGTTACTGTCTGAATCTGAATCTAGGAAGAACAAAAATCGTTTACAGAAAAATGAAATTGTACTACTGGCTCAGGAAAAGTCTATAAACAAATAGTATCAAAACAATGTAAATCACAATTTAGATATAAATAACATTAATTCTCGCCGAAACTTAATTTTTTGTGTCTGCTTTAATATGGTATCGAAGAAATTACCTTTAATCAGAACTGTTGGAGCTGAACGCGTTCAAAAGTTTGGGGATCAATTCACGAGCTCTCAGATACTTGAACCGTGTAGGATTTCGGGTTGAGACACCAAAAACGAAGGGATTGTTTGCTGAAACTGCCGCATGTTCACGGTATTCAAGGATAAGCTCAATAGCCTTTGATATTTCCGAGCTTATCAGGAAAGAGATAGATTTGTTCTTTTTCTCCCGTTTAACTATACGAGCGTATTTTTCTGGTGCGAGTTTACGTTTAGTGGCCAATTTTTCATACAGATCATCGTCTTTTTTAATTTTCGTCTGATTTTTGACCTCGTTTATCATCAAGTCACCAAGTTTCCCAACTTTTTGACCGTTTGAAATTTCGATTTTGATAAGGACTGCTTCAGCGAAATTGGTCCAAGATCTTAAATTGAATAGATCACCCAATTGTTCCAATTCCTTGGAGATGATAGTGTCCAAATAGCACTCGAAATCATCGATTCTGCACATCGGACAATTTATGCATCTCTGCACTTCGGACAATTTCCTCGATTTTTTTCGGTGCATGTTTATTTGCGAATGAACCACTTCGTCTACGGTATCCAAATTGAGAGGAACAAATTCTTCGACGATCGGTCGCTTAGCTCCATTCTGTTCGAATCCCTGTTCTGTGTAATAAAATATTTTCAAAAGTCAGAGGAATGAAATGTTGTGGTGTATTGAAGTGAACATGCATTAAAAAATATCGGTGGAAGTAAAGGGCGCCAAGTTTGCTAAATATTTAACAAAAATTTAATAACACCGAATATCATATGAAAGAAACGATGTAAAGTTTTGTAAGATAACCAAAGTTTTGTTATATAACCATGAACTATGTAAAATAAACATGAATTATTATCATTATTATTGATTGAATTATTTAATATAAACTAAAAGAGCTAATCAAAATTTTAGGTGTGAAAAATAGGTTTCGCTGAAGGTAAAGAATCTGTGAATAAAAATACTTACCATCGATAAGGTTTTCCTTCGGTAACTCACTGTCAGCGATAACTGCTGCGGATGAGATTTTTTCTGCTGCGCTTTCTGAAAAAGCCAATGAAAACAAGAAATTTAATTTCACAGTTCCTCCATGGCACTTCCATTGAGCCGCTGAAGAAATTACTTTTGTTAACTCAAGTTTTTTATTGAAGCATTTCACTAACGGGTTTTACTTACGTGTATCGAGACTATCACTGTGGTTTTCCAGCAGCGAAGGCTCACAGATCGATTGTTTATTGGTGTTCATTTTCGATCCTCAGCGTGAAGAAGGTTCTGAAAAGATAAAATATCCACGTGTACATTTGGTTTGGCGATTAAAAAAAAGTCCTGGAACTTTTTATCACTTGAAATACCGGAATTGGGACTGTGATCAGAGTTTATTATTGTTACAGGACAGTTAATTTTTTTTTACCACTTGCTTTTATCCAAAAGTAATCTATCTATCAATGCGGTCGAAGTTACCACGCGGTGGCACAAAAGCCTCGTTCAATTTCAATTTGAGGTTATATGCACGTGAATTCGATGTTTGTAGAACGATATCGGATTGAATTGTATTGAATAAAAGGTAACACGTAAAAAATGGAATTGATTTGAGGTTTGTAAAATAAATAAACATGTTCATTCTTACCTTTATAGATTTCGGTGTTAGAAAGGTTTATTTTTTCGTAGAGCTCGTACAAAGTAGTTCGAGGTGTTCTCAGCAAAGGCCAAGACGAGAAAGGATTAAGCTTCTGGAACAATCGCCACGTCCATTCCAGTCGAACGCACCCTAAAGTCGAACGCACCCTAAAGTCGAACGCACCCTAAAGTCGAACGCGTTCCGCTTGAGTAAACGTGGTCGTAAACGCACCCATCTCACCGTTCGTGAGCGTTGGCGCCTAAATCGACCGCACGAGTATACGAATCTTTGTATCCCGAATCACGCGATTGTTCCAGAAGCTTAATCCTTTCTCGTCTTGGCCTTTGCTGAGAACACCTCGAACTACTTTGTACGAGCTCTACGAAAAAATAAACCTTTCTAACACCGAAATCTATAAAGGTAAGAATGAACATGTTTATTTATTTTACAAACCTCAAATCAATTCCATTTTTTACGTGTTACCTTTTATTCAATACAATTCAATCCGATATCGTTCTACAAACATCGAATTCACGTGCATATAACCTCAAATTGAAATTGAACGAGGCTTTTGTGCCACCGCGTGGTAACTTCGACCGCATTGATAGATAGATTACTTTTGGATAAAAGCAAGTGGTAAAAAAAAATTAACTGTCCTGTAACAATAATAAACTCTGATCACAGTCCCAATTCCAGTATTTCAAGTGATAAAAAGTTCCAGGACTTTTTTTTAATCGCCAAACCAAATGTACACGTGGATATTTTATCTTTTCAGAACCTTCTTCCTACGCTGAGGATCGAAAATGAACACCAATAAACAATCGACCTGTGAGCCTTCGCTGCTGGAAAACCACAGTGATAGTCTCGATACACGTAAGTAAAACCCGTTAGTGAAATGCTTCAATAAAAAACTTGAGTTAACAAAAGTAATTTCTTCAGCGGCTCAATGGAAGTGCCATGGAGGAACTGTGAAATTAAATTTCTTGTTTTCATTGGCTTTTTCAGAAAGCGCAGCAGAAAAAATCTCATCCGCAGCAGTTATCGCTGACAGTGAGTTACCGAAGGAAAACCTTATCGATGGTAAGTATTTTTATTCACAGATTCTTTACCTTCAGCGAAACCTATTTTTCACACCTAAAATTTTGATTAGCTCTTTTAGTTTATATTAAATAATTCAATCAATAATAATAATAATAATTCATGTTTATTTTACATAGTTCATGGTTATATAACAAAACTTTGGTTATCTTACAAAACTTTACATCGTTTCTTTCATATGATATTCGGTGTTATTAAATTTTTGTTAAATATTTAGCAAACTTGGCGCCCTTTACTTCCACCGATATTTTTTAATGCGTGTTCACTTCAATACACCACAACATTTCATTCCTCTGACTTTTGAAAATATTTTATTACACAGAACAGGGATTCGAACAGAATGGAGCTAAGCGACCGATCGTCGAAGAATTTGTTCCTCTCAATTTGGATACCGTAGACGAAGTGGTTCATTCGCAAATAAACATGCACCAAAAAAAATCGAGGAAATTGTCCGAAGTGCAGGAAATCGATGAACTCGAGTGCTATTTGGACACTATTATCTCCAAAGAATCGGAACAATTGGGTGATCTATTCAATTTAAGATCTTGGACCAATTTGGCTGAAGCAATCCTTATCAAAATCGAAATTTCAAACGGTCAAGAAGTTGGGAAACTCGATGACTTAAAGATAAACGAGGTCAAAAATCAGACAAAAATTAAAAAAGACGATGATTTGTATAAAAATTTGTCCGCTAAACGTAAACTCGCACCAGAAAAATACGCTCGTATAGTTAAACGGGAGAAAAGGAACAAATCTATCTCTTTTCTGATAAGCTCGGAAATATCAAAGGCTATTGAGCTCATCCTTGAATACCGTGAACATGCGGAAGTTTCAGCAAACGATCCTTTCGTTTTTGGTGTCTCAACCCGAAATCCTACACGGTCTAATTATTTGAGAGCTCGTGAATTGATCCCTAAATTTTTGAACGCGTGCAATGCGACTGATAGCACAAGTTTGATCCGCGATTCTTCTAAGCAGCAGCTGGCAACTCGATGTGCAGCTTGCACCGCTCCACAAGGAAATATTTCAGGATTAGTGAGTTCCACAAGCCTTCCGAAGATGATACATTGCGAAATCAATCCTGAGCCTCCAGTCGCAGTCAATGATTGTATCAAGTCAAAAATTCTGGCCGTACAACGAGGTTCGAATAATGATCATGTTGACGATACCCAGGAACCAATGACTTCCACCAAGAAGATTGCAGCAGCTCGAACAGTTCCGATTAAAGGTAATTTCTTCGATACCATCAAAGCAGACACAAAAAATTGAGTTTGGGCGAGAATTAATGTTATTCATATCTCAATTGTGATTTTCATTGTTTTCATACTACTTATTTATAGGCTTCTCCTGAGCCAGTAGCACAATTTCATTTTTCTGTAAACGATTTTTGTTCTTCCTAGATTCAGATTCAGACCGTAACGGTTCCATTGATGCTGTGAATTCACGAGTCACCCGAAGCCGTTCGTATAGGACCTTATATAAAAATCAAGGATCCGCTGAAGTATTGGCATCACCTACATCCATATCACGACATCGCTGGACCGCCGAAGAAAAAAAAGAAGCATATCGTTGTTTCGCTTATTTTATAAAAAATAAGAAATTGCCTTCATTACTCGAAATCGTAATGAAAAAAGATAACAACAAGCACCTTCGTAAGCGTGGTCCGGCAGCCATCAAGTCCTGGGTCCATAATCAAATAAAAAAAGAGGGTTTCTATAGTAAAAAAAAGTCAAATCAATCTCTCGTACTTGATTAAACTCGGTGAAAAGCGATCATTACAGCATAAAATGCTGCCGATTTTCTTCATTTAAAATTTTATAAACATTATTTCTGTTTGAAGACTTCCTAGCAATCGTTTAGCATCTCATCTTGAAATGGTCATCGCAAGCCTTAATTAATATTTGAAAAAAAGATTTTTGGTTATACCCAGTAAATATTCTATAAATTACAAAATTTTTTCTTAAATCGCAGGAAGGTTTATTAATTTGATTCAGCATATATGATCCTCTCAGTCATTATATTTGGCGTACATTGCTTGTCAAAAAGTTCATCTTTCTAATTTACCTCGATTTTTATTTCTTTATTAATATCATAACTTGAACATTTCTCATGATATTCAATGTAATAAAGTCTCCACGTGATTATCTTCCGTGATTATCTACCATGAACACGTTTTTGATATATTCTTTTTAATACAGGTTATGGACCAAGATTTTCCTAAAATTTTTACCAAAGCCTTCAATTTTCTTATAAGATATTTTTATAACCCAAATATTTCTTATGTATTTCTTAATGAATAATTTTGTGTGATTATCTAGTATGATTCTTCATTTTTGTCTACATTCTTTCATCCTTTATCAATTCCTTGTCAATCCCAATTCCTTCATCAAGTACTTAATGATGATAATTCTTCGAAAATTATGCGGCTAGAAAATCATGTTTCCTTGAATACCTCGTTCAATGTGCCAAGAAATTTCGCGTGCGATGGTGGAAAACAAAAATCGAAACCGTTAAAGAGTCCGACGGTTGATCGGAAAAAACCCTTTGTCATTTCTGCCACAAAGAGCGAAGTGGAATCGCTCGACATCTGATGGTTGATTATGGCAATGAAACTGAGGTGAAAAAATTCATGCACCAACTCCGAAAAAATCCAGAACGCATTGCTTTGATTGCGTAACTCTGCAAAGAGGGGAATTTCATCTTCTATACAAATAAAGAGAGGAATCGGAAAGAAGTTATCTTAGCCGACGATTCAGAGTGAAAGAGAACATGTTAGCGATCACATACGGTTAAATGCATACACGAGTTCGTTGCAATGATACGATACATTTTGAAGGGAAGTAGCATCGAAAGTGGCAAAAATAAGATTAAAAAAAATGATTTTTAGAAATTTCATTTGCAAAGGAGGCTTCACCATAATTCTTTGAAAAAACAAATACGTGTACTTGAACCGACTGTTTCACATTTATTAAACGAAATGAAAGTAAAGTTGATCGTGTACAGGATTTTGCTTCTCTCCCAAAATTTATATTCCAAATGAGAATCCAGCAGCACGGAACTAGCACATTCTTTCACACCTCTTCTGCCGGATGATTATTGCAGTAAGAACTGTAGGTTTATGTTTGAACTATTTTTATACAATATTCGATCTAAATTTGAATCATCATTGTGTTATTCATTAAAATTATTGACATACAGTATTGTCTCGAAGAATTCATCTTTATTTTATGAATGATTTACTGATTGTATTTGGAAAACACAACGGGACGAGAAAAAATCAAGTAATGCTTTTTTGACATGAATCAAAACGAAATCAATACAGAACGACATGTTCCAGGACGTGCGAAAATATCCCCCGTCCACCACGCGTCATGCTTTTTATCCGTTGCGATTTCAATTTCCATGCATATGAAAGTTTTCGAATAGCGATTTCATATCATTGGTTTGAATAAGAAGAGTGTCTTCAATTATTCAAGAAGAGGAGGCTTTCCCATTATGCATTCCCGACATCCTTAAAATTGTGATTACACATTGAACAGATGTCTACAAGAAGTGTCATATTCCAGGACTTTTAAGATGAGAATACAATATTTTGCCCGAAGTCGAACGCGTTCGATTTTAGGGTGCGTTCGACTTGAGTTAACGTGGTCATAAACGCACTTATCTCACCGCTCGTGAGCGTTGGCGCGCAAATCGAATGCTAGGTCGACTTCGAGTATACGAATTTGTGTCCCGAATCACGTGATTGTTCCGGAAGCTCAATCCTTTCTTGTCGTGGCCTTTGCCGAGAACACTTCTGACTACTTTGTACGAGCTCTACGAAAAAATAGACCTTCAGACACCAAAAACTATAAAGGTAAGAATGGACATGTTTATTTATTTTATGGACCTCAAATCAATTCCATTTTTTACTTGTTACCATATTTTCAATACCATTCGATACGAACATCGAATTCACATGCATAACCTCAAATTAGAATTGAACGAGGCTGCACCACCGCGTGGTAACGTCCACCGCATCGATAATGGGAGAAAGATTACTTTTGAATAAGAGCAAGGAATCAAAAAAAAAAAAATAACTGTCCTGTAACAATAATAAACTCTGATCCCAATTCCAGTGTTCAAAGTGATAAAAAGTTCCAGGACTTTTTTTGAATCGCCAAACCAAATGTACACGTTGATATTTCATTTTTTCAGAACCTTCTTCCTACGCCGAGGATCCAAAATGAACACCAATGAACAATCGACCTGTGAGCCTTCGCTGCTGGAAACCTACAGTGAGAGCGCAGCAGAAAAAATCTCATCCGCAGCAGTTATCGCTGACAGTGAGTTACCAAAGGAAAACCTTATCGGTGGTGAGTATTTTTGGTCATAGGTTCTTTACCTTGAGCGAAAGCTATTTTTCACATAATAAAATATGTTTATTTTAAATAATTCATGGTTAGAGACGATAGTCTTACACGTGCGGCATGGACGAAATGAGACGAATACAAACGCATTTGACGAGACGACGGAATACACCTGATGTTCTTCTAGACATAGGCTAGTTTTTAAAATATGATAAGAAAAAAAAACGAAAAGAGAAAAAATACACGACTGTAGAGAAAAAAAATGAATCTAGAGAGTAAGACGATAATTGTGTAGTTAAGCTAAGGACTCTCGACGGTCGATAGGTGCTCTAACGAAAAATATCTAAGAAAACGTGAGAAAGCAGAAAAAAGAATTGTACACAGACGACATGGACGATTGTAGAAAGAGACGATAAAAAATACAGAAAAACAAAAGCTGCATATGACAAAGTTGAAAGAAAAAAAAAGAAAAAAAAATAACGAAACAATGGTCAGAATTAGATTTTTCATGAAACTCGAATAAGAACAGGGCATAAGCCATTAAAAAAAGTGCCCTTAGTTTATTTTCCAATCGTTTGAAAAATAAAATAAAAGTAATTTAATAAATAAAAATAATAAAAACAAAAAATGGGAAGAAAACGCTATTCTTTATTACAAAATATAAATTTTCTTGTTTAAGATGAGATTTTTTAAAAGCGTGCTTGCCCGCGGGCCAGTTTCGAGAATTTTTTTAGATAGGGTCTTAAAACGAAAAGAAAAGAAGAAAAAAAAATACAGGCACATGCGAAAGAAATATCTTTGGTCATGTTACAAAACTTTACATTGTTCCATATGATATTCGGTGTTATTAAATTTTTTTTTAATATTTAGCAAACTTTGCTCCCTTTAGTTCCACCGAAATTTTTTAATACATATCTACATCCACTTCAATTCACCACACATTTAATTTCTCCGACTCTCAATAACATTTCATTCCACAGAACAGGGATTCGAACAGAATGGAGTTGAGCAACCGATCGTTGAAGAAGTTCCTGCTAATTCAGAAAGTAGTGGAAATGAATCAGTGCATGATACTGAAATGGAAAAACCATCTTTCTTGAAAAGGCACAAATACATGAAGGATGTGATTGAAATTATGAACCACGACAACAAAATTCTTTGCGAACTTTATCGACGACCTTCAATCGAACGAGATGTTCAGGGCACGTCGAAAATTCTGGAAGAGGAACAAGGTTCGGAAGAAAATGACTCCGCTGATGAAAGTATCGATTCAACGATTGATACCGATGAGGATTCGGTGGCTTAACCGGTTTCGGTTGAAGGTAATTTCTTTATATGATCGGAGTTCAAAACACTTACCTCAAGATTCAATTTAATCTGAGAATCAAGTTTACTGTTTACTGTCGATTGCATAAGGTTTCTATTAATGATGCTTTTCTTCTACATTAGTGCTGACTCCCAAAACGTACGCATCGAACCTCGATGGATAAGCAGCAATCAACCGAACCAGCGAAAATAACTTACATTCAACTGATGGTGATGTCACTGGACCGAGGAAGAACAGAAGAACTAATATTATTTCTATTTGCTATTTTATACATGATATTTTTTTTTGAGTTTTTATTAATCGTTCATCATCTGATTATCCAGGAATTATAATACACCCTAAATATCTCTTATTACTCAGTGCTTATTCTATGAACATGTTAACGTTGAAAACGTCACGTTAATAGCTCAACACATGATTTCTCTTAACATGACAATATTTCATGTCAATCGTAAATGTCGATCGTGGAAAAAAAGTTTTTCTTCGATTTCTCTCGTTACATATTATGTTACAAATATGTACATGTAAATTTATTGATTACTATTGGATGGGACGGAATTCCCGAACATCCTTGTTCGGGCCTTGTTCGGAAAAAGCCTGAGCTTTCCAATAGCATGATTTTTTTCTATTGAAGTTGGATATCTTTCGTAATAAATATGTGTGTGAAATGACATCTACTGATTATTCAATCTTGTTGACATCTTTATTAATTTCTCCTTTATTATCTGCTCAATGATAATAATCTTTCGACTTTTATAAATATAAGAAAAATGATGAAAATAAATGAAAGAAATCGATCCCATTCTGTTGCCATGCATTCTCAATACTTCTGTTGCTGTTCTTACGGATAAAATGGAAATATTCATAGAATATGGCATATTTCAAGACGTTAAAGAAGAGAAGCATCCGTGAGTCATTGCAATTTGTGTGCATCTCATCATAAACAATCCCAATCAAAAAAAAAAAAAAAATTGAACAAAAGGAATATCAGATTGTAGTTCGAGTTGTATGTCCAACGGTCATTGGATTCAAAAATACCTCGAGTCCTGGAAGCAATCAATCAATAGATCGAGTCCTGGTAACAATCAATGAATATATTGAGTCCTGGAAACAATCAATCAATAGCTTGAGTCCCGGAAATAATCGATCAATAGATTGACTGTTTCCAGGACCCGAGAAGATTTTTTGACTGATTCCGTGGTTGATTAAGTGTTTCCAGGACATGGTAAATATAAGAAATGTTATATTCCGGGGCCGAGAAAAGAATATAATTTCTTCCGTCATAGTTTCAACAGTTTTCCCGAATGAACGTCTTTGCAGGACCTTACTTTTCTGTCATATTTTCTAAATTTTTCAATTTCATATTTCAATGATGTATATATTCGAGATACTGTTTATCGTGGTTGTAAATAAAACTGAAGCGGATGCAATAGAGATTACTTATCATTCTAGAACGTTCACAAAAAATTGATATTAATGAGAAAAAATTCACTTACCTTTCAGTTGCTTTTCTTCAAGTCAACTTTTTTCTATTGATAAACTTAAAATAATGTTGTACTTTTTATGGAAAACGATAATCTGATGTCGACGGTTCAATGTCAATTCGCACTGTACATTGATTTTAATCCACATTCGCGATTACATTCGCGTTTTCTCTATAATACACCTGTCATTGAAATTTTAAAAGCAGTTAAAAGCAGTATAAATTGTAATCACCCAAGACCGTTTGGCATAAAAAATACATTTCTTATTCTTTGCAATTCCTTTGATGTATCATAAAAGAATTTTCGAATGGTGCTACTTGCTTATCTCATTCAGAATTTAATTCAAATGAGAATATTAACCGTATGTCGTGTTACATGAGACCCAAACCTGGATTTATGCGAAAGTCACTGAATCCTCTCGAGTCCTCGAAACAATCAATCAATGGATTGAGTACTGGAAACGATCGATCAATATATTGAGTTCTGGAAACAATCGGTCAATAGATTGATTGTTTCGGGACTCAAGTTCAAGACTCGAGAAGATTTCGCGACTGATTCCGTGGTTGGTTGATTGTTTCCAGGACATGCTAACTGTAAGAAATATCATATTCCGGGACCTTAATAAAAATATAATTTTTTTTTCGTCATAGTTTCAACATTTTTGCTGAATAAACGTTTTTGCAGGACCTTACTTTTTTGACGGATTTTCATGATTTTCCAATTTTATATTTCAAAGGATACTCAATTATGTTGTAGATATTCTAGATACTGTTTGTAAATAAAACTAAAGCGGATGTAACAAAGGTTATGTATTATTCCAGAACGTTCACAAAAAACTGAGATTTATGAATGAAAATTTACTTTCCTCTCGGTCTATTTTATCCAAGTCAACTTTTTTCTATTTATAAACTTGAAATAATATAATATTTATGGAAAACGATAATCTGATAGATGTCCACGTTTCAATGTCACTTTGCTCTGTACATCGATTTTTTGATCCATATTCTTGATAACATTCGCGTTTTCTCTCTGATACTTTTTGAATCTGCTTGATTTATCATGTAAGCATTTTTGAATGGTCATCAACTCATTTAGAATGCAATTTCAACTGGAGTAATAACAGTATGCCATGTTATCTGAAACCCAAACCCAGACTTATATCGAAGTCCGAGAATCTTGCCGAGTCCTGGAAATAAGCAATCAATCAATGTCCTGAAAATTTCGAATAAACCCTATAATGAAAAAGTTCTAGAATCCTCAAATTGATACATTTCTTGGAATACTCGAAGGTCTGAAATCAAACGTTACACTGATGTCATGAAAACTACGCGAATCCTGAAAATAGCCCACTAATAGATGTCCTGGAACTCCGAGAGTCCTCAAAACAAACTTTATCATATCAGTCCCGGAATCGTCCAGTGTCCTGGAAACGGCAAATTTATCAATACTTTGGAATCTCGTTTGCCTGAAATCAAACGTTACACTGAAGTCCTTGAATCTACTCAAGTCCTTGAAACAGCCAATTAATAGATGTCCTGGAACTCTCCAAGTCCTCAAAACAAACTCTATCAAAACAAAGTCCTGGAATCTTCCAGTGTCCTGGAAATAGGGATGGCTTGAAAAAAACGAAGTCCTGGAATCTTCCAGTGTCCTGGAAACAGGGATGGCTCGGAAAAAACGAAGTCCTGGAACTAACTATTACTATGGGGTCCTGAAATCCACTAGAGTTCTGGAAACAGCCATTTATTGGATGTCCTCAAACAATCTAAGTCTCTGTACCAACCACCATACTGATGTCCTGGAATCTATTCATGTCCTGGAAACCCTCGAACTATGAATGTCCCCGAAAATGCAAGGGCCCTAAACCAACCGTTACGGCAAGGTCCTGGAATTCTTGAAAGTCCTGGAAACAACTGATTGGTCAATGTCCTGGTAACTGCCAATTCTACGATTCCATGAAGGTTATCATGAAGTACATAATAATTCCACTTGCAGCTAATGAATATTGCTATTTTCTATCAAATTGTAGTCTTTTTAGATGTTGTCCCGGAAACTGCCTCTGAATATATATACAGGGTGATTCAGAAAGACTTGCTGTCCATGTACCCTCGGGTTCGGACCAATATTATAAGCAATCCTACTTAACCGTTTTGAAAAATTCAAAATAGTTTTCAAATGGCAAGCAATAGAATTTGGGTTTTTTGAGCCAATAGGAAGGTCGCTTTCAGCCATGATACGCGACGCCTCGGGATCGGATTATGCTCGCATTGAGAGCCAAGGTTCTCGTCTTTTGTTTCAGAGGCAATGTTACTCGAAGCGCTTTACGCGCGTGATGTTTTTATTTTCGCGTGACGTCAGCATCATTTTATGAATGAAGCAGTGACAGATATGAATTTGGATATTGACCATACTTTTGACAGATAGATATTTGCAGCACATCGATTCTCGGCAGATGTCGTTGTTCGATTAGAACTGCGACTTTCGGTGAATCGTGTCATCAATCTCCAATAAACGATGATAATATTAATTATGATTCGTGAAGACGAAAATGATGGAAATGGAAGTATGAAAAAATGTTGCACGATAAATCGTTACGATTTATTTTTCGATAAAATTGATTTCTAAAACTGATGAAATGTTAATAACTTTCATATTGCGCTAGAAATGAAATACGTCCGTGCGGCGCAATTAATAGTTTTGTTAAGATTGAAAAATGAAACGATGAAAAGATGAAGGGAATCTTGCCAATTCTCGCGCGATGAGCACCTTGCACAAAATTTGATTTAACAAATTGTTCAAATAAATTTCGTCATAAATTGTTTTAACAATTAGTTAAAAAAAATTTGTTTAAACAAATTATGACAACTGATCAGAATTTTCTCAAATCGTAATCTATGAGTTAAAACATGTTGTCATAATTTGTTTTAACAATTTGTTTAAATAGATTTGTTTAAACAAATTATGACAAGTGATCAGAATTTTCTCAAAACGTAATCTATGGGTTAAAACACGTGGAAAACATGTTGTCATAATTTGTTTTAACAATTTGTTTGAATAGATTTGTTTCAACAAATCATGATAACTGACTAAATCTGTAACAAATCGTAATCTATGAGAAAAAACATGTAGAAAACATGTTGTCATTATTTGATTTAAAAATTTTTTTAGATTAATTTGTTAATCAAATTATGACAACTTATCAGAATTTTCTCAAATCGTCATCTATGAATGAAAACACGTGGAAAACATGTTGCAATAATTTGTTTAAACAGGCTGCTTGAATGAATTTATTTAAACAAATTATGACAACTGATAATAATTTTTTCAAATCGTTATCTATGCGTGAAAACACGTGGATAACATAGTGTCATTACTCGTTTGAAAAAATTGTTCAAATAAATTTCGTCATAATTTGTTGAAATAATTTGTTTAAATAAATTTGTTCAAACAAATTATGACGACTGATCAAAATTTTCTCAAATCTCAAATCTATGAGTAAAAACACGTGGAAAACAGGTTGTCATAATTTGTTTGAACATTTTGTTTAAATAAATTTGTTTAAACAAATTATGACGACTGATCACAATTTTCTCAAATCGTAATCTATGAGTAAAAACACGTAGAAAACAGGTTGTCATTATTTGTTTAAACATATTGTATAAATAAATCTGTATAAACAAATTATGACAACTGATCAGAATTTTCTCAAATCGTATTCTATGAGTAAAAACACGTGGACAGACAGGTTGTCATAATTGGTTTTAAAAATTTGTTTAAATAAATTTGTTTGAACAAATTATGACAACTGACAACTGAAATTCTTTAAACAAATTGATTCAAATTTCAGCACGATCGATTCCAGAATCGTCATCTGACAGAACCAATGCGTAAGAAAACTTTCTAGTTTCATTCCAAGAATTTGTTTAAAAATTTAATTCAACAATAAGAATAGAACAAATCTTTCGAAAACCATTTCAAAAATCTTTATGTACTAGAAGACTGTTTGAATAAATTCGTTTGAACAAATTATGGCAAGGAAAAAATATGTTCGGAAATCATTTACAAAGTCGCAATCGAGTAAAATACTTTTTAAATTTTTTTTCGTGAACATGGTTTGTTTAGCGAAAACTCGTGCCATCGTTTAAATTCCTTGGCAGGATACCGCTTTTTAACATCGAATTGCACGAAAAATAACGTTTTTTCATGCATTGTCTGACGGGAATTCGTCTTACCGGGTTGATCCCAGTACGATACTGATTTTATCCCTGAAAATACCAATCGTTGCGCTAGATTTAAGCTCAATGTCAAGTCATAATCTCCATCCCTCGTCGAGATATGATTTTTGGCTCATTGCCACGATTTTTGTGGAAAAATAAAGTGTTTTCATAAATTTTCTGACTAAAATTTATCGTCTTCGTTTTGAGGGAGTACAATCATAATTTATTTTTTCGTCAACATGGTTTGCTTAGCTCAAACGAAGCGAAAACTCGTGTCATCATGTCAATTCTTTGCCAGGATCTGATTTTTTACTTTTGACCACGAAGTATTCATGATGGAAATGTCAATGAAAAACTAATATTAATATTAGGTAAGTATTTTATCGACTATTTACGGTATGACTCTTTCCGATGGTGCAATTAATCAATCCCTCACATATTTTTCGATACATTTTTGCGAAATAAGGTTGAGGTTAGTCATTTTCGATGTACGCTTATTTTCATTCAACATAACAAAAGTCTTGCAGTACTATTTTCCAACAACATAAATTATTTTCTGGATAATTGTATTTTTAAAATATAGTTTTTTCTCCCTAGGCTTATGTTTGCAATACGTGATAAATCATTAATTAAATAATTAACAAATTAAAAATTGCTCCTTATGAGCGAACGATGTTTTAATTAGAGTCGAAATGAATCCCAGTGTTTTTGCAGCTGATTCTGTTGTAGAGTAGGTTCTGCATCAAGAGTCAATCGCGCGAAACATCGGTTTCATTCCTTTTAATAGCCTACAGCAGTGGTTTTGGTTCTGTAACCAATCTACGAGCTTTCTTGAGCCTATTACTTTTTAAATCATATACGAGAGATGAAACCAACGACGGTGAACGTTATTTCCGTAATCCATTGCTAAATGTAATGTGGAAAAATATTCATCGACATAGAGTTAATCTTCATACGTTCAAAATCGTTGAATTAAACGTAAAATCTCGGCTCCAAAAAGTTGAAAATTTGCTAATTAAATCCGAATATTTTTGCAACTGAAAGTGTCGAAGAATACCTTTCGTATCAAGGATTAATCGGGCTAAACACTGCTTTCGTTCCTTCTCTGAACCTATTGTAGTGGAATTGGTTCGGTCATCAATTTACAAGCTTTTCCGTGCTCATAAATTTTCGAATCCATCACAGGAGATTAAGTTGAATGTCTTCACCCTCGTCTTCGTTTTAGTCTTCACCCTTATCTTCGTTTTAATCTTCATTTTTGTCTTCGTTTTAGTCTCAGCCCTTGTCTTCGTTCTTGTCTTGGTTCTTGTCTTCGTTCTTGTCTTCGTTATTGTCTTCGTACTTCTCGTCATTCTTGTCTTCGTTCTTGTCTTCGATCTACCACACGGAAATGATGACTTTTTTTTCGACAACGTGGTGTGTTTAGCCAAAACGGAGCGGGAAGTCGTGCCATCGTCTCTATCCCTCGCCGGGATAAGATTTTTAGCATTTTACTACGCATTGCATGGAAAACAAGGCTTTTCCGTGCAACGTGAGACGATAATTCGTCGTCACGGATTGACCAATGGACAGTTCTGTTCTTTTTCCTGAAATCATGAAAATTCGATCTACATTGGAGCTCAAACTCGTTGCATTCTTTTAATCGCTCACCGAGGTGTGATTATTTCGTAATTGCCACGATTTCGAGGGAAAAAAGACGTTATTTATAAATTTCAAAACAAAAATTGATCGTCTTCGATCCAACGCACTAAAGCGATGATTTTTTCCAACAGTTCGGTGTGTTTCGGCAGAACGAAGCGGAAAATCGTGCTATCGTCTCTATCCCTCGCCGGGATAAAATTTTTGGCAGCTCACGACGATCCACATGACAAACGAGGTTTATCGATCGAATGTGAGACGATAATTCGTCGTCGTCACGGATAGAGCACTAGGCAGTCCCGTTTTTTTCCCTAAAAACATAAAAATTGAAGCTAAATTAAAGCTCAAACTCGTTACATTCTTTCATTCTCTCGCCAAGATATTTTTTTTATCGCTGCAACGATTTTGAGGGGGAAAAAGACGTTTATTTATGGATTATGAAACGAAAATTGATCGTCTCGAATCTACCACAATAAAATGATGATTTTTTTATTAACAGCGTGGTGTGTTTAAGCTGAACGAAGCGAAAAGTCGTGCCATCGTCTTTATTGCTCGCTGGGATATGATTTTTGGCGGCTCACGATGATTTACACGAGGAACGACGTTTTTCAATCAAATTTGAGACGATAATTCGTCGTCGCCGGTTGACCACGAGGCAGTCCCGTTCTTTTTCCCTGAAAACATAGAAACTGATTCTAAATTAAAGCTCTAACTCGTTAAATTCTTTTATTCTCTCGCCAAGATATTTTTTTTGGATCGTTGCAACGATGTTGAGGGGGAAAAAGACTTTCATTTATTAATTATAAAATGAAAATTTAACGTTTTCGATCGACCACACCAGAATAATGATTTTTTTTTAACAGCGTGTTGTGTTAACGCAAAATGAAGCGAAAAATCGTGTCATCTCCTCTATCCCTCGCCGGGATATAATTTTTGGAAACTCACGACGATTTACATGAAAAACAACGTTTTTCAATCGAATGTGAGATGCTAATTCGTCGTCACGGTTTGACCACCGGACAGTCCCGTTTTTTCCCTGAAAACATAAAAATTCGAGCTAAATTGAAGCTCAAACTCGTTGCATCACGGTTTCGTGAACGCAAACCAAGCTGAATGTTAATGCAGAAGTTCACGGATGTTGGCAGTGCTTTGTTTCTTTTATGCAAATTTCAATCCAACTCGCGTGTCACGCATCAGTACGAATCGGTATTTGAAATGTTTACGCTGGTGTTTTGGGTTCAAGACGCGTCTTATAGTGTTGTGGCGTCGGATGATATCGTGAAAGCGTCTGGATGTATGGCGGAAATTAAGTGGGGGAAGAAATTGTTTGACGGCCGTTTATTGGCTAAATCGGGTAAGTTCGCAGTAGACTTTTCAAACATTTTCTACCTGTTACTTCTGACTGTCTGCTTCATCGTAGACGATCAAGCTTGGCTGCAGACTTTAGTCGTCAACACAGACGGCATCATAACTGGGAAAGCGGACAGCAATTCCGATGCAGCAGCGGCGATAGATATCGGTACGTTTTTGGGTTGGCGTTTTTTCTTATTCATCGCGTAAAACTTTTTCTGTCATCTCTTGAATGACGTTCTGTTACAATTGTAACAGAATATTCTAGTAGGGTCTTTGGGTCCTTTGGAATCGCGGGCTCCAGGTTTGAGCCATTTTCGCTTGTTCTGTTTGGGTTTTGTCGAGCTGCACCAAGTTTTTTTCTAGTCGTTGTTTCTTTTTAGACGTTGGTTCTTTTTCTCTCTTCATTCGATAATGCGTCCAGTTTGGGTTGCTGATCCTCGCTGCAACTAGTGTCTCTCTTCGATTCCTCATCCGAAGTTTCGGTACCCTCTTAGAGAATTTTCATCTCCGATTTCTTCAATGAGACGAGTGGTTCCCTGCGGATCTCGTTCCAGCGGTCAAAATCATGTTATCCCAGCCAGGAATTCAAATGATGGCACGTATTTTAGCTTCGTTTCGGCTAGCGAAACTGTGTGTTTCAGAAAAATAATCATGATAGCACTGTGGTCAATCAACCACAAAAGTTTTTTGTCGCACAATTTTTATAATAATCCTGTTTTTCGTTAAGTTCGTGGTCAAAAGTCAAAAATTATTACAGTTGGGTCTCCTCTGTTCCACGTTGTACTTAATCGTTTGTTCTTTGACTTTTTTTGTGTCGATTGGACGTTATTTCGCCCCTATCCCATAACTTAAAATATTAACTGTCTCATTCCTTCATTGATGTTTGTGTGATGACATTTGGATTTCGTGCCTTTTTCTTGGATAGACAGTGACCAGGCCGCTCATTTTGGTGCTGCTGGTTCCAGCTACCAAACAAATGATGTCCTGAGCGATGTTCTTGGTGCTCTCGTAGAGAACAACGAGGAACCATTGAATGCCATCGATGATTAGAGTAAAAATGAAGAAACTGCTGTCACAAAAAGCAACATGGTTTGACAGTTTTTCTCTTATTTACACTACCGCTCTAAAGTTTAGATAAAGTAGTCGATATTTCTTGCCGCCCGTGAATTTAGATAACACTGCCACAAAAGAAAATATTTGAATTTTCGATTTCAATATTTTTTGAGATTTTTTTTTCGACCCAGTACGGGCTTTGGTTCGTCACTGTTTTTTGGCCTTATTTCGACCATGGCGAATCAGGCGCAGAATTCAAGGAAATTTCTGTTACTCTGGGAATCTAGGTTGAGCTAATCGCAGAAAGTGGCATTTATATATCGCCAATAACTCTTCATACCATCGATCGGAAGTTTTGCAACAATCCACGCAGAATGGTGGGTGCATTGATGAAAACGATATGTGGAAAAGAAAATTTGATCAAGATGAGCGTTACGGGCTCTGACGGATATACGCCGATCCCAGTTCCGGTGATAACTGCAGTCGAAAGTTAGTAATATGGAGTTATCATCAACCACACAAAAATCTCGGAAATGAATATTTACTGATAATAATTGATGAATTCTACTGTCAGGATACGTATTTGACAAATGTCCGGAGCAACGGCTCACGACTGAAGAATTCAAGAGGTGTTTGACGCAATTGTGTACTAATATGAGGGTCAGGAAATGAATTGACCAGAAGATTGTGTTTCGTTGGTGCACAATAAGCATTCTCTGAAAAATTTAAAATTATTCCTGCTAATAAAAAGATAATAAACATCGCTTCAAAAGAGTTTTCCATCATGTATAATTTCTTGCACTCGGTAACAGTTGTATACAGTTGTATCGGCAATGTACTACTAGTCATTAATGCCTGGTCAAAGCAAAATCTAGCGATTTTACCGACAGTGTATCGTCACTTGTCGAAGTTGCTTGAAGTTCGGAGGAGTTTCAGACTCATGTGTCAGGCGTAATTCTTAACCACCAAATTGATTAAATTGTTAACCTAGCGAATACATGACAGCGCCGAAATATGTTGACCGCGGCAGGCTGATACAGCGTTCGGCAGATTGAAATTGGAACAATGGGTTAAGTAGGATGAAGAAAAGGTAGAAGAATGTGATGCTCTAACGGCCAATGGAGTTATTTATTAATGTTAATGTATTAATAGCAGATGGAAATAAAAAATGCAAATGAAATGAGAATTTTCGGATTCCGAAAATGATTCCATTCAATAAAACACCACTTCGATACCAAATTGAACGACATCCTCTCCGAGCTATAGCAATTCTCGATCGATGAAAAAGAAATGATTGAATTCGTGACTGTCCGAATGAATCCAAAATAAATGATTGGATCTTGCAGCTACTTAAACTGTTTATTTTTTTTTAAATGTCGGGGCTCAGTGATGGAATCATCTGACTTGGAGCATCGTAAAAAATCTCATTGCTCCAAAGCTCGTAGACCGGTTCGATCGAAGGAACGAGTGAACTTTTACCAAAAAACTAATCATTCCAGGTTTGGGGTTGATGGTTTCTACGAAGTAACCACGTTTCGAACCTGGTCGACCAGGTGCTACACTTGGATTCATCTGGAAATCGATAGAATGCCACTCGATAACAGATTAGCACTCATTTCTCTTTAAATATTCGAATTTTTAATAGAAACGAACGGGAAATCACTTTTCTCGATTGTCCAGGTGAATCCAGGATGGATGATGATATCCCGCAGCTACTACACTTGGATTCATCTGGAAATCGATAGAATGCCACTCGATAACAGATTAGCACTCATTCCCTCTTTAAATATTCGAATTTTTATAAGCAACGAACGGCAAAGCACTTTTCTCTATTGTCCAGATGAATCCAAGTGTATCAGCTGGTCGACCAGGTTCGAAACGTGCTTACTCCGTAAAAACCATCAACCCCAAACCTGGAATGATTAGTTTTTTGGTCATTGCGAGAACTCGGAGAGGATGTCGTTCAATTTGGTATCGAAGTGGTATTTTATTGAATGAAATCATTTTCGGGATCCAAGAGATCTCATTTCAGTTGCATTTTTTATTCCCATCTGCTATTAATACATTAACATTAATAAATAACTCCATTGGCCGATAGAGCATCACATTCTTCTAACTTTTCTTCATCCTACTCAACCCACTGTTCCAATTTCAATCTGCCGAACGCTGATGACTCTGAAGTTTGCAACGTTGGAGTCCAACGAAATGAACGGAAAAAAAAATTTGTGATTCTCCAATTTTTTATTTCGCGAATCACTTCAATAGCATAAAAAAAAAATAACTTTCAAATTTCAGTCAAAAAAATTCTCCGGAACACCCCCTTCCAGAGGGTTGAACTTGAAAATATTTCGCCATAATCGCTGTATGGCGATTCTCCAAATTTTTATTTCGCGAATATTTTTCAATAAATAAAACGAACCGGCGTGCCAAATTTCAATGAAAAAAATTCTCCGGAACACCCCCTCCCAGGGGGTTGAAGCTGAAAATATTTCGCCAAAAATGCTCTATGGGAATTCTCCAATTTTTTATTTCGCAAACATTTTTCAATTACCAAAACACACCAACGTGCCAAATTTCAGTCGAAAAATTTCTCCGGAACACCCCCTCCCAAGGGGTTGAAGTTGTAAATATTTCGCCAAAAATGCTCTATGGGAATTCTCCAATTTTTTATTTCGCGAACATTTTTCAATTACCAAAACACACCAACGTGCCAAATTTCAGTCGAAAATATTCTCCGGAACACCCCCTCCGAGGGGGTTGAAGTTGAAAATATTTCGCCAAAAATGCTCTATGGGAATTCTCCAATTTTTTATTTCGCAAACATTTTTCAATTACCAAAACACACCAACGTGCCAAGTTTCAGTCGAAAAATTTCTCCGGAACACCCCCTTCCTGGGGGTTGAACTTGAAAATATTCCGCCAAAAATGCTCTATGGGAATTCTCCGATTTTTTATTTCGCGAATATTTTTTAATGACCAAAACGAACCGACGTGCGAAATTTCAATGCCAAAAATTCTTCGGAACACCCCCTCCCAGGGGGTTGAAATTTTAAATATTTCGCCAAATTAGCTGTATGGGGATTCTCCAAATTTTTATTCCGCGAATATTTTTCAATAAATAAAAGAAATCCATGTGCCAAATTTCAATCCAGAATATTATCTGGAACACCCCCTTCCAGGGGGTTGAAGTTGAAAATATTTCGCCCAAAATGCTCTATGGGGATTCTCCAATTTTTTATTTCGCAAACATTTTTCAATTACCAAAACACACCAACGTGCCAAATTTCAGTCCAAAATATTCTCCGGAACAACCCTTTTCAAGGGATGGAGGTGTAAATTTTTCAAATTTGAAAAAATGTATTTTCACGACTGGTCAGAAAAACGTTTCATGCCATTCTGAATCGAATGGTGTATACGTGAAATGACCGAAAAAAAGTCCCCTTGAAAAAAATTTCGTGGGACTTGGAAAAATCTGTGGGAATCGAGAGAGTCATAGGCAGGATTCTTCGCCAAAAATGCTCTATAGGGATTCTCCAATTTTTTATTTCGCGAATATGTTTCAATAAATAAAAGAAATCCATGTGCCAAATTTCAGAGGAAAAAATTCTCCGGAACACCCCCTTCCAGGGGGTTGAACTTAAAAATATTTCGCCAAATTGGCTCTATGGAGATTCTCCAATTTTTTATTTCGCAAACATTTTTCAATTACCTAAACACACCAACGTGCCAAATTTTAGTAAAAAAAATTCCCCGGAACACCCCTTTTGAAGGGGTTGAAATTGAAAATATTTCGCCAAAAATGCTCGGGTGTTCCGGATAATATTCTGGATTGAAATTTGGCACATGGATTTCTTCTATTTATTGAAAAATATTCGCGGAATAAAAATTTGGAGAATCCCCATATAGCCAATTTGGCGAAATATTTAAAATTTCAACCCCCTGGGAGGGGGAGTTCCGGAGAATTTTTGGCATTGAAATTTGGCACGTTGGTTTGTTTTGGTCATTAAAACATATTCGCGGAATAAAAAGTTCGAGAATCCCCATAGAGCCAATTTGGCGAAATATTTTCAAGGTCAACCCCCTGGAAGGGGGTATTCCGGAGAAATTTTTCGACTGAAATTTGGCACGTTGGTGTGTTTTGGTAATTGAAAAATGTTTGCGAAATAAAAAATTGGAGGATTCCCATAGAGCATTTTTGGCGAAATGTTTTCAGCTTCAACCCCCTGGGAGGGGGTGTTCCGGAGAATATTTTCGACTGAAATTTGACATGTTGGTGTGTTTTGGTAATTGAAAAATGTTCGCGAAATAAAAAATTGGAGAATTCCCATAGAGCATTTTTGGCGAAATATTTACAACTTCAACCCCTTGGGAGGTGGTGTTCCGGAGAAATTTTTCGACTGAAATTTGGCACGTTGGTGTGTTTTGGTAATTGAAAAATGTTTGCGAAATAAAAAATTGGAGAATTCCCATAGAGCATTTTTGGCGAAATATTTTCAGCTTCAACCCCCTGGGAGGGGGTGTTCCGGAGAAATTTTTTGACTGAAATTTGGCACGTTGGTGTGTTTTGGTAATTGAAAAATGTTTGCGAAATAAAAAATTGGAGAATCCCCATAGAGCATTTTTGGCGAAATATTTTCAACTTCAACCCCCTGGAAGGGGGTGTTCCGGATAATATTCTGGATTGAAATTTGGCACATGGATTTCTTTTATTTATTGAAAAATATTCGCGGAATAAAAATTTGGAGAATCCCCATATAGCCAATTTGGCGAAATATTTAAAATTTCAACCCCCTGGGAGGGGGGTTCCGGAGAATTTTTGGCATTGAAGTTTGGCACGTCGGTTTGTTTTGGTCATTAAAACATATTCGCGGAAGAAAAAATTGGAGAATCCCCATAGAGCCAATTTGGCGAAATATTTTCAAGTTAAACCCCCTGGAAGGGGATGTTCCGGAGAAATTTTTCGACTGAAATTTGGCACGTTGGTGTGTTTTGGTAATTGAAAAATGTTTGCGAAATAAACAATTGGAGAATTCCCATAGAGCATTTTTGGCGAAATATTTTCAAGTTCAACCCCCTGGGAGGGGGTGTTCCGGAGAAATTTTTCGACTGAAATTTGGCACGTTGGTGTGTTTTGGTAATTGAAAAATGTTTGCGAAATAAAAAATTGGAGAATTCCCATAGAGCATTTTTGGCGAAATATTTTCAACTTCAACCCCCTGGGAGGGGGTGTTCCGGAGAATATTTTCGACTGAAATTTGACATGTTGGTGTGTTTTGGTAATTGAAAAATGTTCGCGAAATAAAAAATTGGAGAATTCCCATAGAGCATTTTTGGCGAAATATTTACAACTTCGACCCCTTGGGAGGTGGTGTTCCGGAGAAATTTTTCGACTGAAATTTGGCACGTTGGTGTGTTTTGGTAATTGAAAAATGTTTGCGAAATAAAAAATTGGAGAATTCCCATAGAGCATTTTTGGCGAAATATTTTCAGCTTCAACCCCCTGGGAGGGGGTGTTCCGGAGAAATTTTTTGACTGAAATTTGGCACGTTGGTGTGTTTTGGTAATTGAAAAATGTTTGCGAAATAAAAAATTGGAGAATCCCCATAGAGCATTTTTGGCGAAATATTTTCAACTTCAACCCCCTGGAAGGGGGTGTTCCGGATAATATTCTGGATTGAAATTTGGCACATGGATTTCTTTTATTTATTGAAAAATATTCGCGGAATAAAAATTTGGAGAATCCCCATATAGCCAATTTGGCGAAATATTTAAAATTTCAACCCCCTGGGAGGGGGGTTCCGGAGAATTTTTGGCATTGAAGTTTGGCACGTCGGTTTGTTTTGGTCATTAAAACATATTCGCGGAATAAAAAATTGGAGAATCCCCATAGAGCCAATTTGGCGAAATATTTTCAAGTTAAACCCCCTGGAAGGGGATGTTCCGGAGAAATTTTTCGACTGAAATTTGGCACGTTGGTGTGTTTTGGTAATTGAAAAATGTTTGCGAAATAAACAATTGGAGAATTCCCATAGAGCATTTTTGGCGAAATATTTTCAACTTCAACCCCCTGGGAGGGGGTGTTCCAGAGAATTTTTTTCATTGAAATTTGGCACGTCAGTTTGTTTTATTTATTGAAAAATATTCGCGAAATAAAAATTTGGCGAATCGCCATACAGCGATTATGGCAAAATATTTTCAATTTCAACCCCTTCAAAAGGGGTGTTCCGGAGAATTTTTTTGACTTAAATTTGGCACGTTGGTGTGTTTAGGTAATTGAAAAATGTTTGCGAAATAAAAAATTGGAGAATCTCCATAGAGCCAATTTGGCGAAATATTTTCAAGTTCAACCCCCTGGAAGGGGGTGTTCCGGAGATTTTTTTCAACTGAAATTTGGCACATGGATTTCTTTTATTTATTGAAACATATTCGCTAAATAAAAAATTGGAGAATCCCTATAGAGCTATTTTGGCGAAGAATCCTGCCTATGACTCTCTCGATTCCCGCAGATTTTTCCAAGTCCCACGAAATTTATTTCAAGGGGACTTTTTCTTCGGTCATTTCACGTATACACCATTCGATTCAGAATGGCATGAAACGTGTTTCTGACTAGTCGTGAAAATACATTTCTTCAAATTTGAAAAATTTACACCTGCACCCCTTGAGAAGGGGTGTTCCGGAGAATATTTTCGACTGAAATTTTGCACGTTGGTGTGTTTTGGTAATTGAAAAATGTTTGCGAAATAAAAAATTGGAGAATCCCCATAGAGCCAATTTGGCGAAATATTGTCAAGTTCAACCCCCTGGAAGGGGGTGTTCCGGAGAAATTTTTCGACTGAAATTTGGCACGTTGGTGTGTTTTGGTAATTGAAAAATGTTTGCGAAATAAAAAATTGGAGAATTCCCATATAGCCAATTTGGCGAAATATTTAAAATTTCAACCCCCTGGGAGGGGGTGTTCCGGAGAAATTTTGGCATTGAAATTTGGCACGCGGTTTGTTTTGGTCATTAAAACATATTCGCGAAATAAAAAATTGGAGAATCCCCATAGAGCCAATTTGGCGAAATATTTTCAAGTTCAACCCCCTGGAAGGGTGTGTTCCGGAGAAATTTTTCGACTGAATTTTGGCACGTTTGTGTGTTTTGGTAATTGAAAAATGTTTGCGAAATAAAAAATTGGAGAATTCCCATAGAGCATTTTTGGCGAAATACTTTCAAGTTCAACCCTTTGGGAGGGGGTGTTCCGGAGAATTTTTTTCATTGAAATTTGGCACGTCGGTTTGTTTTGTTTATTGAAAAATATTCGCGAAATAAAAATTTGGAGAATCGTCATACAGCGATTATGGCGAAATATTTTCAAGTTCAACCCCTGGAAGGGGGTGTTCCGGAGAATTTTTTTGACTGAAATTTGAAAGTTACTTTTTTTTATGCTATTGAAGTGATTCGCGAAATAAAAAATTGGAGAATCACAAATTTTTTTTTCCGTTCATTTCGTTGGACTCCAACGTTGCAAACTTCAGAGTCATTTCTATTGTTATAGCGGTTCGAAGTTGGATGGATAACAAAAAATTATTCAATAGGCTATCACGCTTGAATTTTTGTTTAACGAAAAGAATGTATAGGGTTTTTTGTGCAGAGAATCGTCTACTTTAGCGAAATAACTCAACAAGATAATTTAGAAAGGAATCGTCTCACTACCAAGTTAATTCCGTGCTTAATTTTCAAAAACTATCTACTTTTCTCACTTGTAAACTCTGTCCGAATTTATCATCAACCAATTTTTTTTCCGTTTCAAATTTTTTCCTGTATCGACATTTTTTTGGTATTCTCGTTCTTGTTGTGCAAAATTAATTGAAAAAGAAGAGTTAATTGGAAGATTTATCGATAATGGGTTGTAACAAATCTAAATATTAATGCTTTTGAAAATTGTATTCATTCCACGACCTTTTGTGAAGCCTGCACTTAATTTATAATCACCCCAAACTACTGTTTGGGTGAAGTAAATGTCATTTTCACAACTTTTTTGAAATCCTATTCTTCTTTCCAACAACTCTGATAGTCTTTTACATTTCTTGAGGTACATATTCCGTCGTGGCCAGAAAATACAAATTTTTTCCAGCCACTGTCAGTTCTTAATGACGTTGTCGGACATGGTGTGTAGGTGAACCGCTCATTGCAAACAAAAACGAAGAGTAACTGCAAAACCACCTAGACTAAGTACACCTTCATCATCAAATGTATCCTGATTGCAACAAACAAACCTTAAAAACACTGATTGAACTTAATTGTATAGACAATGCAATCAAGAATAACCATATAAGATTCTGTTAAAAATTATATTCAAAAGTTTACGAGTGAGAAAATTATATACTTCCTGACAATCGAACATTGAATCTTCGTAGTTATGAAATAATTACTTTCTCAATGGTCCCATTGACTTATTTCGGTAAAGTACATACTTTTCTACAAAAAAAAACCCTATAAATTTTTTCCGTTAAGCAAACATTCAAGCCTGACCACATTATTATTCTGCGTCATTCTTATGGAAAATCTTCAAATGCAATGCGCTTCGCGAAATAATGTAATTTCAAGCGCTCCTTGCAGCATGCTTCTTTTTTTTACCATAACTTAACTTTTTTCGGTGGATGCAAGCGAAAAACAAATATCGCCTTTTTTCCGC
Source organism: Campoplex nolae (assembly GCA_037893425.1). Taxonomy (NCBI): domain Eukaryota; kingdom Metazoa; phylum Arthropoda; class Insecta; order Hymenoptera; family Ichneumonidae; genus Campoplex; species Campoplex nolae. The sequence continues at coordinate 28,214 of JBBLXU010001787.1, read as the reverse complement.
ACACCGTAATGTACACTACATAGACCGGCTCGTAGATCAGACAAACCGCTTCCCAGTTTCCGTTGGCATTGATCCTGAAAGTCAGTTTACAAACAATCGTTCCTATTGGCTGCGTTTCGTGAACTTGCCTTTGGCTTTTGTACACATTCAATGCAAAAGAGCATGGGGAATAAGCGAATGTGTGCAATACGTACTGGTGGAAGACGGACTTGGAAGCAGTGGAAAGCGGTGAAAAGTGTTATGAAGGGAAGTTGATATGTAGGAAAAGAAACATTACTCTACGGAATATTAGTACTTACAATTGCGAAACCTAACCGACAAAAACATGTAAAGAGGAGGAGGAAGGCTTTGAAAATCAGTGAAACGGGATAGCGGTCATACATTATTCGTAGTGGTTCACTTCGAATGACGACAAATTTTTTTATTTTCATGAGACAAGATAAACTTTTGTGGAATTTCATAACAAATATCCATATTCAAGGTGGTTTGATCCGCACCAGCAATGGCCAACCACATTGTTGATCAATCGTACGGAGTTGTGTTTTTCGAGTCCAATTCCGTCACAGCGCACCACCCCATTATTTTTGGACAAACTTAATGCTTAAGAATAATAATTACGAAAACGAATTGCTGTCATATGCCCGTAAGAGGAGCGCGCGGATGTATAATCGCTGGATGTGATTATGCTCGGCGCACATAAGTAAAGAAATGTACTGTAACGTATGATGGCATGTCTGTTGGAATGAATTACATGATGAGTGACATTATCGAAGTTGTTTTTCTACTCCAACATTTCAATACTCCTTGCATCCCTGTAGGAAACACCACGCTTGACGGTGCTGCTTTCTTGTTACTTGTAGCGGTGTCTTCTTCTCGTTGATTGTTTCCTTCTCTGGAACGACAGCAAACATCAGATTATAAAATGTTCTAATCACGAATGATTTTTGATCCTTGCAGTTTCCTACAACCGACGATAACCATCAGTCATTAACTTAATTATCCGCAGTATCATCTTGAAAGCGAATGAACATCATTACTAATGTAAGAAAAACCTTTGTATACATACATACATTTGCATCGCCGGATTCAAATATGTATGTATAGATCGCTAGGTCATAATATATATATATATATATATATATATATATATGTATGTATGTGCTGCTACGCCCTTTCGGTAAATTCCAAAATAATCGCATCACTATAAAGATAAAGAGTTGCGACAAATTTTTGGAATTTTCCGAATAACTACATTGTTCCAATCGCCACTGCCAGCTTCAACGAATTTGTACTGCCACATTGAATTGTAGTGCAATGTGGACGCAGCGATGGCACTACTTTATCAGAATATTACGACTCCGCCTCATCGACTGTAACGCTACGCTTGCCTTTCTTATTCCCTACATCGCACCTCCCAGGTGCATCTTGACTAAACCACATGGAACCGAGATCAATCGATTAACTCTCAGGATTTCGTTACTCCCTATCATTAAGTGGTTGATCTCGGTAGCATGTGTTCTGGTTACGATGTACCTGGTGGAGATGTATTTTGGTTATGTTGAGCGATTGAGAGCTCGTTGGTTGGTAGGTACAGATTTTCCATGCTTGCGATTGGTCTGTTGCTAAAGATACTACAAATGCCATTCCTTTATCTTTACAAAGTTATTATACCTGGATTGAACTGGACGGAAGGGCGTTCCTTACTTCTTAAGTTGTTGATATCGCGGCAGACTACGGTTGCCATTTCTTACTCGCTAAGTCATCGAAATCACGGTACGTTCGGTTTCCATTTACTTAGTTTCTAAGTCGCAGTCAACTCGGAAGGCTTCGGTTACCATTACTTACTTCCTAAGTCGTCGAAATCCCCGCAGGCTTCGGCTTCCATTTATCATTTCCTTACTCGTAGTCATCTCGGAAGGCTTCGATTGCTACTACTTACTTCCAAAGTCGTACTTATCCCGGAAGGTTACGCTTGCCTTTTCTTACTTACCAAGTCGTAGTCATCGCGGAATGGCTAATTTTTCATTACTTACTTCCTAAGTCGTCGAAACCGGGAAAGGCTTCGGTTGTCGTTTCTTACTTCCTAAGTCGTACTCATCTCGCAAGGTTATGGTTGCTTTATCACTTTTCCTACTTCGTAGACATCGCGAAATGCTAATTTTTCATTACTTACTTCCTAAGTCGTCGAAACCGGGAAAGGTTTCGGTTGCCAATTCTTACTTCATAAGTCGTCGGAATCAGGGAAAGCAACAGTTGCCAATTTCTTACTTCCTAAGTCGTCGTAAGCAGGGAAAGCTGCAGTTGCCAATTCTTACTTCCCAAGTCGTCGTAATCAGGGAAAGCTGCAGTTGCAGTTTCTTACTTCCTAAGTCGTAGTCATCTTCAACGGCTACAGTTGTCAGGTCTTACTTCTTACGTGGTCGCTATCAGGTAAAGCTACAGTAGCCATGTCTTACTTTCTAAGTCCCCATAATCCAGAAAAGCTGTAGTTGCTATTTCTTACTTTCTAAGTCGTCGTAAGCAGGGAAAGCTGCAGTTGCCAATTTTCACTTGCTAAGTCGTCGTAATCAGGGAAAGCAACAGTTGCCATTTCTCAATTCCTAAGTCGTCGTAAGCAGGGACAGCTGTTGTTGCAATTTGTTACTTTCTAAGTCGTCGTAATCAGGGAAAGCTGCAGTTGCCATTTCTTACTTTCTAAGTCGTAGTCATCTCCAACGGCTACGGTTGCCATGTCTTGCTTCCTACGCCGTCTCGGAAGGCTGCGGTTGCCATTTTTCACTTGCCAAGTCGGCCGGCTACGGCCAAGTCGGCATGTCGGAAGACAACGGTTGGCGTTTTATAATTGCATGTCCCTTTTGTACTGCCACAGAATTGGACGGAACAGCGTTTCTTTCATTGTACGTTGCTTTTATAGAAGAAGATCAAACTTCCGTTCAGTCTTACATTTTTTGGCTGCTTCTTTGCTTCCTCCAAACTGAAAAGAAGGAAGCAGCAGGCGTCGTTTTGAATTGATATGCAACTCATGTAAGCTTATCCAATTTCAACTCCATTCCGGTCATCATGGTAAGAGCGGGTCTTTCAGTTCCTACAACATTCACCGATGAATTTATTTCTTCTAATCACTATTTGTTGGCTCGATACCGATGGCGACATATTAACAAGACGCAAAGATTGCTCAATTTTACACCCTTGTCGCCTTTTAGTAAACCACCATCGATATCTTTGTTATGATGTCTCAAACCTCATGATTCTTTTTTCCTCAGAGGTTATGTTTCTATTATGCCTACTTAAAATTAATATACATGCTGCTTGATGGACTACCGTAGCAGACTCAATATGAAACCGCAGCCGCTTCGCCCTTTCCATTAGACATGTAGTCATGCTTTACCTTTTTTAATTTTTCGACGACTTTTTTTCACTTGCGCGACACAGTTTACAGACAAAATAATCTACTTTTGTTTGACGCTTCTTTTTATGACCTACTTTTGTTAACTTTTCTTCGTCTTCAGTATCCAATTCCGATTTGAATACACAAGCTTGGTGACTGATGCGCTTACATATTTTACACTTTGCTGCATCATATTTCAGAGGCGCAAAGCAATGCAAACATACTTGATCCATGTCCTCTGATTTCAGAAGCAAGTTATGTGCGATTTCAGCCCGATAGATTTCCGGATTAAATTCCATATCAAATGGCTTTCCGCTACCTAAGCACTCTGCGTAATACATTACGAATACTCCACAACTATATCCATCCTTACTCGGTTGATATGGACGTTCTACTACATCGTTAACTGTCCAGCAGACATCCTTAAGATTGTAAAAAGATGTGCCTTTTGACGATTCTTTTGACCTCTCTGATACAAAGTCCTTGAACGCTTTGACGACACGATCCTTATCGTCGTCACCTCCGTATGGATCTAAAAGCACTAAAGTTCTTTGCGGTATATCTGCAACTAATAGCCACCAATGATCGATAAGTAGATAAGGCATTATCAATTTCCCATTAATCAATTTCCTAGTTGTACAAATATTCCTGCTATCAGTTCTCCTACTTTCGACAAGCATGATTTTTGTATCGTCGGTAGGTACAAACATTACGTCCGACCAATCGTCAATGTTAGAGGCTACAAACGCGTCAATCGCTATGCCATTAATCCATCTTCGGGGACGGAGTGAGGAAAACTCTCGGGTCGTCATTTGAAACGTTTCAACCGTCAACGACTTACTTGTTCTGTGTCGACAAACCGTCAAAAAGCCAGAACTTGACTTCCCATAATAACTCACGTTCTTCATTAGACCGTTATAAAATTTCTCTTCTTGATATAATACTTCTGTATCATTAGCGTTTTCTTCTAATACTACCTGTGTTTCATTGCTTTCACCGTCTCCTATGTCTTCAACTTCACTGCATTCCAATGAGAGATCTACTTCATCACCCTCGCACAAACTACATTCTTTTTCTATATTTTCCGTTTTTTGTTCTTCACCACATTCTTTTTCCTGCGTTTCCTCCTCTTCTCTTTTCTGTTCGGCTTCAGAGTATAGTGCGTTTACAACCCTGCCACTAATATAACGCTTATAACTTTTCTTCCTATATTTTTTCTTTCCCCAGCTTTCTTCAACTAGAGGATCATCGGCCGTCTGCGGATATTTACGTTTTTGACGTGACCTTTTCGTTCCCTTAACATTCGCGTTCAGCTTTATAATGCCCATTGTTCTCTGACGTCTTATATCTAATCTCCGTACAACATTCTGTTCGGCTTCAGAGTATAGTGCGTTTACAACCCTGCCACTAATATAACCCTTATAACTTTTCTTCCTATATTTTTTCTTTCCCCAGCTTTCTTCAACTAGAGGATCATCGGCCGTCTGCGGATATTTAGGTTTTTGACGTGACCTTTTCGTTCCCTTAACATTCGCGTTCAGCTTTATAATGCCCATTGTTCTCTGACGTCTTATATCTAATCTCCGTACAACATCAGCGACCGATAAGTGCGTCAAGTTTTCTAATATCACCTCTTTCAGAACTCTATGTGAACTTTCTGAATATGCATTGCTAACTCTAGAAATCCCCGGATCCAACACATTCAAGTCGATCGAGCTCCAGAAAATAAGATATGGTATCCACGTCGTAAGTACATGCTCCATGAATTCCGGCGCATAATACTCGTTCAGAGTCTCTGCAACTCCATCCATTTCGTTCTTTTCTTCCTGTCTTTCTATTTCGACCTGGATTAATGTCATAATTTTACTGTACTTTTTATAATACGGCGATTTTCTGTACATTGCATCGTTTTTCGCATTCTTTATGGAATGTATTTCGTCATCCACTTCAACATTATCGAAGTCTTTAATGTTTCGTACAGTACTACTTTCTTTATTCGTTAAGTTTCTCAACACAGCCAAGCAGTCCTTCGGTGTGTGTTTGCTTAGTAGCAGTTTGCACAGGTTTCTGAAAACGTTCGTGAATTCGTTCAAAGTTCTGCGTAAACATAAAAGCGCCATACATTCTAACAGAAGTTGCTTGAAATCTTTGAAATCTTCGTACTGAGGATATGTATCGTCAATTGTTTTCGAGACTATTTTCATGAAATGCCCAAAACATATCTTGATTAATGTTTTATCTTTCATCAGATCCTTACCTGTCAAACAGCACTCATACGTTATGTCCAGATAACTACTAACATCCATACCATTCCACTCCTGCAAAATAGATATTATCAGTGCCCAAGACCAATCGACAACTACAGCATTCGCTAGAGGCCATTTTTTCATTTCACCCTCGACAAATTTTCTGAACTTTCTCAAAAAACCACCTATCGCATCGACCCCATGCTCGCATGATATTAGCTGGCCTACGCGTAACAACTCTACCTCGAGCTTTACCACGAGCGAATAATAAAATATTCTTTTGCAATTATAGTGATCCGGTTTTCGACATATCGAACCCGTTGCATCGAAGTGGATAATAAGTAGCTTTTCTTTAACTACAATATACACATCTTCTAAAGTATACATGTACACACCTAAAGGTAGAGTAACATATCTTACAAATGGGTCTATCCTTTCATCGTTATTGACTTTTAATTGGAACAAGTCCGAAAGATCGCGAGATTCTAAACATAAACTATTTTTGCATTTGTCATCCGATATTACTTTTTGAACTGTGTTTAGCCTGGCTAGATTTTGATTATGACCATCGTTTTTTAGTGCCTGATCAGTACTCAACTGCAAATCATCCACATAGTCAATGGCCCTACGGTTTTGCAACTTTTCCACAGTCTGTTTACGTTTTGACCCTCTTATCTGCACGAAAACTTCTGCATCTACATTTTTCTTATGAACGTATTTTATTTTAGCATCACTCGAAATGGCTATTTCGGCTACCGGTTTATGAACGTTATTGACCCGGAATTTAAACTTCTGCTTGTGATCTGGTCGCTTACATTGCGCATAAGCAACTATGTCTCTCTCATTATATCTTAGTTCCCCATAAAAGGTAAGTGTGCACGTACATCCAATTTTTTTCAGCATTACTTCTGAAATCGCATTTCTAATTTCTTCCTTATCTATACGACCTAACTTGTCTTTCAAGTCTGCGGATACTATCGGGATTGCATCAATGTCTATAGCAAAATGCTCTTTTCTTTCTGTCTTAACACTGGATTTCACTGCGGATTCGTTTCTCTTGCGTTTTCGTGACTGACCCATGCCTGCACTCGAACTGTACATTGAATCTACATCTGAGCTTTCGCTTGCGCCCTCGGAGAAACTAAAAACATCGCTCTTGTCGTTGACTTTACTGATATAACTGTTCTTGTAAAAAGTGAGTCTTTTCGGCCTACTACAAGAATCAACGTTTTTGACCGCTGGCATGTTGGTTGGCTCGTTCCCTGATTTTTGGCTCGACAATGACACCAAATCGTCCATTTGCTCTTCGACCGCTCGCGGCACTGTTGATGTTTGAACCGAACATTTTCCCACGTGCTCAACCGTGTCTACTATTTCTGAATGACGGCTCTCATCTGTTTCTTTCACTTTTTCTACCTGCTCTAGCGTAATCACCTTTTTTACGTTAAGAGGGCTTTCGTTTCGTTTTGTTTCATCTACATGCTGTAACGTGCTTGTTTTTCCAACCTCCACATTTTCTACTTTCATCATTGTTTTGGGAGTGATACTTTCAGCGTCTGAATGTTCAAACGTAGTCGATGGCGAAAATGAACATGAATAAACTATATCGGTCGAATTTTCTTCTTCCACAATGTCTGACACTTCATTGTATTGCGTTGTTGGCAAATCATGCACTGCCTCAAGCACAACCCAATGACCACTGCGTTCTTCGCCAGTGAACATTATGTTTAAGGGGTTACATTCGTTTTTCTCGTCGCATGTCAAGGTGTGCAGTTTTATAATTTCGCCGTTTGATATTTCGCGGTATATCGTAACATTTTTTTTATACAAACGGACAAATACACCTATTTCGAAGTCAGTACCATACTGCGTATCGAGGCTCATGTCTTTTACATAATCGTTCGAATGTTTGTAATTTTTATCAGGACACGTGCTATTAAGCATACCGACTTCTTCCGTCCAGTTGTCTACTGTATACTTAACTATTGATTGCCTAATGGTACTGTGCGACTTCTCACAACCGAATAAACTGTGGGAAAAGCATCGGAACAAACAATTGCCATCTCCACGGACGTTAACTATTTCATATTTTGTTTTCCCTACGTATACCATGGGTTTACGTGTACATGTCTCATTTCCCTTGCTAGTCGCGGATTTTGGCGACAATGATATATTATATGGTGCATGCACGTTACCCACAAGACTTTCGTCGTTTCCCGTCAGCTCACTACCATCTTCTCTTGTCTTCATTAAACTTTCCACCTCACTCCGGAGATCGCACTGCTCCCAAAGATACCTGAGTCTTCTGTTCAGCTCGCTGTCGCACTTACATTTTAAATCTCTTGCAACCTGTTGAAAGGGATAATATTTAATTATTTCCGTTATTATCGAATTAACATTTCGAATCGAACGCTACTTCAAAACTTCATAAAGGTTTACATTCATCAATAATTTTATGAAGTTAGTTGTGAGTCACTTGAAAGACAAGCAGTCATTGCAACAACTATTCCACCGGGCACCAATATTTTTTGTTACAACAGCGTATAAGCGGAATTTTTGTACTATTAATTTTAAAGAGAATCGATTACAAAAATGGGAAATTTGCTTCAGCTACTTCTAACTTTATTCGGTAGCACTGAAATTTCGGCAGTTTCTATCAAGTATTACTATCTTTCGTCGTTACACCTACTAATCGAAACGTGTTTATAATTTGTAGCTAATATGGAAAAATTATAAAGATGATTGTTGCCTGTGCGGGCATCACATCATTAGTATGATCCATTAGTATGGATCAGAATTTCGGGAGAACGTTCCATCACGTATTGATATTTTTTTATGCATAACGTACAAATCGCTAATTTTATTTCATGTTCATCTGCCACGATCAAAAAATGAATTTGAAATTAATTTCGGCGATCTGTAAAAAGTTTTTTTTACATCGCATTTTTATAGAAAACCACTACTTCACCAGACACTGATATCTTTTTATGCGTTACGGAAAGTATATATTTTCGAAGTTATTCAAAAAATACTGGCAAGTGACAAACCCAATCGAAATGAAATTATCGATCTCATTACCATAAACCGAATATACATATGGGTTCCCCATACAAACTGTAATTCCCTGTTTCACCCCGTTTACATTTTTCCTACAATATTTAGCATACGTCACTTTCGTATTTATAATTTTAAGTAAAGAGTAAGAATAAGGATAGTGAAGATAAGGATCAGAGATCGACACCAGTCATGTGTTTTCGCCACTACTTTTGAAAAATATTGTTAATACCCCGAGACACGAATTCCAGCTCGAATACATGCGTCGTGTGCAGCGGGCTAAACTCAGGACGATTCTCGGACCAAACAACTGATCCCTACAGAGACCAGTCCCGTCCCCGCTATAAACGCGACGTGTAATCATGAACACCGTCCGACGGCAGAGCCTCGTTCTGAGCGCGTCCGAATCGAACGCACTCATCATAACTTCTCACAGAGATGGCGTTGGTGCCCAACGGAACGTTTCGTTCCATGATTGTTTCGTGCAACGCGTCATTTCAAATTCGTTACAAATGTCGCGGAACATAAAAACTCATTGTTTATTTACACACCACGAAATGAAAATACCGAATAAATTCATGATTTCAAACTTGTTTACAATTCCACGGCCTATATAATTGAAACATCAACAGCCAACAAAATGTTTTGAAATATAAAGAACAATTGACGGAAGATTAGAAAAAGTGAAAGAATATAATTACCCCTTACTTTTCGGAGTTTTATTATTTCTTTGTATTCTGAATTTTTTTCTAAAACTCGCCAACCAATTTCTATCAACAGTTACACTGCGAATAATTAAACTGATCGTTTCGACCATAAGCCACGTACGAAATTGTAAAAATAAAAAATACAAAAGTAATTGAAAAAAACTGTAAAGTCAAGCCAACTCATTATCAAATGTTTGAGACACAGATAATGAACTAACTCTATGGTCAAAACATTGGAAATGATAAAAAGTACATGATAAAATCATAGTGGAACAATAGAGGACAAATGACAGGAAAATGGAATATTATTATCTATGACATTGTTTTAGTTTCGATTATAAGTTTATAGTTTAACTTTGCAAATACTTTTCATAGTCATTCTTTACAACTTTTTTCTACATTGGTTCATTGTTGATTTTTTAAAATAACATTCTCGAAAATTGTCATCAATGTAATTTTTTCTTTTGTATTATCAGTTAACCCTGACTATGAGAGCAAGGGAAACAATAAACGGACAGGATAGAAGTATTGAAAAAATATGTTATTATTCCAATTTTTGGGCTGCTTCATTTTTCCACATTCTACAGAAATGTATTTGTTATCAGAGTTGGACTAATAGATTTACTTCGACCAGACAATTATTTTACTTGGAACCGCATATAGCTTCTTTTTGAAGCTGAAATCTATTGACATTCGGAGGCTTCATTATAATGCAACGTTAGACTTAAAAAAAAGGATTGAAGTAATAAAACATTATTTTGTTCCTTATTTTCATAGTCAAATATAAAATAGTTTATGAAAAATCAAAGTTGGAAAATGAAAGATTGATTCTTGTTCTTTCAAAAGTTTTCCATGACAAAGTACAAAGTAACATTCCTATGGTGTTCTTAAGTTTTTCCCTATTTTTAGAAAACAGATTGTAACAGAGATTTGTATATAAATAAATTTGCAATTTTGGATAATTGTGAAGTAAAAATGATGCTGCGCTTAACTTTTCAACCATTTAAACTTCAATGGCACAGCAAATTTGCTTCTCATTTGTCACTGCATACCTTCCGCAGAGGAAAAACTTTCTTCCAAGCAATAGTATTGTTACAGTTTCAAAAAATTGCATCGCATTGCAATGAGACACGCAATTTCATCAATAAAGAATTGTTTCACATTATAACGCAATGAAATTCTCATTAACTGTAACAATGTTATTGCTAGAAAAACAATTTTTTCTCTGCGGAAGGTATGCAGTGACAAATCAGCAGCTAATCCGGTGTGCCGTTGAAGTTTGAATGGTTAAAAAGTGAAGCGCAGCATCATTTGTACTTTTTAATCATCCAACATTGCACAACATTCCATTGTCGCTAGAGGTAATATGAAACGAGTATATGTATGTTAGTGTTGAATCAATTGAAGGAAATCATTTCCTTCGGGCTTCGATGGTACATGCTTCATTTCATTTTTCTCAACGGAGTCTCTTAATGCTGAAAACAGTTTTGGAACAAGTATATTTAAATACAAATCTCTATGCTGCAATCTGTTTTGAAAGTGAGGGCGATAAGTTAGGAACACCGTAAGAATGTTAATGTTTAGTCTCTCATATGTAGGTACTCAGCGACAAATGTAAAGCAACCTACAACGCCGCTGAAGTTGAATTGATTAAAAAGTAGAGCGCAGCATAACTTGTATTTTTCAATGATCCAAAATTGCACAACATTTCATTGTCGCTAGAGGTAATACAAAACATCTAGGAATATGTCAACGATGAATCAAAGGAAGAAAATCAGTTCCTCCGGAGTGCAATAATGGACTTCACCCAACATTTTGTCTTGACGGAGGTGATATTGAAGAATAATGCATTTGCATGGATATACACAAGCAATGTAATGCGGTTACGATTTTTTATGTGGTTATTAGGTATCCGTTTTTGTGCATTATTTGAAAAATAAATGACGAATTATAAAAGACGATATATTATTGAATTGAAACGGAAAAGAAAAGTTTCAATTCAACGAGGAAAACTGAGAAAGTGATAACAATAAATGATTAACATACCTGTTCTGCCAACGATCCTGGTCCTGTTTCGTTAATCTTCACTTCATCGCTGCTTGAGATGTTTTTAGCTATAATAGGTGCCACCTTTTTTACGGTTATTTTCTGTTTCTTCTTCGCCATTTTTCTTCCAAACACTCGCCAAGAATTTAAAAATCGAGTAAAAAATGGTAAAAAATATGTGTTTCACAGCGTTCAAGTTCAAATCGTTAATAAGCAAAAAAATTTTTTAGATTATTGAAGTGCCCAAATTGTTGCAAAAGATTGTAACAACCGAGCAACCTCAAAATAGTTGAACGAATTATTTATATCGGTAACACTTGAAAAACAATTTCAAAGCTAAAGATATTTTTAAAAAGAGAGGATAAATTTTGTTGCTTTTTAACAATTCAAATTCGAACGAAAATTTGTGAAAACTGATTGAGATATAAAAGCGAAAGAAAAATCAAAACTTTTTCGGCACGTGTGAAACGTGTTACGAGAAATCGTCAATTGACTTGCTAATGCGCCGTATCTTCCGAACGCCAAGTTATTAAAACCGGGAATTACGCATGTTAGAAAACCTGCGGGCAATTTTTAGTTTCATATTTTGTCACGCGACACACGCGCCACGGGGTACGAGTGCAATAGGCCAAAACAATAGTTAGGCAGCGCTCCGTAAGCGCGCTAAAAAATCTCCGCCACCTATCCTTCTTCTCGAGGAGGCGAAGTATTTTTCAGTGACCACGCGCGCCGAAAATACGTGTTATCAAACAAATATTCGATTCCTCTTGGTTCATTTGAAAAAAGTAAGTACATGTATAAATTTTTTTAATGATGTACAGAAAGATATTAAACAAATCCTCCATCATGTACATCAAATCGTATGAATTTCCATCTACTATTAAGATTTGAATTGGTAGCAAGCAGCGAAGAAAAAAGCCATTCTTGACTGGCCATTGACGGTTACATTTCAATATTTCGTCGCTGCCCATTAGCAATAAAAATTTCACAACAATATAAACATTTTGGAGATTGGGAGGTAACGAGAAATGTTACCATCGTTCAAATTATTGATATTATCTTGAAATTTGGATTGCTAGTAAGCGGCGATGGAATAATGAAATTTGCATTGTCGATAGGCAGCGAGGTGAGGTAAAAACATTCTTTCGCTGTGGATCCACAAAACTCTAGTTAATGTTCCTTCGCCGCACACTACCAAATCAGCGGGGTGTGGTAGAAACAGTCTTTCTCAGTGGATTAACAAAACTCTTCTCAATGTTTCATCGCCGCACACTACCAAATTATTTCTCAATAGAGCGTGGAAATTTGTATGGATGGTACAAGTATGAAAAGTTCATACTTGACAGTATTAATTTCTGAATGAAAAGTATAGACATCTATACGAATCCCTCACTGTGTACGAACCATCTTCACTTCCATACTCATTTGAGATTTGAATTGGTGGTAAGCGGTGAAGAAACATTGAAATCGTTTAGCCGATCCACAGCGGAGGACAGTTTTTACATTCCCACAATTCATTGTCCATATAAATTTCAAAACAAATTTTTTATTTCAACAGAAAAGTCCAAAATGGATCTCTCCAGTACTAGCGAGGACGCATCGCTGATGAACGTTCAACAAAACGCTCAACGGCAGCAAGAGCTGCTGCAAGAGTTGCACCGGCTGCAGCAGGAAATACCGCAGCAGTACTGGTCACTGCTGCAGCAGGTACCACAACGGTGCCAGTCAGTGGTGCAGACGAACGAGCTACAGCAGCAAGTGCCAGCGCAGCGTCAAGTGCCAGCGCAGCAGCAAGTGCCAGCGCAGGAGCAAGTGTCAGCGCAGCAGCAAGTGCCAGCGCAGCAGCAACTGTCGGCGCAGCAACAAGTGCCAGCGCAGCAACAAGTACCAGCGCAGCAGCAGCCGGTGCAATACCAAGTGTTGCCAGAGTGCTGGGCAGCCCAGCTACAGCAGCTAGCAATGCGGCAAGGGGCAGCACAATTTCAGCTAGCGCTGCAACAATACCACCCAGCGCAGCAGGCTATTCTACAACAGCCTCTGCAAGGGCCGCAGCAGCAACAGCAGCAGCCGGCCAATAATAATATGCAAGCTGGTGCGCTGGGAGATTCGCAAGGGTAAATTAAAAATTATAATAAATGAAGGGTGTGGTAAAGTTTGTTCGGTTAAAAAAATACCTATTTTCAAAAATTATTTTTAAAATATTGTTATGATACATTCATTTGGAAAATTAGTATATACAACAGTGTACACAACATGTGAAGAATATGTAAAGACATTTAAGGCACTCGATTATCTATAATCAGAAAAACAAATTATTTTTATTAGGCAATTAGTTTCTCTCTCAAATGACGCCGTTGTTTTTATTTCATCAATTTGTTAATTTTGTGCATCATTTTGAAGTTGAAATGTCGAATTTTGTTATTGTCATAAAATCGGCATTTCTACTTGAAAATGATGAAAAAAATTTTTAAATTGAAAAAATAAAGAAAACGGCGTCAATTGAGAGAGAAACTAATTGACTGTTGAAAATAAATGGTTTTTCTCATTTTAGATAAGCCAGTGCTTAGGAATCGCGGTCACCGCAAAAAAAAAATTTCGAAACACCAGCGGATCGCTGAAATAAATCCGTTATTTTTTTATATTTTCGTACCAAAATTTTTTGACATATTCTTATAATGCTTTATTATAATATACTAATTTTCAAAATAAATGCATAACAAACACTTTTTTAATAAACATTCTTGACAGTAGATTTTTTTCTGACCGAACAAACTGTACCTACCCCCCCCCCTCCCCTTCAATGGATCCGGAGTTGAATTTTGAAAATACCAGTTAGCCAGAATAGCAATGAAATGAGAGCATTGTAATTGTACACAAATTATAACAGTTGGAAATAGTATTGGAGATCAGTGAAACTGGAGCTATGTTGAAAAAAAAATATTAAGAATAAGTTCTCGTTCTACAATTTTTTTCTTTTGTCAGGAGATAAGGGATTAGCGTTATCATTATCGATAATATGAGAATGAAATAAAAACAGAATGAAGATATCAGTAAAAATGAAAGAAAAAGAGAAAATAATGGATCCCTATAGAAAAAGCACATTTGTTAGTTATGTTATGATTTTTTACTAAGATATAGGATAATTTCCAGAAAGTATACACCGAGAGGAAAAATACCGCCTACTGGCGACAAAAAGTCATTGACTTGAAAAAAATGTTGTAACTGACAAAAAATAAACAAAGAACAATAAATCAAAAAACAATAAATGGAAAAAAAACTTCATCATACTTTCCCGGTTTTTTACTCGCACCAAGAGTGTCTTCTCTCGCAGCTGTATGAAGATGTCAAAAGCTGTTTCGAGAGGTGCTTTGCTTTCTGAGGTCAAAAATCTGCAATGGATGACCGTTTATGTCGGAAAATGGATACGTCAGACTATTTCTCCGGAAAGCACGAGCAATAGATGTCAGAGATTCCGTTACGCAGGTGTTCTACATATGTTATTCAAATGTTATTTGATGTCAGAATTTTAGAGGAATCTTCAAATTTCTTGAATGATTTTGTTGCTACAAGTTTCCACTGCTTGTCTACGTAAAAAGTTAGTCAATAAGAGAAAGAAGAGAAGATTGTACAACCGGTTGCAGCTGGGAGTTGTTCCAAGATTAGAGCCTCTCGAAATGTGGGGTCAGAATCGTTCAACGTTGTTGCCACCTTTTTGCATGAATGTTTTTACAGTACCTTCATGGACACGTGAACTGAAGAGAAGAGAGATCCCGAAGCAAGCGGTGCTATTAATGTTTAGAAAATTCAAGCTCCTGGAACGATAGGTTGCAGAACATGTTCGGACGCTGACACTTCTTTATCGATCTTTTAGCAGGTCTTGAAGTACAACATGCGAAATGCTTAAAAAGCCGTGTTTAGATAATTTCGAAAGTCATCATTTCCTGGAAGATATTATTTTGACGTTCTGAATGGTTTGTAAAATTGTTCCACATTTTGTCAACACGCTGCATAAAACTCCCTGATAGGACTCAGATGTTGGAATTGTTTCGAAATTACAACCCCATGAAAAAGTGAGTTCCGCAACTGATTTTTATCTTGAAAGGATGACTTGTCATCGTCTTTCTTGAAAGACGACTTCCGGAACTACTCGTTTGTTGCAAATTTGTAAGTTATCGTTTTTCGGTATGTTGAAGCGATTCGAGAAATGTAAAAGACGAATATACCCACGCAGCTGATGCAAAAACTTTTTTCTATACTGACCATATGTAAGGATCTGCAATGTAGCGCATCCGATGAGCTGTAAAAAACCGGTTGAAAAACATTGCAGCGTGGAAAATCGCTGCAGGGTAATGAAAATAGTACCGAAATGCGGTTTCTCAGTGTTATTTAAATGAAAAATTTCAATATCGTTATGCGATATTTGAAAATTTTTGTACAGAGCCCTTCGCTTGCATAGTTTCGTTTTTAGATGTAGAGTAGAGATTTTTGGGGTGAGACGTGATAAGTAATTTTATATAAATATAAAGACTGATTTCCTCTTATACATTTTGTCATGAGACTCGGAGGTTCAGAGTTGTCGTGGCCTGAATCCATATTGACGATGTGAAGAATAAGAGACGCTTCTTGCGAGAAAAAAAACGTGGACAAGTACACTACCGTCGGAAAGTTTCCGGACAAAAGTCGGAAAAAATTGCCACACTCTTTTTCATGTTATTCCGTCGATAACGTAGATAAATTAATTCAGTAAACGGCATTTTAAAGGAGAGAAATTCCATTTCATTTTGCTTTTTTTGAAACATTTTTGCGATTTTTTTTACGACTAGGACGTTATTTTGAAAACGACCATTTTTCGTATTTTTTTTTTCCTTTTTACAGAGCGACCGCGTTTTCAGATGAAATTTTTTTTTGTAATTTCTTTGACGGAATCTTGAAAATGCAAAACTGAAGCTTCAATTTCGTTTTTTATAAAATACGTTACGAGTTTTTTTAAAAAAGTTATCATGTTTTTGGCGAAAAAATACGAAATTCAGGATTTCCTGCGTAACACGAAAATAATAGGAAAATATCTTAGAGAGTTGAAAAGTTGTCTCTGAGATTGTTCTAGTCACTCGATTTTTTCCACATTTTTTTTCCAAATTTTTTTTTTATTCATTGATTTTAGTCGAACTCCAGGTCTATCAATTTCCGTAATTTAAAAACTATGGGTTTTTTAAAATAAAAGTCCAAGTACAAAAAAGTTTTATTTCTTTATTTTAAATGTTTTGGAATTTTTTCAGATATTTTTTTCGAATTTTTTTATCCGACGATGTTGACGATGATGATAAACATCATCGGAGAAAAAAATCTTAAAAAATTGCAAAAAAAGCCAAAAAAAGACGAAAAATCGTCATTTTCAAAATGACGTCCGAGTCGTAAAAATAATTGCAAAACATTTTCAAAAAAAGCAAAATGAAATGGGATTTCTCTCCTATAAAATGCCGTTTATTAAATTAATTTATCTACGTTATCGACGGAATAACATGAAGAAGAGTGTGACAACTTTTTCCGACTTTTGTCCGGAAACTTTCAGACGGTACTGTACATTCGTTACTTTTCCGTTCAGTATATATACACAAGTAAACATACACCCTGAATATGTCCGCTCACAAAAACTCTTGAAACGCCGCAAACATATGGTTATAATTTTTTGGAAACAAATAAAAACAAAATTATTGAAAATTTCAATATCTATGTCTGCGAGAAATAATTCATTAAAAACATGATGTAACTATTTGTTTCAGCAAATCAATCGATACTTGAAATAATTTATTTCAATGAAAAATGAATGAAATGGAATTTTTCAAAATCTATCGAAAATATAATCCATGAAAAATAATACGTAGACAACAAGTTGTAGTAATTTTTTTGAGGAAGCGATCAAATGAAAAATTGCGAAAATCGGGTTTGGTACGTATTATCTTGCATGGGTAATGATTTGTAAACAATTTGAGAAATTTCATTTTCATCACAATTTGTTGAAACGAACTATATTAACAATCGGTTGATGTGCTTCAACAAATAGTGACTACATGTTTTCAATGCATTATTTCTCGCAGCATCGATTTTAAAAACTTTTCATTTTTATGTCTTAATGTGTTGAAACCATTTGTTTAAACAAATTACAATGATTCGTTTGTGGCGTAATTTTTCGCGTAGATGAAGGTTTTGAAAAAAAATGTGGAAACATTTACAATATCGTCCTAACTTATGTGTCGAAATAGTTTTTAAAAATTAATTGTAAAAAACTAGTAGCAAATTTATAATAGCCCGAAATAGCTTACTGCAGACAATTTTCGAATTTTCAACCCCCTGAAAGGGTGACTTCCAGAACGTTTTTTTCGTTCAAACTTTGCAGTCGGCTGTTACTGGACTTCCTTCAACGATTCGTGAAATAAAAAAAATCGCAATCCCCAAACAGCTGACTGCATAAAATTTTCGAATTTTATAATTCCTGAAAGGGCGAGTTCCGGAACGTTTTTTTCGTTCAAACTTTGCAGTCGGCTGTAGATTGACTTCCTTTCACGATTCGTGAAATAAAAATAATCGCAATCCCCAAACAGCTGACTGCAGGAAATTTTCGAATTTTCAACCCCCTGAAAGAGTGGGTTCCGGAACGTTTTTTTCGTTCAAACTTTGCAGTCGGCTGTTGATCGACTTCCTTTCACGTACCGTGAAATAAAAAGAATCCCAATCCCCAAACAGCTGACTGCAGAAAATTTTCAAATTTTCATCCCCCTGAAAGGGTGGGTTCCGGAACATTTTTTTCGTTCAAACTTTGCAGTCGGCTCTTAATTGACTTCTCTTCACGATCCGTGAAATAAAAAGAATGGCAATCCCCAAACAGCTGACTGCAGAAAATTTTCAAATTTTCATCCCCGTGAAAGGATGGGTTCCGGAACGTTTTTTTCGTTCAAACTTTGCAGTCGGCTCTTAATTGACTTCTTTTCACGATCTGTGAAATAAAAAGAATCGCAATCCCCAAACAGCTGACTGCAGAAAATTTTCGAATTTTCAACCCCCTTAAAGGGCGAGTTCCGGAACGTTTTTTTTGTTCAAACTTTGCAGTCAGCTGTTAATTGACTTCCTTTAACGATTCGAGAAATAAAAAAAATCGCAATCCCCAAACAGCTGATTGCAGAAAATTTTCGAATTTTCAACCCCCTGAAAGGGTGGGTTCCGGAACGTTTTTTTCGTTCATACTTCGCAGTCGGCTTTTAATTGACTTTTTTTCACGATCTGTGAAATAAAAAGAATCGCAATTTCCAAACAGCTGACTGCATAAAATTTTCGAATTTTCAACCCTCAGAAAGGGTGGGTTCCGGAACGTTTTTTTCGTTCAAACTTTTCAGTCGGCTGTTGATTGACTTCCTTCAACGATTCGAGAAGTAAAAAAAATCGCAATCCCCAAACAGCTGACTGCAGAAAATTTTCGAATTGTCAACCCCCTGAAAGGGTGAGTTCCGGAACGTTTTTTTCGTTCAAACTTTGCAATCAGCTGTTTATTGATTTTTTTTAACGTATCGTGAAATAAAAAAAATCGCAATCCCCAAACAGCTTACTGCATAAAATTTTCGAATTTTCAACCCCCTGAAAGGGTGGGTTCCGGAACGTTTTTTTCGTTCAAACTTTGAAGTCGGCTGTTGATCGACTTCCTTCCACGTACCGTGAAATAAAAAGAATCGCAATCCCCAAACAGCTGACAGCAGAAAATTTTCGAATTTTCAACCCCCTGAAAGGGTGGGTTCCGGAACGTTTTTTTCGTTCAAACTTTGCAGTTGACTGTTGATCGACTTCCTTTCACGTACCGTGAAATAAAAAGAATCGCAATCCCTAAACAGCTGACTGCAGAAAAATTTTCGAATTTTCAACTCCCTGAAAGGGTGAGTTCCGGAACGTTTTTTTCGTTCATACTTCGCAGTCGGCTTTTAATTGACTTTTTTCACGATCTGTGAAATAAAAAGAATCGCAATTTCCAAACAGCTGACTGCAGAAAATTTTCGAATTTTCAGCCCTCAGAAAGGGTGGGTTCCGGAACGTTTTTTCGTTCAAACTTTTCAGTCGGCTGTTGATTGACTTCCTTTAACGATTCGAGAAATAAAAAAGATCGCAATCCCCAAACAGGTGATTGCAGAAAATTTTCGAATTTTCAACCCCCTGAAAGGGTGGGTTCCGGAACGTTTTTTCGTTCAAACTTTGCAGTCGGCTGTTGATCGACTTCCTTCCACGTACCGTGAAATAAAAAGAATCGCAATCCCCAAACAGCTGACTGCAGAAAATTTTCGAATTTTGAACCCCCTGAAAGGGTGGGTTCCGGAACGTTTCTTTCGTTCAAACTTTGCAGTCGGCTGTTGATCGACTTCCTTTCACGTACCGTGAAATAAAAAGAATCGCAATCCCTAAACAGCTGACTGCAGAAAAATTTTCTAATTTTCAACTCCCTGAAAGGGTGAGTTCCGGAACGTTTTTTTCGTTCATACTTCGCAGTCGGCTTTTAATTGACTTTTTTTCACGATCTGTGAAATAAAAAAGAATCGCAATCCCCAAACAGCTGACTGCATAAAATTTTCAAATTTTCAACCCCCTGAAAGGGTGGGTTCCGGAACGTTTTTTTCGTTCAAACTTTTCAGTCGGCCGTTGATTGACTTCCTTCAACGATTCGAGAAATAAAAAAAATCGCAATCCCCAAACAGCTGATTGCAGAAAATTTTCAAATTTTCAACTCCCTGAAAGGGTGACTTCCGGAACGTTTTTTTTTTTCAAACTTGGCAATCGGCTGTTAATTGACTACTTTTCACGATCTGTGAAATAAAAAGAATCGCAATCCCCAAACAGCTGACTGCAGAAAATTTTCGATTTTTCAACCCCCTGAAAAGATGAGTTCCGGAACGTTTTTTTCGTTCAAACTTTCCAGTCAGCCGTTGATTGACTTCCTTCAACGATTCGAGAAATAAAAAAAATCGCAATCCCCAAACAGCTTATTGCAGAAAATTTTCGAATTTTCAACTCCCTGAAAGGGTGAGTTCCGGAACGTTTTTTTCGTTCAAACTTTGCAGTCGGCTCTTAATTGACTTCTTTTCACGATCTGTGAAATAAAAAGAATCGCAATCCCCAAACAGCTGACGGCAGAAAATTTTCGAATTTTCAACCCTCTGAAAAGGCGAGTTCCGGAACGTTTTTTTCGTTCAAACTTTGCAGTCGGCTGTTATTTGAATTCTTTCCACGATCTGTGAAATAAAAAGAATCGCAATCTCGAAACAGCTGACTGCAGTAAATTTTTGAATTTTCAACCCCCTGAAAGGGTGGGTTCCGGAACGTTTTTTTCTTTCAAACTTTTCAGTCGGCTGTTGATTGACTTCCTTCAGCGATTCGAGAAATAAAAAAAATCGCAATCCCCAAACAGCTGACTGCATAAAATTTTCGAATTTTCAACCCCCTGAAAGAATGGGTTCCGGAACGTTTTTTTCGTTCAAACTTTGCAGTCAGCTGTTAATTGACTTTCTTTAACGATTTGAGGAATAAAAAAGATCGCAATCCCCAAACAGGTGATTGCAGAAAAATTTTCGAATTTTCAACTCCCTGAAAGGGTGGGTTCCGGAACGTTTTTTTCGTTCAAACCTTACACTCGACTGTTGATTGACTTCCTTCAACGATTCGAGAAATAAAAAGAATCGCAATCCCCAAACAGCTGACTGCAGAAAATTTTCGATTTTTCAACCCTCAGAAAGGGTGGGTTCCGGAACGTTTTTTTCGTTCAAACTTTGCAGTCGGCTGTTGATCGACTTCCTTTCACGTACCGTGAAATGAAAAGAATCCCAATCCCCAAACAGCTGACTGCAGAAAATTTTCAAATTTTCATCCCCCTGAAAGGGTGGGTTCCGGAACATTTTTTTCGTTCAAACTTTGCAGTCGGCTCTTAATTGACTTCTCTTCACGATCCGTGAAATAAAAAGAATGGCAATCCCCAAACAGCTGACTGCAGAAAATTTTCAAATTTTCATACCCGTGAAAGGATGGGTTCCGGAACGTTTTTTTCGTTCAAACTTTGCAGTCGGCTCTTAATTGACTTCTTTTCACGATCTGTGAAATAAAAAGAATCGCAATCCCCAAACAGCTGACTGCAGAAAATTTTCGCATTTTCAACCCCCTTAAAGGGCGAGTTCCGGAACGTTTTTTTTGTTCAAACTTTGCAGTCAGCTGTTAATTGACTTCCTTTAACGATTCGAGAAATAAAAAAAATCGCAATCCCCAAACAGGTGATTGCAGAAAATTTTCGAATTTTCAACCCCCTGAAAGGGTGGGTTCCGGAACGTTTTTTTCGTTCATACTTTGCAGTCGGCTGTTGATCGACTTCCTTCCACGTACCGTGAAATAAAAAGAATCGCAATCCCCAAACAGCTGACTGCAGAAAATTTTCGAATTTTCAACCCCCTGAAAGGGTGGGTTCCGGAACGTTTTTTTCGTTCAAACTTTGCAGTCAGCTGTTAATTGACTTTCTTTAACGATTCGAGAAATAAAAAAGATCGCAATCCCCAAACAGGTGATTGCAGAAAATTTTCGAATTTTCAACCCCCTGAAAGGGTGGGTTCCGGAACGTTTTTTTCGTTCATACTTCGCAGTCGGCTTTTAATTGACTTTTTTTCACGATCTGTGAAATAAAAAGAATCGCAATTTCCAAACAGCTGACTGCATAAAATTTTCGAATTTTCAACCCTCAGAAAGGGTGGGTTCCGGAACGTTTTTTTCGTTCAAACTTTTCAGTCGGCTGTTGATTGACTTCCTTCAACGATTCGAGAAGTAAAAAAAATCGCAATCCCCAAACAGCTGACTGCAGAAAATTTTCGAATTGTCAACCCCCTGAAAGGGTGAGTTCCGGAACGTTTTTTTCGTTCAAACTTTGCAATCAGCTGTTTATTGATTTTTTTTAACGTATCGTGAAATAAAAAAAATCGCAATCCCCAAACAGCTTACTGCATAAAATTTTCGAATTTTCAACCCCCTGAAAGGGTGGGTTCCGGAACGTTTTTTTCGTTCAAACTTTGAAGTCGGCTGTTGATCGACTTCCTTCCACGTACCGTGAAATAAAAAGAATCGCAATCCCCAAACAGCTGACAGCAGAAAATTTTCGAATTTTCAACCCCCTGAAAGGGTGGGTTCCGGAACGTTTTTTTCGTTCAAACTTTGCAGTTGACTGTTGATCGACTTCCTTTCACGTACCGTGAAATAAAAAGAATCGCAATCCCTAAACAGCTGACTGCAGAAAAATTTTCGAATTTTCAACTCCCTGAAAGGGTGAGTTCCGGAACGTTTTTTTCGTTCATACTTCGCAGTCGGCTTTTAATTGACTTTTTTTCACGATCTGTGAAATAAAAAGAATCGCAATTTCCAAACAGCTGACTGCAGAAAATTTTCGAATTTTCATCCCTCAGAAAGGGTGGGTTCCGGAACGTTTTTTTCGTTCAAACTTTTCAGTCGGCTGTTGATTGACTTCCTTTAACGATTCGAGAAATAAAAAAGATCGCAATCCCCAAACAGGTGATTGCAGAAAATTTTCGAATTTTCAACCCCCTGAAAGGGTGGGTTCCGGAACGTTTTTTTCGTTCAAACTTTGCAGTCGGCTGTTGATCGACTTCCTTCCACGTACCGTGAAATAAAAAGAATCGCAATCCCCAAACAGCTGACTGCAGAAAATTTTCGAATTTTGAACCCCCTGAAAGGGTGGGTTCCGGAACGTTTCTTTCGTTCAAACTTTGCAGTCGGCTGTTGATCGACTTCCTTTCACGTACCGTGAAATAAAAAGAATCGCAATCCCTAAACAGCTGACTGCAGAAAAATTTTCTAATTTTCAACTCCCTGAAAGGGTGAGTTCCGGAACGTTTTTTTCGTTCATACTTCGCAGTCGGCTTTTAATTGACTTTTTTTCACGATCTGTGAAATAAAAAGAATCGCAATTTCCAAACAGCTGACTGCAGAAAATTTTCGAATTTTCAACCCTCAGAAAGGGTGGGTTCCGGAACGTTTTTTTCGTTCAAACTTTTCAGTCGGCTGTTGATTGACTTCCTTCAACGATTCGAGAAATAAGAAAAATCGCAATCCCCAAACAGGTGACTGCAGAAAATTTTCGATTTTTCAACCCCCTGAAAGGGTGACTTCCGGAACGTTTTTTTTTTTCAAACTTGGCAATCGGCTGTTAATTGACTACTTTTCACGATCTGTGAAATAAAAAGAATCGCAATCCCCAAACAGCTGACTGCAGAAAATTTTCGAATTTTCAACCCCCTTAAAGGGCGAGTTCCGGAACGTTTTTTTTGTTCAAACTTTGCAGTCAGCTGTTAATTGACTTCCTTTAACGATTCGAGAAATAAAAAAAATCGCAATCCCCAAACAGCTGACTGCAGAAAATTTTCGAATTTTCAACCCCCTGAAAGGGTGGGTTCCGGAACGTTTTTTTCGTTCAAACTTTGCAGTCGGCTGTTGATCGACTTCCTTCCACGTACCGTGAAATAAAAAAAATCGCAATCCCCAAACAGCTGACTGCAGAAAATTTTCGAATTTTCAACCCCCTGAAAGGGTGGGTTCCGGAACGTTTTTTTCGTTCAAACTTTGCAGTCAGCTGTTAATTGACTTCCTTCAACGATTCGAGAAATAAAAAGAATCGCAATCCCCAAACAGGTGATTGCAGAAAATTTTCGAATTTTCAACCCCCTGAAAGGGTGGGTTCCGGAACGTTTTTTTCGTTCATACTTCGCAGTCGGCTTTTAATTGACTTTTTTTCACGATCCGTGAAATAAAAAAAATCGCAATCCCCAAACAGCTGACTGCAGAAAATTTTCGAATTTTCAACCCCCTGAAAGGGTGGGTTCCGGAACGTTTTTTTCGTTCAAACTTTTCAGTCGGCTGTTGATTGACTTCCTTCAACGATTCGAGAAATAAAAAAATTCGCAATCCCCAAACAGCTGACTGCAGAAAATTTTCGAATTTTCAACCCCCTGAAAGGGTGAGTTCCGGAACGTTTTTTTCGTTCAAACTTTGCAATCAGCTGTTTATTGATTTTTTTTAACGTATCGTGAAATAAAAAAAATCGCAATCCCCAAACAGCTTACTGCATAAAATTTTCGAATTTTCAACCCCCTGAAAGGGTGGGTTCCGGAACGTTTTTTTCGTTCAAACTTTGCAGTCGGCTGTTGATCGACTTCCTTCCACGTACCGTGAAATAAAAAGAATCGCAATCCCCAAACAGCTGACAGCAGAAAATTTTCGAATTTTCAACCCCCTGAAAGGGTGGGTTCCGGAACGTTTTTTTCGTTCAAACTTTGCAGTTGACTGTTGATCGACTTCCTTTCACGTACCGTGAAATAAAAAGAATCGCAATCCCTAAACAGCTGACTGCAGAAAAATTTTCGAATTTTCAACTCCCTGAAAGGGTGAGTTCCGGAACGTTTTTTTCGTTCATACTTCGCAGTCGGCTTTTAATTGACTTTTTTTCACGATCTGTGAAATAAAAAGAATCGCAATTTCCAAACAGCTGACTGCAGAAAATTTTCGAATTTTCAGCCCTCAGAAAGGGTGGGTTCCGGAACGTTTTTTTCGTTCAAACTTTTCAGTCGGCTGTTGATTGACTTCCTTTAACGATTCGAGAAATAAAAAAGATCGCAATCCCCAAACAGGTGATTGCAGAAAATTTTCGAATTTTCAACCCCCTGAAAGGGTGGGTTCCGGAACGTTTTTTTCGTTCAAACTTTGCAGTCGGCTGTTGATCGACTTCCTTCCACGTACCGTGAAATAAAAAGAATCGCAATCCCCAAACAGCTGACTGCAGAAAATTTTCGAATTTTGAACCCCCTGAAAGGGTGGGTTCCGGAACGTTTCTTTCGTTCAAACTTTGCAGTCGGCTGTTGATCGACTTCCTTTCACGTACCGTGAAATAAAAAGAATCGCAATCCCTAAACAGCTGACTGCAGAAAAATTTTCTAATTTTCAACTCCCTGAAAGGGTGAGTTCCGGAACGTTTTTTTCGTTCATACTTCGCAGTCGGCTTTTAATTGACTTTTTTCACGATCTGTGAAATAAAAAGAATCGCAATTTCCAAACAGCTGACTGCAGAAAATTTTCGAATTTTCAACCCTCAGAAAGGGTGGGTTCCGGAACGTTTTTTCGTTCAAACTTTTCAGTCGGCTGTTGATTGACTTCCTTCAACGATTCGAGAAATAAGAAAAATCGCAATCCCCAAACAGGTGACTGCAGAAAATTTTCGATTTTTCAACCCCCTGAAAGGGTGACTTCCGGAACGTTTTTTTTTTTCAAACTTGGCAATCGGCGGTTAATTGACTACTTTTCACGATCTGGGAAATAAAAAGAATCGCAATCCCCAAACAGCTGACTGCAGAAAATTTTCGATTTTTCAACCCCCTGAAAGGATGAGTTCCGGAACGTTTTTTTCGTTCAAACTTTTCAGTCAGCCGTTGATTGACTTCCTTCAACGATTCGAGAAATAAAAAAAATCGCAATCCCCAAACAGCTGATTGCAGAAAATTTTCAAATTTTCAACTCCCTGAAAGGGTGAGTTCTGGAACGTTTTTTTCGTTCAAACTTTGCAGTCGGGTCTTAATTGACTTCTTTTCACGATCTGTGAAATAAAAAGAATCGCAATCCCCAAACAGCTGACGGCAGAAAATTTTCGAATTTTCAACCCTCTGAAAAGGCGAGTTCCGGAACGTTTTTTTCGTTCAAACTTTGCAGTCGGCTGTTATTTGAATTCTTTCCACGATCTGTGAAATAAAAAGAATCGCAATCTCGAAACAGCTGACTGCAGTAAATTTTTGAATTTTCAACCCCCTGAAAGGGTGGGTTCCGGAACGTTTTTTTCTTTCAAACTTTTCAGTCGGCTGTTGATTGACTTCCTTCAGCGATTCGAGAAATAAAAAAAATCGCAATCCCCAAACAGCTGACTGCATAAAATTTTCGAATTTTCAACCCCCTGAAAGAATGGGTTCCGGAACGTTTTTTTCGTTCAAACTTTGCAGTCAGCTGTTAATTGACTTTCTTTAACGATTTGAGGAATAAAAAAGATCGCAATCCCCAAACAGGTGATTGCAGAAAAATTTTCGAATTTTCAACTCCCTGAAAGGGTGGGTTCCGGAACGTTTTTTTCGTTCAAACCTTACACTCGACTGTTGATTGACTTCCTTCAACGATTCGAGAAATAAAAAGAATCGCAATCCCCAAACAGCTGACTGCAGAAAATTTTCGATTTTTCAACCCTCAGAAAGGGTGGGTTCCGGAACGTTTTTTTCGTTCAAACTTTGCAGTCGGCTGTTGATCGACTTCCTTTCACGTACCGTGAAATGAAAAGAATCTCAATCCCCAAACAGCTGACTGCAGAAAATTTTCAAATTTTCATCCCCCTGAAAGGGTGGGTTCCGGAACATTTTTTTCGTTCAAACTTTGCAGTCGGCTCTTAATTGACTTCTCTTCACGATCCGTGAAATAAAAAGAATGGCAGTCCCCAAACAGCTGACTGCAGAAAATTTTCAAATTTTCATCCCCGTGAAAGGATGGGTTCCGGAACGTTTTTTTCGTTCAAACTTTGCAGTCGGCTCTTAATTGACTTCTTTTCACGATCTGTGAAATAAAAAGAATCGCAATCCCCAAACAGCTGACTGCAGAAAATTTTCGCATTTTCAACCCCTTAAAGGGCGAGTTCCGGAACGTTTTTTTTGTTCAAACTTTGCAGTCAGCTGTTAATTGACTTCCTTTAACGATTCGAGAAATAAAAAAAATCGCAATCCCCAAACAGGTGATTGCAGAAAATTTTCGAATTTTCAACCCCCTGAAAGGGTGGGTTCCGGAACGTTTTTTTCGTTCATACTTTGCAGTCGGCTGTTGATCGACTTCCTTCCACGATCCGTGAAATAAAAAGAATCGCAATCCCCAAACAGCTGACTGCAGAAAATTTTCTCGAATTTTCAACCCCCTGAAAGGGTGGGTTCCGGAACGTTTTTTTCGTTCAAACTTTTGCAGTCAGCTGTTAATTGACTTCCTTTAACGATTCGAGAAATAAAAAAATCGCAATCCCCAAACAGCTGATTGCAGAAAATTTTCGAATTTTCAACCCCCTGAAAGGGTGGGTTCCGGAACGTTTTTTTTCGTTCATAACTTCGCAGTCGGCTTTTAATTGACTTTTTTCACGATCTGTGAAATAAAAAAGAATCGCAATTTCCCAAACAGCTGACTGCATAAAATTTTCGAATTTTCAACCCTCAGAAAGGGTGGGTTCCGGAACGTTTTTTTCGTTCAAACTTTTCAGTCGGCTGTTGATTGACTTCCTTCAACGATTCGAGAAGTAAAAAAAATCGCAATCCCCAAACAGCTGACTGCAGAAAATTTTCGAATTGTCAACCCCCTGAAAGGGTGAGTTCCGGAACGTTTTTTTTTTCGTTCAAACTTTGCAGTCAGCTGTTTATTGATTTCCTTTTTTA
Organism: Campoplex nolae; assembly: GCA_037893425.1. Taxonomy (NCBI): domain Eukaryota; kingdom Metazoa; phylum Arthropoda; class Insecta; order Hymenoptera; family Ichneumonidae; genus Campoplex; species Campoplex nolae. Next base: position 259 of record JBBLXU010001787.1, on the reverse strand, counting down.
ACGTATCGTGAAATAAAAAAATCGCAATCCCTAAACAGCTTACTGCATAAAATTTTCGAATTTTCAACCCCCTGAAAGGGTGGGTTCCGGAACGTTTTTTTCGTTCAAACTTTGAAGTCGGCTGTTGATCGACTTCCTTCCACGTACCGTGAAATAAAAAGAATCGCAATCCCCAAACAGCTGACTGCAGAAAATTTTCGAATTTTCAACCCCTGAAAGGGTGGGTTCCGGAACGTTTCTTTCGTTCAAACTTTGCAGT
>JBBLXU010001785.1:1670000-2143023 GCA_037893425.1 Campoplex nolae | reverse complement strand
TTCTGTCTTTATTCGTGTCGGTTGGACTCTCTGGCGCGATCCAACCGCCCCCCAATGAAAACGTTACGGCCAACACTCGAACGTTCTTTGTTTCAAGTTACATGTTTACGAAGAATCGGATCTGCTCGAGCCTCGGGGCTCCTCGAGAGTGTATAGCAAAGCAAGCAAACGAAATGGACGTTTACGACGTTGTTCGTCGGTCACCGGCTTGGCCAGATCAATTTTACCGTTAGGATTCGATAATTCAATAAAATTTTGAATTATTCTGTGCTCCGGACCAAATCGACGTACTGAAGAAAGAAAGAAAAGAAGAAAGAAAGATACATGCGAGAAAAATTTCGTTTGAATATGCAATACAAGAGAATTTAAATAATAAAAATAGATATCGATTCGATCGGTTTATTTGATTTGTGAAACGGAATAAGTTTTTACATGACAATAAAACTCGGTGAATTCGTGGAAAGGTGAGAAGTAAATCGCGATACACGCGATCGCAAATTCCTGTACCGGGAACGAGATAAAAATTGTTGACGTACGAAAACGATCATAATAAAATGGGTATTTCTTCTTTAACAACATTTATCAATGATGCGAAGTCTGGTTTTCTCGAGCAGTACGAGTTACACGGAGGTTATGTCGTAATTGATGGTCGAAGTTTAATGTATCACATATACCGTACAACACCTGGCGATGATAAATTCGGTGGAGATTTTGACACTTTTGCACAAACGGTCTCCAAATTTTTTGACGATCTCTTAAAGTGTGAAATCATACCGCTGATTATATTTGATGGAGGGAAAGAGCCAAAAAAAGGGAAAACTGCGTATAAAAGATGGAGACAAAATATAAAATTGTGCAAAAAATACCAAAAAGAAAATCCAACTTCAATGAATACAAAGAAAAGATGTGGACCGCCACCATCGTCAATCATTGTTTACATGGATATTTTATGCCAAAAATCAATCAAAATGTGTCGTTCAGTTTTTGAAGCTGATGCCGAAATAGCAGGCGTAGCTAAAGTCTTGAATTGTCCGGTACTGAGTAATGACTCAGATTTTTACGTCTTCGGAGTTTCGTACATTCCGATATGTACCCTGAAACCATCTATCCTGTCAAAGAATAAAGGTTACTTCAAACCTTGCAAGATTTACAGGAGCAAAAATCTGTTGAGAGAATTTCCCTGTCTAGACACAACCGTTCTTCCACTCTTAGCGGTTCTTCTGGGCAATGATTTCACAGAGAGTGATGTTTTAAAAGCTATCTTTGCATCTCTCAACATATTGTATGAGAAGCGCGGATCAAAAATTTTTGAAATATTGCAATGGTTGGAAAATTACAATCTCAATAATGCCGTTGCTGATATCTTGAATAAATTGCCAGAAAAACTTCGTCGCAGAGCACTCTGTATGATTGAGCTCGTGGTCAACGGTTATATTAACACGCCTTGTAAATTGCTTCTGCCTCTGGGTTTCAAAGATTTATATAACGAACATACAAGCAGGAGGCCTTGCCTGGACTTGTTCAAATTTCAAGGTGATGTTGAAATTTTTAGTTCCGACGATGATACCGAAAAAGAAAACAGTGAAGATGAATATAATCATTTCGACCCAAAAATTGAAGAGACTTGGCCACCATGGTTTGCAAGAAGATATTACAAAGCGGAATTTCCACCGTCCTTTGTTAATATGATGGGTTTGAGGCTATGCATTGCTGCCCTCCACATTGAAGACTTTCGATATCCTAGCCCGTCTTGTATGAGTTTGAATATTATACGAGTTATCGACGGTTTGCTCGTATCAGGTCGCTCGGACCAAATACCAGGTTTGCTTTACTTGACGAGAGACGGAGAAAATTCTAACAGACGCCGCTTAGACGAAATTTTGAGTGGCACTCGATCCATCAAGTTCCCAACTCTGGCTGAACTCGGAGACACAAAAATAGATATCAAAAAACGAATCATTGACGACACCCTGAGAATTACCGGCAAAGAAAGCTTTTTTGAGGATTTACCAGCCAAATGGAGACTCTACATAGCGACTATCTTTTTCTGGATGAAAAGTGAAGAAAAACCGCCAAGAAATTCTTGCCACTTGTACGCTATGCTTCTCACAATGCTGATCGGGCTCGTCGATCAGAAACTTGGCCATCGACAGCCCGAGGACAGCTTTAACGTTTTGTTTGGAAAAAGTTTTTTGTGGAGAAAAATGTCTAGTGCGGAGGAGCAGAGGAATGCTTTGATTCAGAAAAATTCTATTATTGGAGCTGTCAATTCCGTAACCAGAGATGATTGTTGCCGCGCCGCTCTGTTCTCCACCTCCCGTCGTGAAAAATCCATCAAGTTCCGTTCGGTATTTGACGTTAAGATTGTTCACGTTTTCGTACAATTTCAAGAATGCCTCAGAGCTGCGATTGCTCTGAACTGCCTTTTGGGCTATCCCTACGAACATCCGATCATTTCGGAATTTTATAACGGTACCATGCTCTACTATCTATATACGAATTTTAATGAGCAATCGGACGTCGAAGCTTACATCGCTGCAAAACTCGAAAATTCATCGAGTCTCTTGAACCTCGTGAAATTACTCATTGCTAAGATGAAACATATCCTCGAAGATGAACCTAAATAGGCGTTCAACGCTGGAATAAGAAAACTCATAAAATCGAAAATGTATCGCAATTTAATGAACCTGTTGCTTCATTAAAATTTTTCATAATTGCAGTGAAATTATATCTTTAATTAATGACCAAAGTGCCAAGAATTTTATAAAAAATTGTTTCTACATGTTAAAATAATTATTTTTTAAACATTGATCGATTGATCGATTTGTTCATCAATGAAAAATAAAAATTTTATTCATCTTCGTATTTTATCAATGTCGAGTATGATTACAAAAATAACCTTCCATTTTTTACTAATTCTGTTAGATTGACCGCCCCGACCGCCCATTGAAGCTTTGTCGAACAAAAAATGCGTTCATACGGATTGACAGTTGATTTCTTGGACGTTCCACTTCTTTTTTTTTTTAACCTAACGTATCGTTTATATATTTGGAAGATCATTCGAGTACGTGAAACCCGCCGCGTTTCTACGATTTTTGTTATGCGATGGAAGTACAGAAAAAGCTGTTGATGCGCGCGCACGAAAAACAAACTACCTATGCGTGCGACAAGTGGAAACGTCAAGCATGAGTACTGAGTACCTATATGCTGCAATAGTAGCAGGTAGTAGTTTACCGACAGCTTGAAAAAATTACTCCAAACACGAACGTGTCGCAAATGTATCTCGAATTTTGAATCCAAAAGTTCAATAATTTTGCCTCCGAGATAGTATCCCAGCATTGAAAAGAATGTGAAGGAACATTACTGAAAATATATCGCAATGTATAACCTCTAGTGTTCTAGTGCACCAACAAAAAATCTCGTATTGAAACAACAATTTGCTCATAAAATTTGCAGTCTATCCAGTGTACAATGACATGAAAAAAATACAACACATGACAATAAAACTCAGGTATCCATGTATAATGACATAAAAAAAAAATACAACATATGACAAAACTCAGGAAAACTGGTAATAATACATAACCTCAACTTCTTCTAGTACACAAAGATAAAAACTCACGTCGAAATCGAATTCAAATCAAAATCTGCAAATAATATTTTAATCTGCATCGAGTGTATTGAAACGTGTTGAAAAACTAGGAGAATGAATTCCAGAAGAACTGAGTAGAACTAATAAAAATCTTTCGGCATACATAACCTTAAATTTTACCGGTACACGAACGAGGCAAGGGGCAAGGGACTTTAACGTGGTACAAAAAATAAAAAGCAATGGGAATTCGCGGTTTGACGACATACATCAACGGAAAGCCCAGATTTTTCGAACCGTACGAGTTGCACGGAGGTTATCTCGTGATCGATGCTTTCAGTTTGATGTGTCAACTTTACTTGGGTTCAAAATGCAATTGTGCCTTTGGCGGAGATCACGACACGTTCGCACGAATTGTCTCCGAGTTTTTCGACGATCTCGCTAAATGCGAAGTGACACCTTTGGTAATATTTGATGGCGGGAGGGAGCTAAAGAAAAAGAAAACAGCTGAGCATAGAATGAGAGAAAAATTCCAATCTGCAAAACATTACAATCCATCTTCGAAGGAAAAATTTATGCCTATAACGATAAGCCTCTCTTACATGGACGTTCTGCTCAAAAAATCAATCATAATGTGCCGTGCAGTTTTTGAAGCTGACGCCGACATAGCAGGAGTAGCTAAAGTCCTCGATTGTCCGGTACTGAGCAACGACTCAGATTTTTACCTCTTCGGAGTCTCGTACATTCCGATGAGTAGTCTGGATCCATTCGTCGTCAAGCAAAAAAATGGTTACGTTAAACGTTGCTGTATTTACAGAGTAGAAAATCTTTTACGATCGTTTCCTGGCCTGGACGCCACGGTTTTTACGCTCATAGCCATTCTCCTGGGTAACGATTACATTCAGGCTAGTGTTTTGAAGGCTTTTTTTGGATCACTCAAGATTTCTCAACAGAATCAGAGATTGTATAACGAACAACAAAGAAAAATCCATACGACGCTGCATTGGTTGAAAAATTATAATCTCAACGACGCAGTAGCTGCAATTTTGAGTAAATTGCGCAAAAAACGTCGTCGTCGAGCGCTTTATAAGATCGAACTCGTGATCAACGGTTATATCGAAACGCCCTGCGAATTGCTCATTCCGCTCGGATTCGAAAATCTGTACCGAGAGCACATGAACGGACGTCGGTCCAGAAAACCCTTTAAATTTCAAGGCGACATCGACACTCTTGAATCTTCGCAATTGTGGAGAGACGAGTCGGTATCGACGAATGAAAATTCGAGCAGAAAAAACGAGGATTTGGACGAGAACAGCGAAAATTCTAGCTCCGATCAGGAGACCGAAGAAGAGACCTGTGAAAATGAAAAAATGTATTACAACACGAAAATCGAGGAAACTTGGCCATCGTGGTTCGTAGAGAGATATTATAAAGGAGAATTCCCAACTTATTTCGTCGATATCATGAGTCTAAGGCAGTTTAATGCCACGACTCAGATAGAAGACTTCAATTATCCTAGTCCGAGCTTCACCAGCTTAGAAATTATGCGAGTCATCGATGGATTGCTCGTATCGGGTCGTTCGGACCAAATACCAGGTTTGCTTTACTTGACGAGAGACGGTGAGAATTCTAACAGACGCCGCTTAGACGAAATTTTGAGAGGCACTCGATCCATCAAGTTCCCAACTCTCGCTGAACTCGGAGACACAAAAATGGATATCAAAAAGCGAATCATCGATGACACCCTGGGAATTACCGGCAAAGAAAACTTTTTTGAGGATTTGCCAGCCAAATGGAGACTCTACTTAGCAACTGTTTTTTTCTGGATGAAAAGCAAAGAAGAACCGTCAAGAAATTCTTGCCACATGAACGCTGTTCTATTCGCCATGCTCATCGGAGTAATCGACCAGAAAATCGGCTATCATAGGTCTCAGAGAAGCTTTAATAAAGTTTACGAACAAAAAATAACTGAAATTTTGTCCAGAAGGAAAATCTCTAAATCTGACAAACCGGCGAATGCTCCGGTTGAAAAAAATTCTGTGATCGAAGCTGTCGACTCTGTGAACAAAGAGGATTGTCTCCTCGCCGCTCCTTTTTTCATTTCCCATCGTATTCCTGACCAAAAACTTGTCGCCTCCCCCCATAAATTCAACTCTACGATTGTTCACGTTTTTGCACAGTTTCAAGCTTGTCTCGGAGCTGCGATTCAACTTAATTCTCTATTGGGCTATCCCTACGAACATTCAAACATTTCCGAATTTTATAACGGAACCATGCTCTACAATCTCTATACAAATTTTGAAAAACGCTCCCACGTTGAAACTTACATCTTCGTGACTCTTGAAAATTCACCGACTCTTTCAAAGATCATGAAATTACTCTTTGCCAAAATGAAGAATATCCTCGAAGATGTTGTTGTTTCGATTGGTAACAAAGCTACCAAAAGGCGGCGTAACAAGAAAAAAAAGAAAGAAATAAACGACGAAAAAAAGATGATTTGTGAAGACGAAAATGAAATTTTCGATGTACAAACACATTTCCACGATCCTGGCAATTTATTTTCAGTTCTTGGAATTGCCGCGCAATAATTTTCTCAACACAATAACACATGGACCATATACTTTATAAATACATCGCTCGATGTATGTAAAAACTTTTTATTGTAAAATAAAGATTTTATTGATTTTCAGATATTACCGATTCGAAATGTCATTTTGAATTTACCTAATTACGATCCTTCACCAACTTTATTTGTATATAAATTCTTAGTTTTCTTTTTCTCAAGTCAAATTAACGATTTCACTAATTTTTTATTCACACTTTCTGCATTTTCATCAATTTAGATTAAAATATTTTGATAATGAATTAAATAGATCGAAAAAAATTTACTTTTTTTCTCTCAGACATGATCAGAGGATGCCAGAAACGTTTTCCAAACGTACTCATAAACGAGAACGATATTATGAAAGGAATCAAAGTTTCCTCACCCCGGAATCCCGATGAATTGATCTCAATCATTCACAGTTTAAAAAAATACCATCGCACCGATTCAAAAGTACGTCACGAAATATTCAGAAAAATTTTAACGAATCAAAAATATTTTCAATACACTAACATTTTTTTATCTTATTTTTATATTCAATATTTTTTGTATAAGCTATTCAATCGCAGAATTCATTCTTGTTGTTTATTAATCCATTTTAATTATGTTTATCAGTTATTTTGTACAAAATTAATGTTTTCATTCGAGTTATTTATTCATTCACGAAACAATTATTTTTATTTTTATTTTCTTTTATACTCAGACGAAAGTGATAATTCTCGACAGTTTATCACTCCCGGTGCAATGCACATTCGCCGATGGATGGCAAAGAACACAATTCTACTTCCGAATAGTCGACGAACTGCAGAAAATTGCTTCCCACTATAAAATTGCCGTGAGTTATAAAACGGAATTCCAAAATTCATTTTTTAAATTCGCAATCGATCATTTTTATTTTTATTACCAGGTAATTATCGTGAACGAACTTTGCTCGCACGTAGACGACGAAGGTGATATTACTTACGAGAGTGCCGGTGGCCAATTGTTTGCTCACAGAGTTCTTAAAAGATTGGTGGTCGCTCGATTGAGCGATTCTCGTTTCGCAGCACGAATTCTCAAATCTTCAAGCGTGCCACAAATTTCCATCAAATTTCAAGTAAGTTTTCCTCCTCCCGGATCATATTGTCCTCGAAATTGAACTTCGATATTCGTTCAATTTTGGAGAGAGAGTCCAATTTTTTATTTAGCACAAAAAACGTCTTTTTCGCTCCGTTTCAAAACTTTTTCTGCGTTTCATGAACTTTTCATCATTGAATCTTCACCAAATGGGACTCGATCGTACACTATTTTCTTCTTTATTGAAAAACTAAGAGAATCGTGTAAAATTGAACTTTTTCGTCGCTCACGATGAACATTTTATGCTCAAGAGAAAATTGGGCTCGTTCGAATTCGTTTTTCCAAAAATAACACGAATTATTAACTTTTAAAAATTGAATTTTTAGATCAACGAAGATGGCATAAGGGATCAAAATTCTTCGGAGTAAAAAATCTCCAAAGTTTCAAAAGAAAAAAATGAGTCGTCGATGGTATTTTTCATTCGATTTTATTCCTTTTACACGCGACGTTTAAACAGTAAATATAGAGCCTTGCTGGATGGAAAAATAACTAGCAAAATATAACAGCTCAGTTGTTTTTGTCCATTCGGCATATAAACATCTAAAATATATATATAATAGGCGATTTACAATTGTACAACAAGACTGCTGATGTAAAAAACAAGTTCTATATATCGAGTATATTAAAAAGAAAGCAATAGCTTTTATCGAAAACGTGATTTAGGCGATAGTTATTCAATTTTTGTTAAATTTCTACAATAAAAAAACGAGTTTTCGTAACGATTGTAATAAAGTTTGTGCTTCGTTGGGTTTGGACCATTTGTAAATGCAATGATTCACTCCGATCGTTTGTTTGATAAAATGTAAATTAATAAACGATTGAAAAAAAAAATGTTATGATAAAAAAAAAAAAAAAAAATGGATCAGATCTAAAAATTCATGAGATTTTTCACTCATGCGAAAATTTTAATTGACGAGATTTTCTCTTCATCTTCTCGCTCATATTGTAACGTGAATTTTTAGGAAAGTTACGCGAAGAAATATTGATTATTCATCCGAAACATGATTCTGTGGACGGTGTAAAGCCCGTTTTGTGCTTTTTGAGCTGATTAAAAGTACGATGCGATTCAGTGGAACACATTGGCGTAGCGACAAGCTTTCCGATCAATTTCAAGCACAATCGGGTCTTTTTTTTTTTTTTTTTTTTTTTTTTTACTTTTTTTTAATGCCAATTTATGTGGAGACGAGAGAAAGGAGAGCTTTTTTGTAGTCACCGGAAGTATCGCCCTGGAGGAAAAAAAATCAAACGATCAAATTAGTTTTTTGGATCAACAATTTTAGGAACTTCGCGAACGAGCATTTGAATTCTTATTGTTTGTATGAATTTTTGTTATTTGAAAATTTGAATTGTTGGAGAAAAGTTTTCGACGAATAATCCAAGGATAAATTGCTGTGAAAAAAATGTTGATTTTGTCGAAAAGTTTAATCAGTTAGAAACTCACAGCGATCCAGCTTTCGAGTGACTTTCCATAGCGCTCTTCAAAGGCCTTCTTGATATCACCAAGGTCAATTTCGCTTCGCGATACGATTATGCGAATGAGGGTACGATCTTTCGTTCCAATTCCGTGCATACTCGCGTACAGTCTTTCAGCGAAGAATCCAACTTTCGACTTGACGCATTTAACTATTCAAAATTAGGAGAAAAGAATGGATGTTTTTATTTTTATCGAAATAGAAATAAAAATTTCAATATTACTGAATTCATTTTTTTTTTTTCGCTATACTATTAATGTCATTCGAGTAAAACTCTCGTTATCATTCTCAATGACTCGTTTGACCTAGAAATAGTTCGAAACATAAATCAGTGCTAGAAATATTCAAACGACGAGCTCACCGATTCCGAGAAGGCCTTTCTCAATGCTACCGGAAAATTCTTTCTTGATCGCGACTTCGATGTCGTGGCCAGATACCTTCTCGTACTCGAGAAAAGTTTGACGAAGTTGTTGATAGCTCCGAGTCACGAGGATCGCGTTGAATTGGGATTCGTCGGTGCCCCATTGTTTTTCACCTTAATAAATTGATAAAACAATCATTTAATCACAAAACAAGGATTATATATTCATAATTTCGTTTATTGAAAATACCAGTGAAATAATCGATGAAATATTATTGAAAAATGATGAAAATCCAATTTCTTGAAGGAAAAAAAGTAAAAGAAAATCGATAATTGTTACAAAGTAAAATTTTGAGGCGCTTATTACCTGCTTCGAAGAGATTTTGAGCATCGGAAGCTGCCTGCTCTTGATCGACGCCTTGATTCTCGTCGCGATTAGCCTGGCACAGAGAAACGAGTAATCTCTTGAAATGACCCGAGGTATCGCCCTTCAAATCGCTCTCCAGAGACTTGCCGTACACTGTAAATTGTTAGAGAGACGAAAAAGAAAGAAAAAAAAAAAAAAAAACGTTAAAAAGTTTCATCAATTGTTGTCTAATTGGCTTTAACTTGAAGGAGAGCTTGGCGAAATATTTCATTCCACAGATATACATATAATAGAGTCGCGAAAAGGCGACTCGCTTGATTGGCAATGATGCGAGGTGTATCGTCATGTTATACGTATATAGCGCTTGCCCAACAAAACACCGTTTCTCTACTATGAATGGCTTCGTCAGAAAAAAGTGATGACATCACTCTCACCGTTCTTTCATATACCGTATAATTATAGAAACTCTGTCATCTCAAAACTCGTAACATTTGATAAGAAAAAATATTCTGACGAAAAAAGTTCGGCGTCCTTGATCATTTGCATTCTCAAATACCTCTTTGTATGCTTCTAAAAATTCGGACTAGTGACGAAATATTCATAAATATTTAAAATTCCTTTGCTTAACTGTTGATTTCTGGTTTACAGCGAACGTTTCATTTTTCTGTTGATTCTCTTCGATTTTTTTTTTAAACAAAATTTTAACGAAATTTGAAAATTTGTATGAATGATTTTAAATATTCGGAAAATCGATGAAAAACTTGTTGAAAATGATGAAAGGATTTTGAAAATTTGTTTTATAGTCTAAAATGTTGAAAAATCGAGGGCAAAAAAAAGATTTTTTTTTTTTTATTAGAGAGAAAAAAATGACTTTTTATAGGTAAAAAAAAAAATTATTTACGATTTTCGTAGAAAGCTGCGATCGTTCGAATTCCGTAATTGCTCAAAGTGCAAAGAATTTCGACGATAGCTTCCTCGTCTGTTCCTAGGCCGGAGACGGCGTCGTGCAATTCTTTGGCATAATAGTGAGGCAAAGGAGTCATGAGAGCAACGATGACGTCTTCCAGTTTGCCGGTGAGTTCGCTCTTCAGATCGTTTATCAGATCTTTGCCGTAAAGAGTTTTATAGGCTTCTGCAATTTCGAGACGCTGAACTATTCCTCGTCTGGTGAGAACGTCGATGATTGCTTTCTCGTCGGTCCCGAAACCTTTCATCGCTTTACGCAGTATCGCTGCATCCGCGTTGGCGTCGAACGGCTCCGCAGGATACACCGTCGGGGTGCACTGGATAATTATTCAATCGTTGTTAATACATTGTCCCAAATTTTCATAATTCATCAACAATTTTTGTATTACTACAAAAGTTGGATTAAAATTTCATTCGTTCAGGGATTTTTGTCGAAACAATTTATTTTCAAAACATTTTAATTTTTGTATGAAACAAAAATTTGTATCCATTTCATTTATCGTTTTATTTATTGTTCATTATCTGTATGAACGGTTATTTAAAAAACGACAAATTCTTTTCAACGTGAAATACTTTTGCAGTCAGAATAACACTAATAATAATGATAATAATAATAATAATAATAATAGAAATGTCGAAATCGATCATAATTTTTGACAGAAACGTTTGACATTGAACTAAAATTACTTTGAATATTTAATTTCGGATCATTTGTCGAAAATTTCAATTTTTTTTTTTTTTGCAATTTTTTTTGTTCGAGGATTCCAAAAATGCAAAACACAAAAATTTATTTGGTTCGAAAAACATGATAAACACCGTGCGTGTAATAAAAATCGACAAAATCTTTGTGATACGAAAATAACCATGGATTTAGCAAGCAGAAACTCGAGGTGTAACAAGTGGGTCAGGGACGTGGATGGGCGTCATAGAGAATTCACAAAGAGGAAAGTACAGCAATAAAAAAAAAAAAAAAGGCAGCAGGCAATTGGAAGACTGACCTTGAAAGGATAGTACTGCTGCGACATGTTGATTTAGGTTGCTTGTCTCGGTTCACCTGAAAATAATGAATAGCAGAGTGATTTTTTTGAATACGTTTTAATCCGAGGGAAAACAGGCCACTCGTAGCTTTTGGTGGATGGAAAATATCGACCGGCACGTGACGCGTAAACATCGCACGGACGCACACACACACACAAACACACATCAGGCTCGAGGCTATTCGTGCTCGAACGATCGATTTCGAAAAGCGTGTTAAAAACAAAACTGCGTTTACTTAATACTCAAAACAAAGCTCCCAATTTGTACACGAGAAGAAAAACACGATTTATTGGCCGCCAATATATATTCACCGATGAAAAATCGCTGACGGAACTCGATATATATTATTTACGAATATATGCTATTAAAAGTATTCATAAACATTTGAAACAATTTTACTATTTACGTTATACCGATAAGATTAAGGAATTTGCGGAGCGATGAAAAAGAAATAAAATAAATAAAGTTAGATTAAAAAACGACCTACCACTTCTAAACACTTCGACTACCGGCGATCGAATGAGCAAAGCGAGCAAAGAGAGCGTCACACCCACTGCGCGGTGAGTAACGTCTTACACACACACGCAGAGACACGCTTCACGGTGTGCGACGAAGCAAGAAAGAAGCGTTCGATTCATGAGCACGAGCGAAAGGGACGAAGGAAAAACCGGCGTTTCGATAGCGAATCGACATTTACTAAAAACGTCCATCATGCGTCATTTCAGCTTCCTTCTCTCTTTCTTCCTCCCTCCCTCTCTCTCTCTCTCTTTCTCGGTTCTTTTTCTCGAAATCGGCATGCGAAACTCGGCGTAGCGAAAATAAACCTCGAATTCGATGTAGCTGCTGCTCAACCTATGTCGATGCATGATCAATCTGATTTTTTCCTATATATACACCTCTACGCTCAGCAGATGAGTTTTAAAACGATCAAAAAATTTTTTTTCCAAGATTACTCTCGAAATCCCAAACCATGATTATTTTTAAACAAGATTCGAATAGATTTTCATCACAATAATCTCCTTTTCAAAGAGCAGAAAAAGTATTTTCTCCTGTTTTTTTTAACCGTTCGTTTTCACATTCGTTTGTTTTTCAACAGTTTAATCTTTTTTACCCAATTCCTCATACTTTGTATGTTTAATTTGAAAGTTCTTCGTCTTTTATCTCAGTTTACAAAGACCTTGCTCACGCGAAGCATACATATATATATCTACATGGAGATAATGAAAAAAAAAAAAAAATAACGACAGCGATAATCCAGCTAAACCGTCGTATATCACGTTATCATTATATTAAGAGGTTTATATTATAGAGGTAGAGAACAAAAAAGTCTCGAGGATAGAAATACAATACGAGAGATTAACAACGAAACATATTTACGAAAAATAGCCGTTCGGATTGCTTTGTTTTTTTAATTTTTTCAATGAAGGTGTTTCAGTGCTAAAAAAAGACGAAAAAAAAAACATCTCGTTCTCCAAAGGTCATTCGTAGGGACTGCGGTAATTCCTCACATTTTCGATATACATAACACGTCGGGTGCATAATAAAATAGAAAAAAATCAAGTGCAGTTAAAAATCGACCGAGGCGCATGCGCCTGTTTTTTTTTTTTTTTTTTTGTTCAGGTGCCGTTACGGGTTTACTCACGTAGGAGAATAGAGGCAGCAGCGAGCAGTGCGTGTGTGAGCTGCGCTGCGCGCTCGTAAACTCGAATCTGTCGGTCGGGGGTATATCTCCCAAAAACTAACCAACGAGATATCGATATTGCTCGTTCGGTTCTGTCACAAACACACGGGCACGCACGGAGAGAGAGAGACACACACGGAAAGACAGTGCGGTGCGAAAAATCAGTGTTTACTTGGTGTTATGCATGACAATTATCGTGAGGCGTTTATCGAATATTCCTTTGACCGTGACAATAAATACGCGTTTTGTCAAATCGTGTACAGCTTTTAATTATACGTGATGGATCGAGCACGTATCAAATAATGCCAATCCCCCAAGAAATCACTCTCCCCGGTGGCCTTTTGTGGGGTTTTTTTTTTTTTTTTTTTTTTTTTTTTTTTATTTGGAAGGATAATGGGGAAACATAACGGTGGTTCGTGCTGGTGGTGCGTCAAAGTCTTCAAGTGGGTTCCCGTCATTTTTATCTTGACCATCGTCTTCTGGTCCTATTACGCCTACGTCGTACAGCTATGTTATTGTGAGTTCGTAACTAATTGACCTCTTTCTTTCTCTCTAATTTATTCACGCACGTTCTTGGATTTTGTTTTTTTTTTTTCCCCCCTAAGAAACTCGATTTTACACGCTCCCGTGCGATTATAACCTCTCAGTTTTTTTTTCCGTCCCTTTACCGCAGTCTACAGACTGACGTTCGATCGAGCTTCCTCGCGGGCACGATAGGTGCTTTCAATTTATACAGGAGAACTTGATAAAATCGATATTTGTATTATTTTTTATACACGAACAAATCGGATATTTATTCGTATCCGTGACGTTTCATAAATCTGTTCCCTTTTCTCCAAGTTCTCTCTCGCAACATCGTATTTTTTCTCCATTTTTTAATCTACGTGTTCTATAAATATAGTTTTACCATTTTTTCCTGCTCTCTTTTTCATCGGTGCATTCTTTTTTTTTTTTTTTTTTTCAGATACCGTCGACAGCTACGTACAAAAAGGTAACGGCACGTTTCTATTCTCTCGTTCATTTTGCTTCTTTTTTTCATTCGTTTTATAACTTTGTTGTTGTTTTTTTTTTTGTTTTTTCTTGACATTTCAGCTTTTTATCTTTTCTTCTTCCACATACTGTTTCTACAATTTCTGTGGTCGTACTGGCAGACTGTATTTACAGAAATCGTCGCAGTTCCGGACATGGTTAGTATTATTTCTATGGTTTCCGGGTTCTTTTGTGTCATTTGAAATATTGCGTTCTGAAAATATATTTAAATTATAGAAAAAAAAGAATTTGTCTTGCATTCGAAAGGCTTCGCATCCTTTCTGTTTCTTAATCCGATTCTAAAAAAATTAAAATGATTGATAGACGATAAATCTTTGCCGACGAATGGAATCGTTGTACGAAACTGCTAACGAAACTTATCGTCGTTCTTGAATAGTTTTCTTCAATAAATTTATAGTTCAAAGTACCTGCGGCGGAGATGGAAAAATTACACCAGGCTGAGAGCGAAGAAGCGCAACGTCAAATCCTCGACAGGTTCGCACAGGACCTTCCTATTACGAATCGCACTATCAAAGGAGGTAATCGACGTTCTTACGAAATAAAACTGAAATTTGAAAACAAACAGAAGAATCTTATAAAATTTCTCTTTTCGACAGCCAAGATTTTTTCGAGGAAACGAAATTTTTTTGGAACAATTTTAATGAAATAGTTATCGACTGATTTTTCAGGAATTCGATTTTGCGAAAAATGTCAACTGGTTAAACCGGATCGAGCTCATCATTGCAGCGTTTGTCAGACGTGCGTATTGAAGATGGATCATCATTGTCCATGGGTCAACAATTGCGTCGGTTTTCACAATTACAAATTCTTCATGTTGTTTCTGGCGTACGCTCTCCTCTATTGCATGTTTATAGCAGCGACTTCATTGCAATATTTCATACAATTTTGGAAGGTGAGCGTTCTCGTGAAAAAACAATGATGAAAATGGTACTATACATGACTTTGTTAAAAATCAGATTTACGCTTTTCAGGGCGAGCTCAAAGACATGGGAAAGTTTCATCTTCTATTTCTCTTCTTCGTCGCACTCATGTTCGCAGTCAGTCTTAACTCACTCTTCTTTTATCATTGCTACCTCATTGTGCACAACAGATCGACGCTCGGTAAATCTCTTCGTTTATTCATATTTCATTGCATTACAGCGATAAACGATGAAACAAGACGAAATATCAGAAATTTATTAAATTTTAATATCATCAATATTTCATGAAATAAATGTCTGAATTTTGTTGCTCCATTCGCCACGTTTTTCGGCTATTATTCGAAAATAATTATTGAATGAAAAAAATAATTGTAATCGTTATCATGATTGAAAGTAATGATATCGATACCGGAACATTCATTTTTCTTGAACTATTATAGTTTATTAATTATCTTTGTAAATTCAACAGAAGCCTTCAGACCGCCCACGTTTAGAATGGGCAAGGACAAGGACGGTTTCAGTCTGGGAAAATACAATAATTTTCAAGAAGTTTTTGGTGATAACGCACGATTGTGGTTCCTTCCGGTCTTCACTAGGTGAGTTTCGTCTTCGTTCGTTCCTGTTCCTCTGCCCACTTACAACATTTCGTATGTCGTTGAGCCACAGCAATGATTCTTTTTTTTTTTAATTGAAAATTCAGCCATTTTCTCAAGTAAAATTAAAACGAATCTTGAGCCAATTGCACAATACCGATCCGGGAACGTCGGCCTAGAAACGCGGTTTATGCTGCATCCCTATGAATTTTCACCGTTAGAACAGCCAAATCATACCTTTTCTTTTGTTTCGTTTTTCAAAATTATCTCTTTCATCCTCATTTTTTTTGTCCTCGATCATAGCATTTTGTGCATTTGCACGACAGCAGCTCAATGTTTCTCATTTTATTTTTATTTTTTTTTTTTCTATACTTTTTACATTCGCTGTGTTTGAAATTTAGTTGAGAAACTATTCATACTCGTCGATATTTAGAGATGGATTTTGTATTCCGTAAATCAAAGGCTTTTACGCTTTTTTTCGTTGTTTTTTCTTCTCAATTTTTATCACATGTTTCGATGTTTTTTTGTATTTTACATCACGAATGCAATTTCTCATCGTTCAACGACCTTTTTTTTTTCATCTTCTGAGAGTGCTTGAACGGTCCACTTGTGCTGATTTAGTCCAATTACGTAGAGAAAAAAAAAAAAGAAAAACAATTATTCGTCGTAAAAAATCGCGTTTTCGTATACATTCTGTTTGGGATTTAAAAAATTTTCTTTCATTTTTGTTTCGTAGTTCAATTTTTTAAATGTACTGTAAATAAACTCGATAGACGCTGCCGTTAGAAAATTTTGAAAAATCGAATCGAGCACTTTTTTCTCGTCGAAAGAATGAAATTTGTTCAATAAATGGAGAAAAATGAAATTACCAATTTTTTCGAACGACTGATCTATTTAGAAACACGACATTCGATAAATCCTTGAGTTGTTGCTCCGTTGATAAAAAATGTGAATTAATTAAAAAAAAAAAAAAAAAACCACAGGAGTCTGAAAAAATGTGAAAAAAAAATAAAAAAAGTCGAGTAAAAAAAAGTGGATCATTAGTTTAGTCGATTGAAGTCTAACGGTAGTGTGCACGAATAGGCGGACTGTCCAATCTACGAGAATAAAAACCGAGGAAAACCGCGATTTTGGTGAAAAGTGGGTGGGAAAAAAAAAGTAGAAAACTGTTGAAAAAGAATTTACATTAGAAAAAAAGAAAAAAAAAACAGATGAATGAATAGTTAAAGCATCGGGAAATTGGGGGTTTGAAACGGTTGTGTTTTAGTCTCGGGAACGGAGTGGTCTATCCTGTACGATCGCAGCACCAGGCTGGCTCCAATACTTACAACTCGATGGGCAGTACGCAAAACAGGTCAGACATAATATAGCGTTACAATTTGGGTTTTTAATGCATTTTTTTTATTTTTTTTGAGTTATAATTCATTAGAAGAGATTTTAATTCGCATGTGCACGATTGAATCCTCAAGAGCCTTTTTAACGCTTTGTAACAACAATTTTATTCGTGTTTACTAATTTTTTAAAATCATCAATGGAACGTTCTTAATTTCCACGAAGCCTCAGCTTGCTCGCACTACATTTTTTTGCAATTTGAAACACTTTTTCATGTTTCACGATATTTTCATTCATCTTCATCGTTTCTTCGATCATTTCATCACGAAATTCTTATTTAACATTTGTTTTTTTTTTTTTTTTTCGTTTATTCCACGTCTCGTAGAGCATGCGTTTTGTGTTCTCGGCCATTCGTACGTCGTGGTTGAGGTCGGATTTCTTCAGTGATATTTCAATCAGTAGGATCAATTATTTAACGTCGATAGGCCCTCCTCGATCTTTCATTAAATACCAATAATTACGAATTAATATACAATTTTATTATTTATTGAAGTAAATAGAGAAAAGGAATTTTCATTGCATGACTTATCTCCAACGTTACCGAAGGTAGCGTAAAAAAATCATCGGTTTAAAATTCTCAAAGTTATCGAAAAAAACACGATGGAAAAGGATTTTTTTTTTGTTGTTTTTTCATCGTTAGCGTTTGTTTATATTTCGAAAGGTATTGTGCATCTGGTTCTTAGATAGAAAACGTATATTTCTAAGGTAGTTTCATGGTTCCATTTTATAATAACTCAAACCAATAATTGTCCTATTTACAGTACTAAAAATCCCATTAAAATTGGAAATTATTTGTATTTTCATCATTAAGAATTGAAACTCGTCGCAATTCTTTTCAATTTGTATTCTCGAAATCTTTCCAAATTCGAAACATTTTTTTGTTCTCATTCAAACGGTTAAAAATAATTAAAAAATTTGACAATGATGAACGTAATTTTTTGTCCTCTTTCCGGTCGTCGAACTATCTTCATTCTCATTGGCATATTTTTTTTTTGTGCGCGAGACCTAATCGAGAAGGAATAATTGAAAGTTAATGGCAGAAAGAAGAAAAAAAAAAATGATAAATTCTTCGTCAAGAGAAACCAAGTGTCGAGAGAAATAGCAATTTTGTGGGGGTGGTGTGGGTTACAGTTTTGGAGATGGAATAAACTTTCCTGAGCGGCAGTGCGACGAGGATACTCACACTCTGTTGGGTGGTGGGACCTAACGTTGGAAGGATGAGACTGAGCTCGATTCACCGACAGCCGCTCGGTCTCGTTCAGGTATTTTGTAGTTTTCGATACACTCCGAACAATGAACAAAAAAAAGGCAAGAACAACGGAGAGAAAGAAAAACTTTGTATTCGTGAGCAGCGATCGTACAAGTTTATTTTATTTTATTTCTCATATTTACAAATTTATTTGCCATTAGTTCCTTCATCGATCGCATTGAAATTATTTTTTCAAGTTTCGTTGAGCCTCGATTTCCAAAATTTCATGCGTCGGATGTAAACCGGTCGAGACTGTGTTCGTCGGAGCCTAAAGATTGGTCGGAGAAACAAAAAAAAAAAGACTGGTTCGATGGAATCAATAATTTTTCAACATTTAATCTGAATTCTGTTAAATTCAGAATTAAAGTCATCGATAAGTCGATTGACCGGTATGAGTCGATTAAGATTTTTTATTACTCGACTTATGAACGAACTGAGATTAGTTGTATCGTAAAGTATTTTATTTGAGTTTTTTTTTTCAATGCTTCGTAAGGTTCGTAGTCGTTGATTTAAAAAATTCCAAATATCGCATCGATTTGCTCCTCCGTTGAGAGATTTTGATGTTAGATTATGACAAACATTCCAAGATTATCCTTCGCTCATTTGCTTCGTGCAACGATCATTATTTTTCTTTTATCAACAACTCGCTGTACTCGGTTACTGTAACTATCGTTGTTTTATGTATTTACACATTAAACGAAAAGGGAAAACAAGAAACTGAAAAAAATGTTGGTTCACGGTCTCAGCAAATTATTTTTACATTCGATTTACCTTTTTTTTTTTTTTTTAATGATATTCCTGCATTTACCAAAGTCCAACTCACTCTTTTCTTTTCCGATTCCGATTCTGCTTGTCGAAATTATAACAATATACATTAACTGGCATGAAAACTAATTTTCAAATAGTATTATATCAGCTTTCTTCAAATTTCGCTACATTTTTCTTTTCTTTCGTTTTTTATTTTTCACGTGATTTTTTTTTTTATTTTTATTATTCGCCTTAGGTACACCGTCGATCAAATGAGCATGGTACAGGAAGCTACGATTTTGG
Source organism: Campoplex nolae (assembly GCA_037893425.1). Taxonomy (NCBI): domain Eukaryota; kingdom Metazoa; phylum Arthropoda; class Insecta; order Hymenoptera; family Ichneumonidae; genus Campoplex; species Campoplex nolae. Next base: position 2,123,577 of record JBBLXU010001785.1, on the reverse strand, counting down.
CTCTCGGTGCTGGGTAATATTTTGCGTGTTTGTGACAGTGTTATTTTGAAGATTTTTAGCTTTTTTTTTTTGTTTTTTTCATTTCTTGAAAAATTCTTGATTCTTCAACACTTTCAAACCTTCGAAAAATTATTTTTTACTCTAAATTTGACATTGAAAAAAAAACGTAATTTTTACAAATCCGAACTTCATTGGACTCGAATTCAAATTATTTTAATCATTAATCAAGTTAATTGATTTTAAATATCAAGGTTTTTCAAAATGTCATCGATTGAGAATTCAATTGAACGCTTTTATCGCACGTCAGTAGATTAACACGGTGGATTAGAAGAATTTTGTAATCGCTGATGTAGATTTATCCGTAGAAAAAAAGATTTTTGCAGTTTTTTTTTCTTCCTATGAGAACAAAGTGTTTTTTTTTTTTTTTTAATTTTTTTTTTTTCAAACATCAAATAGCTTCGATACAAAATACTAATTGAAACGATAATTTTCTCGTAGCACTGCTGTCGTAGGGCCTACAATAGACGCTAACGAGCCTCTGGTGGATCCGACGCAAGCCGTCTGACATCAATCAACGTCTTAGCTCTTAATTAACTCCACACTTTGAGCGTGCGTTATAAATATTTATTATGTGTATCAAAGATCGAGAAAGACGAGAGGAAAAAAAAAAAAGAAAATTTTTTCATTTTCTCATTCATCTTTGTGCCTGAAGTTGCATCTGCGAATCGAGGACCGATCGATCTATGAGAAAAAAAAAAAAAAAAGATATTCTATAGCCGCAATTCCTAATTGCAATCTTGAGCAGAATTTTTCGTTTTTTTTTCTCTTTTTCTAAAGAAAAAAAAAGAAAAAAAATTTTTTTGCTCAATGATTCGCTTGTTTTACTGCCAAGCTCAAAGAAGAAATGAACAAATCGGCCGAATGACGTATCGAAATCGAAAACGGGCAGAACTATCCAAAATATTGTTTTTTTTTGTTTGAAAAGGAGAAGAAAAGAAAAAAAATAACGTTACTGTTTAATTTTGTTCGAAGCTGTGGGATTATGTTGAAGTAATGAAATTTCGAAATTCTCGTTGAAAAATCATCCACTGGGAGAGAGATAATTTTGCACATATTTGCCTGAAGATCTCTTACGATGATTTTTGTTTTTTTTTTTTTTTTTTTTTTTAGAAATAGAGGCACACGTACAACTTATACGGTTGTAAACATAAGCTGTAGTATACGCGAATAACGACTGAACGATGAAAAGTGGTTGAAACTGCATTTGTTCTTTTTTTAATGCCGAGAATATGGGGGCTTTTGCATATAAACCGAGAAAATTCGGATTTCTAATGACTCTTGAATGCAATGAAGCAAATATCACGCACCATTTTTTTTAACGCGAAAGATCACTGTACGAAATATTTTCATGAGTGTGTCGCATTTAAAAGATTTCATTCTCGCTTGCGTCTCAAAGTGTGCATTTTTTAAATACGTGCGAGCGAAAAACAGCCCTGACACTGAAAAACAACAGAGAGAGAGAGAGAGAGAGAGAGAGAGAAAAGAGAAAAAAAATTGTATCACTACGGTTTTTGTAGGGAAAATTTCCCAACTTTTGTGCATGTGAAAAAATGAAAATGTGCGTTGTAGATTATTCCATAGGAATAATACGTGTCTGATGTTTGCAAAAGAAAAAAAAAAAAGAAAAAAAAACACTAAAAATGTGCGAGTTTCAGAGAGAATGAGAGTGAGTTTGATGATTCAGCAGAAAAAAAAAAGAAAAAAGAGAAAAAGTAACAAAACAAAGAATACTGAAATATATATTTAATTACAGTTCATCTGTATGATATCAGAACAATAAATCGTACGAGTAAGAATAAATAGACGAATACGACCTTTTTTTATATCTTGCAAAATCATCGATTTCATTGATTCACAATGAAAAACCCATTTTTTTAATCCACTCTAGTCCTTTCTCCGTGCTCGTTTTAGGCTTGTATTCCAAGCCTACGTAGTCCTCGTATCCCACTTTTTCTAGCAAAGAGAATACGTACTCGTAGTTTATTTCTCCCGCTGTGTCCGGCTCGTGCCTGTCCGGTACTTGAGCCACTTGAACGTGTCCTATTTTTAGCATGAAAAACTTTTTTTATATAATATATACATAATTTTATAACAATGATTTTGCAAAAAGTTTCTAAGCGTCGTTGAAAGTGTTATCGGACCTAGGAGACCCAAAAAAATACAAGCCGGAAATGCATAACTTCCCCGATTCGATGAATCGACTCTTTTTTTCTTTTCGAATCTTTGCGAATCGAACTCACCGATGTAGCTCAAATTATTACGAACGGTGTGCGTTATGTTTCCATGCGAATGTTGCAAGTGAAAAATATCCAGCATCAATTTCAAGTTGGGACTATCAATTTCCTTGACAACTGCCAGGCCTAAATGTTGAGAAAAGGAATCGATACTTTTTAAAGTTCTTGTTTCAGGCATTTGTATTATTCTGTTTTCGATACTTTGAGAAAACTACTCGACCTTTTTCGAAACTGTTCATGTAATAATTAGGCACGGTAATGCTGTTTATCGGTTCGATGAGTCCAACGATTCCTTCCGATTCGAATCTTTTTGCCGCGTACTTCAGATTGGAACGATAAACATTGTCGTTCGAGGCATCGGGAGATTCTACTTTGCCGGACATAACGTGAATCCTGTTTCAATGAAAAATTTTCGTTCGTTATAATTATTCGTTCGACGATAATTGGAACGAAAAAGAAAAATACGTTCAACAAACTTCTTGCAGTTTAGAGCTTTCGCGTACTCTATCGTCAGTTCTATGCTCTTTTTAAATTCAGTCTCTTTGCCAGGAACAGCGGCGAAGCCCAATTCTCCTTTGGCGGTGTCACCTAACGTCGATAACAAAAGAAAAAACGATTTTTTTACAGCCGGAGATTAAAAGTTTTGTTTTTTATTGCTGACACAAACGAAAGCAGCCTGAACATGTCGCAGTCGACCATAACCTTACCGGTAAAAACATTGATCAGAATCTGATTGACGTTCGCACTGTTTTTAGCTTCGACAACCTCTTGAATGCTACAGCCCAAGGGAAAGCCGCTTTCCACAGTTGTGAAGCCAGCTTCTTTGGCTAATTTGTATCTTCCCAAAATACTGGGACATTCGATGAACATGAAAGAAAGATTGCTCGCGAATTTGAAACCCATATTTGCCTATTTATTCAAAATCACACCTCAACTTCACTGCTCGATATGTTTACGCTTCGAAAAATTTCCTGGAACTGTCGTTTCCGCTGACTTATCAGTCTGGTGAATAAATTTAAAAACACTGATACCGATATATCTTTCATCTCTGCACAGACGAGAAACTGAGTTGTTGACAAATTGATAACAAAAATTTTACGATTCTCGAGATTATTCCTTGAAAATATGGTTTCGTGTCAACAGGTACTGTCGATATAAGAGAGAAAGAGCTCGAAAGCTTTCCATTCATACATATTTGAGTTTTACTGTAAACACTGACAGGTCAAACATTTTGTATCAAAATTGGGGTTAGGAAAAAAAAAAACGTTGACCTAACCTCAATTTTTTTTTGACGTTTTTGCCTGGCCCGCTCCGTTCAGTGGCGACCTCTGCGATCAGCTGATCGCTGAGACATCTTTTTTCAAGCATCAACGAGTTATGTGAGTGCATGTTGCTGCGGTCGCCGATCTTTCTTTACTTTTGCTGCAAAAATAGATTCGAAACAAAAGAAAACGAACGAAATATGACAGAGCATTTGACTCGAAATGATAGGACGATGAAATTGTACACAATTTAAATCTTCGAATTAACAAACGACGAAATAAATCAATCGTGAAAAAGAACAACGATGCTTTGGTCCTGCAATTAGAGTAATATATCATTTTTTTTCGTTCTCACGAGTCGACGTCAGTTTGAGGCATTTGTGAGGGAAACGAGAGAAAAACGCGATGCTTCGGTGACTGGTACGAGCAATAAACTCGCCTCTCGCTGGTACCGATCGAAATTCATTAAAAGTCATTATACTCGTAATTACAGTTTGAATAAGAACACCGCGAGACTCTCTCGTTTGAGTAATTGGTTCGGTGAATTTGTCTGTATATTCATGCACTGCGGTAGGCTGTTGACCCACTTTTTTTTTTTTTTTACAACAAAATGCAGCCTATCAATTCTTATCATTTTTTTGTCGAGTAAGTAAACGTCAAAAGCGTAATCCTCGTGCAGAGATTGGATTTTAATCTTCTCCTTTTGAGGGATCATCGATTTTTTTCACAGAATATCGTTCGATGAGATTTTATGATATTAGTCAATCAAAAAATCAGCATATGACTTCTCATTCGATATTTTTTGTATTGAACCAATTTTTGGAGATTCAATTTTTTTGGAAATTCAAAAATTCATCAAAACTCCTACGTCAAAAATATATATCCGGCAATATTAAAACAAAAGTCATCGAAAAATTCATTTTTTTAAATGAAATTCACGAAAATGATTCATTTTCTCAAAATTATCAACTACATCGACAATCAATATTTTTTTTAAACGAAAATTACTCAGGTAATCGAAAAAATTAGGAATTACAAGAAAAAATACAGTAAATGATCATCGAAATGAGCGAAAAATTGTTAAACTCAGCGAAAATCAATCAAAATAAACGAAAAATTATTAAGCTCAACGAAAATCAATTGAAATGAACCAAAAATGGATAAAATCAATCAAAATGAACGAAAAGTTGTTAAGCTCAACGAAAATCAATTAAAATGAACCAAAAATGGATAAAATCAATCAAAATAAACGAAAAATTGATAAACTCAATGAGAATCAATTAAAATTAACTAAAAATTGGTAAAATCAATGAAAATAAAGGAAAAATTGTTAAACTCAATGAAAATCAATTGAAATGACCACCAAAAAATTGATAAAATCAATCAAAATGAAGGAAAAATTGTTAAACTCAATAAAAATCAATCAAAACGAATGAAAAATTGATAAACTCAATGAAAATCAATAAAAATGAACGAAAAATTGTTAAACCCAATGAAAATCAATAAAAATGAATAAAAAATTGATAAATCCAATGAAAATCAAACGAAACAGTTCTCATTCAGCTCTAAAAAAAATTATAGCCATCCGCAGCTCGAGCGTCGTTACCCAAAATTCGTACAAATTTTCCAAAAATAATTGAGCGACTAAAAAAAAAAAAAAAAAAAAAAAAAAGTAGAATTTGTCCAATTCCCGTGTTATCGTAGCGATCCCATACGCGAACCTTACCGGAGAGAGCGGATAGCTGGCGCCGTATAATCGATCGACCGTAAAGCTCGAATTTCGACGTATCGCGAGTCGACTTTCACCTCTCGCCGCATCGTTACAAAAGCTCGTTACAGTTTGAAAATCAGCGAATATCCGATGAAAATCGAGCCCAAAGCGAAAGTGCCAGAAAATGAGAAAAAAAGGAGAGAAAAATTTTGAGAAAAAAAAACCAAAAATTGACGAAACACCAGTGAGCGTGCCACGAGTCTGGGTTGCGTCAGACGTACCCGAAGAGCACATTTTCCATGAGAAATCATTGTATACACATATGTATATATATAAATTCGCAGCGTTATCGATCCAGTAAGTTTCCGTTGGTCGGGAAGAGCGTCGAATAGGGTTGCGAAGGGGATGGTGGTGGGGGTGGATTCGGGGGTTGACGCAGGCGTGTAAACTTGTCATCCTGTACGAAGTAAGCTCGGAGCGGAGCTTTAAAGCGTTGAATACGATGAAAACAGCGAGTTTGATAGGCCAGTTGATTCAGTGGATGAAGAACGTCGCGAGTGGTTGGATCGAGTAGTCGGTTGATTAAGGGCTCGAACGAAATATAATAAAATCAAAAGGACAAAAAAAAAGTAAAATCAAAATTCTCGAATTGGAAGAGAGTGAGAGAGAGAGAGAGAGAGAGAGAAAGAAAAAAATCGAAAAGAAGCTGAAAAAACAAAACGGTATTCGAAGAGAAAAATTTTTTTTAGTGCATTCTCCGGCCTCGAGGAGTGCCCGAAAGAAACGAGGAAAATTAGTAGAAAAAAAAAAAAAAAAAAAAAAAAAAAAGAAGAAGAGAATCGACCGAAGATCGGGGCGGGCCCAGGATAAAATAGAATTGAAAAAAGAAAAAGAAAAAGAAAAAAAAAAGGGGGAAAAAAGTGATTTTTGTAAAAGCTAAGTATAGAAATAAAAGGCGAGTTCGAGAAAGTTGAAAAATTGTCGTTAACGAAGGTGCATAAACGCCACGCGATCCAATGTATAACGGTGCTGAGGGGTTGGAGAAAGAAACGAGCGTTGAAACAAGATGTCGTTGCCCCGGGAGTGGAGTTATCTTCAAGAGTCGTGTCGTACGATCGATCGGGGTCCGAAGACCGAATCAAGCTCACAGGAAATGTGCCTCGGGGAAGATTCCAGCCTGGTTTATCCCTCGGAAGTATCAGCAGCCTCTACGATCATCGATGAGAATATGAACCAATCGAATCAGCTGGGTTCTCTCTTCTCCATACATTCAGCACCGGTATTCGATCTCAACGGGGGTTGCAACGGTATCGGTGGTGGTGGTGGTGGTGGTGGCGGCATTTTGTCATCACCGACCAGACCGGGATCTCTGATCGTACAAACAACCGCGACCTCGACACCGATCGTACCGCCCCATCTTCAGAGCCCACCTGACACCATCGAGGACGACGATAACGACAATCTTTTGACTATATCGAGCTTAACGGCTCGACCTCTTATCGCTAAATCACGAGAATTAAGATCATCCAAATGTAACAATGATAAAAAATATAAACAAACACGTCGCAACGATCGTAACAACGTCGCTAATAATTATCGTGATAAAAGAACGAAAAATATTCATTACGTGCCCCTCGATGGGGGATACGGATGGATCGTCGTTTGTGGAGCATTTTTCGTACAATTCTGGGTCGCTGGACTCGTCAAATCTTATGGTGTTCTTTACGTCGAAGTTATGGAAACTTTCAGAGACTCCTCGGCCGCTGTCGCCTCATGGATACCGGCCATACTTTCCTTCTTCTGTCTCGCACTCGGTAAACAACAACCCCCCACCCCCCCCCCCCCCCCCTGGACTTCTTCTTTTTACACTCGACACTCCGATCCTTGCAGATCTCAACATTTTTCTTTTTCTTCCAATTTTGCCCTTTTTTCCTCTGTATTTCGCGCTTTCTTTTAAAAACTCGCATTTTTCGCATTTTTTTACACTCCGATCCTGAGATTTTCCTTTATTCGCAAATTTTTTCATTTTTCTCTCCATTTATCCCTCAAAAACTCGCATTTTTCACATTTTTTTTACACTCCGATCCTGAGATTTTGTTTTTTTCGCAAATTTTTTTATTTTTCTCTCCATTTCTCCCTCAAAAACTCGCATTTTTCGTATTTTTTCTTACTCCGATTCTTCCCGAACCCTAAATTTTCGGTTTGCCAAAAAAATTTCTGTTTTTCCTCACTTTTTTTTTTTTGCATCGTTTTACATTCATCCGGCATCGATTTTCTACTCGTTTAATCGGTTCCCGAGTACTCGAGAACGATTTTCACACGACTCTCGTGAAGAGGATCCCCGCAGGATCGATGTTGCGATAATTATGCAATCGATGCGGGGGGATTTTATCGGGCAATCAGCGAATTACCAGTCGCCTTCATATATTTCTGTGGATTCACCGTACGATTTTTGCCTCATTATTCACTTTTTCTTTCATGAATTCATCGAATTTTTGTTTTTTTGCTTTTTTTTTCTTCATTTCGAACGAGTCCGAAGAATCGATAAAAAAAAAAAAAAAAGAGAGAATTCGAAACGAAGATCCACAAGATTTTTAGTACGATTTTGAATTTATTAGAAAAAAAAGAAGAAAAAACAAAAACAAATGATCGATAAATATAATTGAATAAAGAAAAAATAATGCGAAATATTCAACGAAACGAAGTAATGACTTTGGAAAGCTGAATAAATGAACGTAATTGGCATTTTAATCGAATCTAAAGTAGTCGCGAAATGTCATGATCGAATTATTGATTGTTCCAGCGAGCTTTTTTTTTTCTTCTTTTTTTTTCTGCTTCCTCAGAAAGAAGGTTAACAATGGACAGGAAATAATTTCTTCTCGGGGAGAATCGAGGGGTCAGTAAAAAAAGAGCTTTCGATCGTCATAACAGAAGGTTTTTGCAAGCAAATGCATTCCAGCTCGATGGCTGACCCATATTCTCTGACCCTTTTCTCTTTCTTCTCTTTTTTTTTTTTCACGAACGAAGCTTTTCATCCCGACCTTCGTTTCACATTGAATCCGAGAGAGAGAGAGAGAGAGAGAGAGAGAGAGAGAGAGAGAGTAGGGCACGTGGATGTGTTTTCCCCTCGTAGACAAAAGCTGCTCATCATTCTCGATGATCCCAAATCTCTCTGACCTTTTTCCTCTCCCCCGTCCACATAGACACGATTTAAAAATTTATCGACTCTCGTGTAAAGAGACTGTTTTAATGAGAGTGATGCTTTTTCTTTCGATTCGAACGCAGCACCGGTAACCAGCATGTTATGCCAAAAATATAGCTGCCGCGTGGTCGTTTTCATCGGCGGCCTTTTCTGTGCTCTTGGCCTCACCATCAGCTTCTTCGCCACGAGCCTCGTTCATCTATTCTTCACTTTTGGCGTTCTCACAGGTTTGTACCATTTTTTTTTTTTTTTTTCGTTTTCTGTTTTAACGAAATTTTGTTGAAATATTAAAATATTTTGTTGAACGTAGTCAACACGTTACTTATTTTTTTCGGGGGTTTTTTGTTTATTGGGACATTTCGTGATCAAATATTCACGATTATTATTGTAATTGCTGCTTTTTTTTTTTTTTTTTTTTTTTTGGAAATTTCATAAAACTTTGATTCTTGTCAAATTAAATTTTTTTTTCATTTTTTAATTAAAAGTTTCATTTTGAGATCTACTAAAGGGTTTCCGGATTGAAAAAAAACTTGTTGAAAAAACGTATTTTTCGTCGAAATAATCTTTCGATTTCGCCGAAAAAAAAAAAGTAGTTCGATTGGAATTCCGATTTTTCGAAAAGCCAAAGAAATTGAAATTTCATCGTGCGAAATGATATTAAAAAATGTTTACAATTATTCGATTAAAAAAATGAATGAAAATCAGGTGAAAAAGAAAATCGTTCAAAGTGTCAAGAAAAGCGATATTTTTTTTCTCACCAATTTCCCCACGTTCGAGTCAACGAACGATTAATCGTCCGGCGGGAAATCGACCATCAAAAATAGTCCAAAAAAAAAAAAAAAAAAAAAAGTCAATTTTTTTTATCTTCCAAACAGGAATCGGTGGTGGTTTATCAACGACGCCAGGAATAATAATAGTATCGCAGTATTTCGACAAGCACAGAGCATTGGCGAACGGTATATGCGTGTCGGGTACAGCAGCGGGAAGTTTCGTATTTCCCTTGTTGATCGAGGGCCTCGTAGCTAATTTTGGTTTTCACGGTACGATATTATTGCTCGGTGGTTGTATGTTGCACGTGTGCGTTAGCGCGACCTTGTATCGTCCGTTGGAGGACAATCCAGCGGCGTTGTTGGATTCTTCGGAAGAAAAAGGCTCTTCTTCGGCGGTGGAGGGTGAAAGAAAAAGTTTGGAGTTTGTAGCCAGTGAGGAGCAGCAGCAGCAGCAGCAGCAGCAACAACAACGAGAGCAGCAGCAGCAGCAGCAGCAGGCGAAGCAGCAGAGGCTCGAGCTTTTATTCGCCAACGATACGACAACGAGACACAATTTATTGAACGAATTATTCAACCAGAACAGCAGCGTTCTCGCCGTCGAGCTTACCGACAGCGAGGAAGAAAAAGATATAATGGGCGAGGCTATAAGAATGAAGCCGATATCGAAAATACGAAGCTCGAGTATACTACACAGCGTCGAAGATTTGAGCACCGATTCAACCTGCGTTTACAAAGCTCGAGCTTCTCTCAGATCCCTGAGATCATCGGCAGCGACTGTCGTATGTCCGGCTGTACCTCGAGAACCGATAATGCCTGATCAGGAATCTATCAACACCGTTTCCCCCCGTACTTTGTCACAAAAAATAGCTCTTTACATCGATCTTACTCTACTTAAAAATCCACAATTCATCATGATGTGTCTGTCTGTCAGTCTCATGTCGACCGGAAGTCCTTACATGCTTTATTATCTACCGGCTTACGTGCACGCTGCCGGTTACACCAAATCCGAAGCTGGCTATCTCGTGGCTATTTCAGCTGCTCTCGATCTATTTGGCAGACTGGGCCTCGGATGGCTCTCGGATTTGCAACTTTTTGATCGACGAAAAGGATACATCGGAAGGTAACTTTTTTCATTCGTGTCGAACGAGCTCATTTTTTATTATTTTTTTTTATTTTTTTTTTATCCTTTTATTTAAAAAAAATAATTTATTTTTATTTATTTTTATTTTCATTTTTATTTATTTTTATTTTTATTTATTTTTATTTTTATTTTTATTTTATTTTTTTTCAAGGCATAAGGGTATTGTTGGTGGTGTAGAAGAAAGACGAAAATTTTCAATAAAATTGAATCGTTGGAGTGTTTTATAATTTGGAAACGAAGGTAAATTATCGTTGGTGATAACAACATGCTTTTTTTTTTGTTTTTGTTTTTGTTTTTTTTTTTTTTTTTTCTGAAAAATCAAAGTATCGTTGGTGCCGGAGTGGCTGTACTGGCTATACCGATGGCTCACTCGTTCTACGTTCTCGCCTGTTCGGTCGGCATGTACGGGCTTTGCCTTGGATGCTGGTTCCTCCTGGTTCCTGTACTTCTTGCCGATCAGTATGGCACCGACAAGATTTCATCGAGTTACGGGCTAGTTCGTATGTTCCAGAGCGTCGGAGCCATCTCGATACCGCCGCTCGCCGGTGAGCAAACATTTTTTTTTCTATTTAATTGAGATTTTGCACGATTGAACGTTTGAAAGAATAAAATAAAATAAAAAATGTTGGTTCATTGTCATTTTTTGACTTTACGAGTTCAGTGTCGGGTCCGAGAGATCCCGAGAAGTACCGAGCCGCGATATTGTTCGGAGGGAAAATTTTTGCTGCTGGCTCGAACAAAGTTTTTTGGGAAAATATTGAAAAGCATGGTAAATTGGACCGGGTCCGAGAGACCCGGAGTATAAAAGTGAGCGAAATAATGTTTACCGCTTCGATCGAGCCTTAATCTCTTCAGCGGGGTCGGAGTGACCCCAATTTTAGTATTGAAAAATTTTCATTTTTATTTTTTTCGAAATATTTTTAATATCGCGGAGTTTACGTGACAAAATGTTGAGCCAATGGAATTTTATCGTAGACCATTCTCTTCGTTATCGAAAAATGAGAAAAACGGTGTGCAATTGAACCTGATTATCGCGTATGAGTAACGTTTTGTGTATCATTAAAGAAAAAAAACTTTTTTTTTTTCCATTTTTTCGAAACTTCTTTTCGTTTTGTGAGATTTACGTGACCAAATATTGGGCAAACGCAACTTTATCGTACACCGTTTTTTTCGTTATCGAAAAACAAAGAAAACGGTGTATAATTGAACCTCAGTATCGCTCACGTAGAAGGTTTCATGCTGAAGCAAAAATTCGGTCCAATTTTTTACCCTAATGTGAGATTTACTCCGGAAAAAATAAAGATTCCGAGGTTCCAGGACCGAATAATATCCAAGAATATTAACATAAATCTAATGAATTATTTATTATTAATTTATTTATTTTTTATATTTTATTATTTAATAATAATATCAATAAATATAACTTATTTATTATTATTATTAACATAAATAACTAATTAAAATAATAAAAAAATACCATGAATATTAACATCAAAATGGATAAAAAAAATTAAGAAATCGATTGATTTGATTCAATGATTTATCGAATAATCACGAGAGAACCTAACAATTACAATTCGCTATGAAAATTCTCGAGAAAGTTCAGACAAATTCTCGTTTTCATGAGGAATTTTAATTTCAAAATTTTCTCAAATAGAAAAAAAATGATTTAATTTTTTTTTTTTTTTCATACTTTCGAAATAAAATTTCTACAACGAAAAGAATATTTCTCAAAATGTTTATTTCTACTTCGCGTCGATCAAGCCGAGTAATTTTATTTGTTCGAATAATTCGATTTTTCAATATCAAATTTTATCGAAGTTCGTGATTGCCGAGTGTGTATATTATGAAATAGAGAAGAAACTCGTGTGACCTCGGATGCTCGCGAATCTAATCGATACGCGATATTGGCCACGTGGTTACTTTCTATATATCCCTCCATCACACGTTACGTTACGCGTATGTCTGATGAAAAGTTTTTTTTTTTTCTACCACGAAAAGATACAGCAACGTGACGCATGTAAGAAAAAAACATTTCGAGGACGAAATTCGCATGTTTCTAATCGTTTTATCAGCCTCGTTAACGTTTTCACTTTTTTTTTCCTCAATTTTTGTCATTGTTTCATTGGAATATCGGATTATCGAGTTTGCCAATCTCATTTAGGGTAAAAAGGAACGACGAAGAGAGGAGTGAGGAGAGAGAGGGGGGGGGAGGATAACAAATTTTTATTATCTTTTTATAGAGCTATATTATCGGAGGCAATTTCATCGTTTTATTTCATCCAGTTTACACGTTGTGTATTCAATCAAAATCTTCTTCAAATTAAATCATTTGGTCTCGTAAAAAAAAAGTTTTTTTTTTTTTTTTTTTTTTTAATTGGTGCGAAGAAACGTATAAATTCTGATTGGCGCAATGATCAATTTGATTGAACTCGATTCGTTTCGTTCGTTTGATTTTTATTTACGATCCGAATACTGCAAAAAAAACAATTCAACCGTAATAGTAGAATCAATTTGATTTTAATTCGTGCAGAAAAAAAAAAAAGTGATTGAAATATAGAAGAAAAACGTTGGAAAGAAATTAATTGAAAATTGATTTGATTTTCAAGTCGTCTGAACAACAAATTAAATTGAAATTCAATCGAATTCGATCGATTCGTGTGGGGAAAAAAAAAAAATCTTTTTTTTTTAATATTGGAATAGCTGGAGAAAACAATTTTCTTCATAGGAGAGCAAAACTTGACGTTAATATGTATAGGTTTTGGGGGATCAACTCGCTGCTGCTGCATGCGAAATTAACGAAGCCCCTGCGGTACTAATCAGACCAGACGAAGCTTCTCGGTCTGGCAAGTTCTCGATTGCGTCATACCATGCACCCCCATTTTTCTTTCTATTTTCTCGCTCACATTTTCTTTTTTTTTCTCATTATTTTCGAATCGCACTTTTTTTACTTCTCTCCCTGGGGAACAATTTCCCCTGTTTTTTTTTTCTCCAATCTTCGATTCCGTCCTCGTCGCAATTATTCGCTTTTACGACCTCGATCCTTCCGGGCCATAATCTTTTTTTTATCACTTCCAATTTCGCGATATTCCATCAGGCGAATTAGAGGAATAATAAAAAAATAAAAGAGAGTCTTTCGGATACAAAATAAATCGCCAAAATGTAGAGAGAAATAGAATGACAAAAAAATTCACAAAATAACCATACGAAATGAAATTTTTTTTAAAGCTATAACCCATTGAAATGGAAACATTCAAAAAATGACCAATTTAAATGGAAAAATTCAATAAATTACCAAATAAAATGGAAAAATTGTAAAAATTATCAATTTGAATGGAAAAATTGTAAAAATTATCAATTTGAATGGAATATTTTTAAAAATTACCAAATAAAATGGAATTTTTTTTTTTAAATAACCGATGGAAATAAAAAAATTCAAAAAAATTACCAAACAAAATGTGGAATTTTTTTAAAAATAACCAATCGAAATGGAAAAATTCGAAAAATTATCAAATCGAATGGAAAATTATCAAAAATGACCAATTGAAATGGAAAAATTCGAAAAATTACCGAATCGAATGGAAAAATTTTCAAAAATAATCAAGTGAAATGAAAAAATTCAAAAAATAACCAACTGAAATGATTTTTTTCAATTAACCAAATAATATGAAAAGAAATTGAAAAAAAAAACTGAATGAAATTTCGAAAATGTCCAAATAAAATGAAGAATAATGATTCGAAATCTTTTTTCCACAATTGTCTATTCGTGAGTTCAACAAAATCGCTGATTATCATGCGGAGGGTTGTTTTCGCAACTAGTCGCAACATCTTCAGGAAAGCCTCGAGTGTTGTGTCACTCGGTATTCGTCCGCACGACGTCACGATCCCGACAAGGTCGAATGTGAAAAAAAAAAATGACAATTATCCACGTAACCAAGGCCACCGAATCTTTGTCATTCGTTGAGAAAAAAAATTTGGTGGTCGGAATGGGGCGACAACGAGGCGGAAAATTGTTTTAGGGCTAGAATCACTTGTGCGGTATCTGCGCGTCGTCGAATCACGTATTCTGGGACACGAAAAAGAAAAAAAAAAACATTTGCTTTCTCGGACGATGAAACGCGTCGAAAAAAATTATCTTTGGGGCAATTTTTTTTAGCTTTTTTTTTTCATGAAATAAATGAAGTCATTCAATGAAAACAAAAAAGTAAAAAAAAAAAAAAAGAAATTAAAAAAGAAAAAAAAATAATTTCAGAAGTAATATAAAAATGTTTAGTCAAAATGACTCGAGTCGACGCGGAATTTTCTGTTGTAACTGTCATCGGTTTATTTCTTCATTCATTTAACGAGGCATGCGACACAATTGCAACATCGAGAATCTTCCGTGAGCGACTTACGTAATCGTTTTTTCTAAGGCTTTCTTCGCCCCTGGTGATTCACCGCAGGATTTCCTGCTCGGGCTTTCGTAGGAAATTACCCGAAGACTGGTAGATTCACTTTGTTTTTATTTTTTTTCTTTGCTCATCGCGAGAAATTACGTTTAGAAAAAAAAAAAATTTTTTTTGCAATATAATTGGGCTAGATTCGAATCAATTAGTGTATGTTCAAATCCAACGATATTTTTATTCAAATTCATGAAATTTATGACACATGAATCTGAAAAAAATCGATTATTATTGAAAATGATATATTTCACCATTTTTCCTTGGTCTTCGACTCGAGTCGAATCAGCAGCGAAACTAATCGTCGAATATCATTGAAACACGATCGAATTTTGCACCGGAACGTAAAAAAATCGAAATTTCCATGAAATTTTAATTTTCACCGAATCCGAAAACAAACCGAAACGATAATCGCTCACTCGTTGCATCTCAAACTAGTCGAGAAAAAAACATTTTCGCTTCAAATCCCTTAATTTAATCTTACAAATTACCTCAAACGAAATCTAATTTTTCTATTCGAATTTATTCTCGATTTTAATCAATTTTTTTTCGAGTTCGATTTCCTGTGCGTTATTTTACGAATTTTTTCATTATTTTTATATTTGTTTATTTATTTTTATTTTTATTTGAATAAAATTTGAAAAAAAAAAAAAATTATAAAATACTTGTACCCTTTCATCGAGGCGTTAGTGCCTGGCAGACGAAAAGAGAGAAAGAGCGAGAGAGAGAGAGAGAGAGAGCAGGTGAGTCGATAAATTCACCCAAGTGAGTTGTGCCCTGTCAAGGTCAATGGTACACCGGAAATAGACGTGATACGGCGATCGATATGCCGGCACGAGGTAAAGAGCAGTAAGAAAGATGCTCCGAGGAAGATAAGAGTAAAAAAATAAAAATAAAAAACTAGATTGATGGGCCGAATGTACCGTTGAAGTAGGATTTGCTGGAGCAAAAACAGCCGGCCAGCTTCCAACTTTGGGATGCTGATACCGAGCCACGGTTACGCAACAACGATTCAACGTCCAAGAAATAAAAAAATTATTCCACCATTTTTGATTTTCCAGTTAATTTTTTTTATTAATCATTCAATAAAATGGAGAAAAATTATAAACTAAATGAAAATTTTGAGAATATTCTCGTTTTTAATAATTGGAAAATGATAAGAGATGGAAAACAAGCGATTTGCTTGCCCCCCCCCCCCCTCCCCCCCATTTGATGATACGAGATCTCGATATGTTGCCTTGTCGAGAAGAAAATCCGAGAGGCTAGAAGCGAGAAATCATGATTGACTGAAGCACAACTCCGCGGGAATAACCGATTCGATCTCCCTCGCTCTCGTCTTCGCTGGAAAACTTCTCTCTTATCGTATTCTCGAAAGCAATTACACACTCCCTTTATTCGCGTAGCAGAGGCATTGTGATAAACACGATTATTGCTTCAAAACGATTAAAATCAATTGGGTCACCTCTCGAGATGAACCTCGCTCTGTTTACTCTCCGTGCCTGTGTTTGGTTGCCAATAGACCGGAATAAAATTTCAAAATTCATTTTCAACGTCGTCTAGGCTGAGATCGAATGAATTTAAAAATCAGGAGAAAAAGGGATTTTAAATTCGATATTTTTGATTTACAGATTCACGCTTATTGATAGTTGGAAAAAAGAATTTTTTCGTCAATGAAAAGCGATGAATTTCAGTTACACAGTCGCGTGATGATTTGATCGAATTTCGTTGAAACCGTTTGATGGGAAATTTGATGAAATTTTTAAAATACGAATGAAAAATTGAAATTTCGAAAAAGAATCGAAAAAAATTTTCAAATTAAACAAAGATGTATTGAAATTTTTTTATTAATTTCGTAACGATAGAACCTAAAATTCAATTTGATCGAGATAAAAAATGAAATTGAATCGGATGAACGAAAAATAAGAATGAAATATAGATATGACGAATGAGATATATCATGAAACGAGTAATAAATTCGATGTTGAAGAGAGAGAGAGAGCCAATTATTTTGTCTGATTTCAGGATACTTGAGGGACGTGACCGGAAGTTATTCGGTTTGTTTTCTGTGCATGGGAACGTGCATGGTCCTGGGTGGATTACCTCTGCTGTTGGTATCATCGGAAATAGTGCAAAAATCAACGAGCACGCTCCAGGTGAGCGTAACGGACGAAACAAGCAAAGAAGCTCCAACGGTCGTGACGAAGGAATAATAAAAAAAAAAAAAAAAGAAGAAAAAAGAAGGAGTAAAACGAGGGGAAAAAGAACGAAAAAAAAACCATGCGTACACTCGGCTGAATATTCGAATATCGTTGCGAATTCGTTCGTTTTTGCGGCCGAGCAAAAAAAATGTCATTGTCTGCGATTTTTCGTATCGTCCTTATTTCCTAATTATTTTATTTGTCTCTTCTGTTATTTTTTATTTATTTTTTTTTTTCTTATACGGATGTCGAAACGCGCAGAAAAGCAAAAAAGAGGCTCGTGAAGTAAGAGAAAAAATGTGTGTGTAAGTGCGAGAGAGAGAGAGAGAAAGCGAGAGAGCAAGAAAAATGGGAGAGCATGGAATTTTGAAAATTGTTATTCGAATGCAGAGAGAAAAAGTGAAGTGAAAATGATTGAAAATTTAAATAAAAGAAACGAAATAAAGATAAGGATTCACTGACAAAGTGGCCGGAATAATATGTAACGGCTTTTCTCCGAGCGCGTTTCTTTTTTTATCCGGCCGGAGAAAAGAGGTGCTGAAATAAAATGAAAAATGAACTAGGAAGCAAAAGATATGGAGCTGAGAGTGGGTGCGATCGACGATCGCCCTTATTGACGTAATAAAAACAAAAAATTATTAAAGACTCGTTTTGTGACTTGCTTATTTCTCAAGGATCCACGACGTTATCGTCCTGAGATCAAAAGGCCCCACCGGTGGGTCGAAACGCCCCCCCAAATGGGTCGAAACCCCCTACACTTGGGGCAAAGTACCCCACCATAGGGGAAAACGAACCATCACCGGGTCAATGTGCCCATTATGGGGTCAAAACTCCTTATCATTGGGACAAAAACCCCACCATTGGGTCAAATGCCCCACTGTTGGGTGAGAATGACCCCGACAGCTCCGCGTTCCCATAACTCCCGACAAAATTCGTATTTCTCGACACATTTTTTTTTCCGTCGATAGACAAAATTCTGCCCGAGCGAACGGTGGAGTGCTCGATTCCAAAAAACGGCTAGTTCCGGTACAGTCCGAGTTAAAAATCACTTCGCTTCTATTTGGTCAAAATTAAGTGGTTTTTTTTCGCCTGGATCCAATCGACCCACGATCTTACGAGAGCTCAGATATTTTCATCCCCGTTCATACGCTCTGGGTCCAAGAGACCCAATAAAATTACGAATATCATGATTTATCTTCAGTTTTTGACTGATTTCACGAGCGAATTCCGGATTCACATTTTTCTTTCCGATCTCTCAGAACCAGCTGCGTGCTCCCCCGAGGCCTTTCTTTGTTTCCACGAAAAATCAGTGCTCCAATGAGAAATTGTCGTTTTTGTTGACGTCCGACAAAAAAAAAGAAGAAACGTCAGTTCTCCCGTCAAAGTTTCTTTATGTCAGAATAAAATTGGCTCATAATCCAGTGAGTTATCGTTCTCGAGTCTCAAATTTCTCGATAAAATAGTATAAGTACAAAAAAAAAGTTGATTAGAATTGATCGAATAACAATCCAGTTGCAGTGGCCCAAGTTTCAAAATCCGAAAAATCAAAAATCCCAAAAAAGGAGACGAGGAATCCGAAAAAAAAAGATAAAATCGCTGAAGATTCGTATTCGAGAAAAGAATATTCGAAAAAAGAGCCTTTTTGGCGTTACGAATGGACCTCGCCGAAGCTGCTCCGGAGCGATGGAAATTTCGGGATTCACGAAATAGTTCAAGGTCCGTTCGCATCACCGAGATTGGTCAGAGCATCTCCGTGCATATTTCTTGATTCCTTCGATACAAAAATCGAGTCTCGTTCGTCTCATACGAAGAGTCCATTTCGTACCGGTATTCCCGATCCCTGGAGCGAGTATCTAGCGCTTCGAGGTTATTGCACTTCGTACGACGGTAAAACAGCCAGAAGGCACTTGAGATTGGGCTGCGACCGAGTCCGTTTGACCGAAGCAGTTTGGAACGATTTGGGACTGACTCTGACTCAGGGAATCCCCGATCCTTGGAAAAATTCTCCGTACCAATTGATCGAGCTTCCGGAGAGAAAAAAACGGGAAAAATCGAGAATCAAGCTCCGCGGAGCTTCGAGAGACTCGAAAGATTCTCCCGAGGCAAAAATCGCGCCGGAAAATTGGAAAAATTTTAACGAATCAAAAAAATCCTCGAACCCTACAAAACCACGAAAAAAAATGGTCCACAGCGACGAAACGGGGGATAAAAAAACAGGCGAAACTAGTGTACGACCGGACTCGAAGATCCTCGAGGAAAAAAGGCCGAAAAAACGTGGCATAAAATTTCGTCCGGACGAGGATAACTCGAACGAGTATCATTGCCGAGTCTGCAGACCGGAAGTGAGCCCGACAACCTGCCCAAAAGCAACCAAATGTCAAGATAATTTTTGGCGATGCACTCGTCATCAACCCGGAGCTTCCTACCGCTTGGAAGCTTCGCAAAAATCATTGGAAGCTCCTAATGAAATGTCAAACGGTTACGAGACCGTTGAACCCGAGGATCCTCGTTGTTCAGCCTGGAATCGCGAGGATAAAACTATTTCCGGAATGATGAAGAAGCTCCTCTTGAGCTGGAAATATAAAAATCAAACGCTCGACGAGATCGAGGATTGGGAAGAAAAAGCTTCCCCGAGAATCAATCTCGTCTGTTGCCGATGCGATTGTCCTTATTTGAAAACTTGCTGTTACGATAAAAGTCATTCTCGAACGAGCCGAACGGAACAACGCCTCTGCGAAAATTGTCTCTGTAACGAGTGCCACGAGAGAAGAGAACGAAAGGAGCAAAGAAAAATGCACAAAGAGAAATCAAAGGAGACAAAAAATGGGAGAAAAACTGTCGGGAAATCGGAAACCGATGAAAATTGTTCTCGACAAATTTTGCCGGATCTTCCGATCGAGGAAACGAGCACCAGGATCCAGGATACGAATCCTCCGATCGGCCTGATCGGGGACTGCAGAATCGGACAGCTTTCGAGATACGTTAGTCCGGAAAGTGGGGCAACCGCCGACGTTTCCGACGCTTCGAATCCGGCGAGCTTCGGGGTCGAAGCCCCCCCGGCGGTCACATCAACCACGTTCATTCGTCGGATGAACGATAAACCAAAAAAACTTCTTATTCCGGACAAAAGCGGTGGCGAGGACTCGAAAAATGCTGGGATTCGTCGAAAAAATGCTCGTAGAAAGCAGCAACCCTCGGGGAACGATGATGAAACGAAAAAAGATCAGAAGAGAGGAGATAAAAGAATTATCGATTCGCCGGTAATCGGTAAGCGCGTGACTTACGAAAACAATTATTTGCCTCCCGAAGAAACTTCAATTTTGTCAGATTTTTCGGAACCCCCTGATTCGGCAGCTTTGAAAATCACCGGAGCACGAAAATATGACAAGGAACCAAAGGAAAATGTGCGTTTTACGAAAAAGCTTGAAAATCCTCGGATTTCGGGGGACGAAAATCGATCGAAATTAGCTCCAAACAGCGATCGACTGGCTCCACGAAACCGTCCGAAAAGCTCCCGAGCAACGGACGCCATGAAACCGAAAGCGGTTAGTGGAAAAACGAAGACGGAAAAAAAAATTGTCTCGAAAGAGCCGGAGGCCGATGAGATTCCGAAATTCAAAGAGATCGAAGATAAGAGCGGAAGTGAATCTTTCAAAACGGAAGTTGAGTCGTTTCCGGAGTCTTGCAAACGTCGGCAATGTTTATTCGATGAGTCAGAAGCCATTGAATCCGCGTATCCATCGAAAAACGACGAGCAAAAATTCGTGATTAACGAATTGGTCGAGCCCTTCGAGCAACAAATTTCTGATGGCGAACGAAACGATCTCGATGATCCGGAAATCGTATGTTTTCCGGAACAAAACACAACGGCGACTAGAGGATTTTTCACGATCGAGAATGAGAGAAACGTCCGGAGATGCTGCATTGAAAATTGTGCTAAACGTCAATTCCACTCGACTCCTCCACAAGCCGACGATTTATTTTTACAGTCTTATTCCGATACGGAGGATAACCTTGAAAAATAAAGTGGAATTACCGAATTCCTTTTTATATATGTAACAACCCGAGCTCGAAACTCGTTACGCGATCATTTGTCATCGTTGTTTCAACTGGTCGAGAGTAAAGAGGAAAAGAAACGAGGTTGATCTCGCGGGAAGATCGAGAGATTGTTGGATTATTGACGCTGATTATTTTGATAAATAGAACTTTTAGTCGTGCTGTTCTATCGAAATTTCGGTGTTTATCGAATCGCCGAAATGGTCGATAAATATTGAACGATCTTCTAGGAGATAAGGATAGGAGATTCGATCACAGAGACGTCGAAAAATTATCGAATAATGGTTTCAACGAAATACATGCCAACGAATAAGCAGATTTTATTAATTGCCATTTTTTTTTTTACTTTACGAGTTTTGTTGGGTCTGAGAGACCCTGAAAAGTATCAAAACGCGATATTGTTCGGAGAGAAAATTTTGCTGCTGGCTCGAACAAAGTTTTTTGGGAAAATATTGAAAAGCATGGTAAATTGGACCGGGTCCGAGAGACTCGGAGTATAAAAGTGAGCGAAATAATGTTTACTGCTTCGATCGAGCCTTGATCTCTTCAGCGGGGTCGGACTGACCTCAATTTTAGTATTAAAAACTTGTCATTTTTATTTTTTCGAAATATTTTTAATATCATGGAGTTTACGTGAAAAAATGTTGAGCCAATGGAATTTTATCGTAGACCATTCTCTTCGTTATCGAAAAACGAGAAAAACGGTGTGTAATTGAACCTGATTATCGCGTATGAGTAACGTTTTGTGTATCATTAAAGAAAAAAAAAACTTTTTTTTTTCCATTTTTTCGAAACTTCTTTTCGTTTCGTGAGATTTACGTGAACAAATATTGAGCAAACGCAACTTTATCGTACACCATTTTTTTCGTTATCGAAAAACAAAGAGAACGGTGTATAATTGAACCTCATTATCGCGTATAGTTGACGGTATTACACTGAAACTAAAATTCGAATAGTTTTTGACCTCGTTATGTAGCAACTTATCGTAGAAAAATAAGTTCGAAAAACGGTGAAATGGTGAATCAAGATCGCATTACTGCGAGTGCCGTTTATGAAGCATGCACTCGAGAGAGCCGAGTGTAGGTAATGAATCGACCGTAATTAACACTACCGGAAGTGGTGGGCACTCGAGTTTCATTAATTATCAAGAAAAGACATTGGACAGTCGTTAATTTCGAGCGGTTTTCGTTCCTGGGACAAATTTCTCGAGAAACGAGAGAGTTGCGGTTGAGCAAAAAATTTAAGCGGAAGTGCGCAAAGTAGAATTCAATTGAAGCGGAAATGAGATTTACCGGATGGTTGTAAAGCTGAATAAGAGGATTGATGTTAACGGTCGATTAGTAATAAAATCTCGCTGTATTCGATCTTATTTGAAAACCGGAAAAGAACTGGTTCTCTCGGGACAATTATGGGACACGTTATATACGAGGAGCATCGGGGGTAAAAAGAAGGTGGCAAAGGTCAACGAAGGCATTGAAGTTTCGTAAGATTTTAATGGATTTCGCGTGTTTCGTTATAACGCAACGATTATCTCGAGGCAACAAAACCTAAAGAGGGTCATTTTCATCAAACAGATTGGCTGGTCCCTCCCTCCGATATAAAGAAACGTGATTTTAATCAAGTTCCACTTCAGCATTAATTGAAACTGCTTCAAATTTAGATTTTCCTTTAGTACGTTCTTCTCTCTCTCGTCCAGCATGTTTTCGACTGGAAGAAAGCGTGTTTGTTCATTGAGAGGTCATCGAATACACTTCTATGGAGCGATAACAAAATAAGGTCGAGTGTGCCAACGCGTAGTAAACAGACGTCGGGTGGTGTGGAAAAAAACAATATAGCGATCGTACACGCATCGTCGGTCTCGATGATGCAATCGAACGATGTCTTCACTCTCGTTATATATCACCGAGTCGAACAATATTGGCGAAGCTTCTCAATCGCAAGACTCTATCGCGATATGGCTTATTATTATGTTCTCTCGGATGCTCTTATTTCGAGTCCTGTTCTGCTCGATCTAGAATTGCGTGTTTAGTGCCCTCGTAATTCGTCCTAAAGACTCTGGATCGCCATTGATCGTCTTGGGGGAATGTATATTTTTATGTACGTTGGAGAAATTGGGGTAATGTGGGGAAGTGGGCAAATGGACTAGGAACCGTAGACTGTAGGACCAAAGTGGGACACTTTGACGAAGTGGGACGGGTGGGTGAAACGGGATGCGTTGGTATTCACAGGATGTCCCACGAAAATGGGACACCGATATGGTGGGACAGTTTCATCAAAGTGGGACAGTGGTCCGCGTTAAGGTCGGGGCAGAGAATGCATGATGTAACGACGAAATGATGTGGAACACTTTTTAACGAAAGTGGGACAGTGGGACGAAATGGGACACGTAAGAATAAGATCTAGTTTCGAAATGGGACATTGGGCCGAAATGAACCTAACGAAAACTGCAAGGTGGGACACAAAGTGGGACAGAGTGGGACATGGGTGGGACACTAGGTGAATGGGACAATAGGGTGCAATTGGATGCGAAAATCACTTCTGATTATTAGAAAGAACCGCGGACTCTGAACACAAAGTGGGACACTGGGCCAACATCGGCCGAGTGGAAAACTACAAGTTGAGGAAACAAAAATGACGGCCAGGCTATGATAGGTGAGAAAAAATGATTCTTGCACGAGAATAATTCCGAGAAAATTGGAGTAGAGAGAGCCAGTGAACATGAAACGTCACTCGCATGTCAACGGCGAGAAGGAAACGAGCTGTAAAGTTGAGCGGCAGACAAAACGGCGACGGTCGAAGTTTTACTATAGATTTTAGTAACAGTTCCGAACTGCGGTAAACCACCTGTCTCTATTCGCTCACATCTTTTCAGCGAATAAAGAACCTGCTTCTACTCCTTCTCCTCTTCCTCTTACCCGCGACTCAGTTTCATTTTTTTTTTTCTAAATTCTTTTTGTTCCGTTCTTTAATTCGTATTGCTGCATTTATGATCGAGCGATGGCAATTACTTATCTCAAAGTGGTCTCACGTTATTGCGTCACTCAGCATGATCGCTTTTGCTCGTGAACACGTGTGTGGCACGAGAGAGAGAGAGAGAGAAAAGGAGGAGAGAAAATAGAAAAGAAAATATTGGTTCGAAATACACGTTACGCGGTTCCCGCACGTGGAGATTTCACGACAATCAATCCCCCCCCTCGCTGCCTTGTGTCTCTTTCTTAGAAATACCCATTTCGGAGAAATACGTCATTCGGTGACATGTAAAATTTGGAGAAAACAGACGCACCGAAAAAACAGAAAAAAATCATGAAGAATAGTCCTTTTTCAGAGGAACGTATGCGAAAAACTTGAAATCGTTTGAAAATTTATTGTTATTCACTTTTTTTGTAGTATTTCTATAGGAAATCTATCACGACAACATTTTGATTATGGCTAGTTAAAAAAAAATTAATAGTCAAATCGCGAATTATTTAAATTGTGATTGAGTGAAAGTTTTGACTGGGTTTGAACTTGTTTTATTCGGAGAAGATCAATTGACACTCGAAAAAAATGTGCTCAACGATTATGTGATGAGATGAGAATTATTATTTGCTCGAGTTCTTATATTCCGCCTCGTATTTTTTTTTTTTTTTTTTTAACACTTCGTTATTCGCAATCGTCGCGAGAGGAACAAATTTTTTTCTTCTCTCTTCTTTCTAACGACTCGACGAGGATCGAATTAATTAATTGTCTTCGCTTTCGACTCGTCTTACGTAACACGTTTGATGGACGCCGACAGCTTATATTCCGATGTTCTAGTTTTGTCATGAAAGAGAGGCGAACCAATATTCGTCAAATAGAGAGCACAAAGAAAGAGAAATCCTTGAGAAAACTGTTTTCGAAGAATTTTCATTTTTACGACTATTCTTTCCGATAACCGCAATTTCTTTGTTCCACCCATGATAATGTGAAAATGATAGGTAAATCAACGACGCTGCGTGGCAACCAACTAGATTCGACATTCATGAGTAACGCGCCACTGTATACATAAACATTGACGCACGCACATACGTTTTGTTTATCGAACGCGTATCTCGCGTTCGTTCGAGAAAATATTTCGCGCAAGAGTTAAGAATTCGTGAACAAACATGGACTTCATACGTTCGTATTTCTCTATTTTCGAAGAAAAACAATTTTTTTTTCATTATTATCGAGAATCTTTACTCTCAATGTTCTCAAAATGGCTGAATAATTTCGGATCATTTGGAAATCGTGAAAAATCGAAATTTCGATGGGACAAACGCATTTCCACGTGTTTGTATACACGAACGTCAACATTTATCATCTATTTTCACCAACTTTTCGATAAATCCGATTTTCACTTAGAGTTACCCGTAAGAATTGAAGAAAATCGAAACAAAAAACTTTTTTTTTTCAAATCGTTAAAAAGAATTCGAAACTCTGCACAAAAAAGTAATAAATCAAGCGAATCAAGAATTTTTTTATGTTTCACGTACTTATCGCCAATTACGTGCCTGCTCTGGCATTCAACGTTCACGTGACGCAACCGCCAATATCACGTTTCAAATGCACAGATATTTAACGTGATAATAAAATTGCGAGGGGGTAAAACAATGTGTATACGCTTGAGCCTGGCGAGGTTGTTAATTGATAAGCGAATGTGCTCATAGGTGTCGTAACGCTCGCGCAGTGTCAAGATATTCCCGAAGGCGTTCATCTATGATTGACCGTTTTTTTTTCTCTCGTTTTATATATTCATTGTTGTCCGCTGTTCCAGAAAAAATTTCCACTCAATTCAATACCGACGAGAGCTTTCGAGCTCCGCCTCTTTTTTTTCGTGTGTCGTAGATGGCTGAATTTTTCAAATTTTTTTTTACCTTAAAACACTCACAGTTGATCGAAAATATATTTTCTATAGATTTGTATTTTTTTTTCTCGTCAAAAAACTAATTTACGGCTCGGAAGATACAGAAAAACGTGAAAAATCTTAATGAGCGAAAGGAAAAAAGATTTTGCAACATTAACAAAAACACACTAAAAAAAAAAAAATGTATCCTCGATCGTTTTCTTTATGATTTCCGCATATTTTCACGGTCTCGCTGATATTCGTCGAGGTCTAATCTGGGAGCGCGTATAATATCTAAAAAGAAAGAAAAAAAAGGAAAACACAAAGCGAGCATGCGTTTACGGAAGCATGGAGCAGAATTGTGCACAGCTGATCGTAATCCCCTTCCAGGAGAGATTGTTTAGTGCGTAAAAGCGACGATAGGGTGCAGGAGGTGGAGCTGGGCCGCGAGAAGAGTGGCGCTGTGTGGGGTTTGACGCGTCAGTGCGCTGCCGTTGCTCATAGAGGTAGGGGTTCGTGTTCGCGGGTCGCTTGTAACGAAAAAAAAAGTCGCGAATCTTTATTAACGAAAAAATCGTGTAAAAAAAGTTGCGACGTATAGAGACGAGCAGTGTATAAAAATAAGTAAATAAGTAAGCTCCACCAAATATTCCTTTCTACTCGATCATTCGTTTCCCACAAGAGTGATCTCGTTCATAATAAAATAGAAAAATTATAAAACAAAGAAAAAGAAACAATAAAAAAAAGTGCGATAAAAAATTGTCAACTCGCGCGCTGGTCCGTGGGGCGGGAGATTTGAAAAGTAAACGATAGAAAAGGATAGCTGCTCGGGTGATCTTATGTGTGATCAAGAGGGTCGATACTTCAAGTGGCGAGAAGCTCGGGGTTGGGAGGACGAGGGGAGAAGAAATATCCTGTCTTCGGTAATAGATTATAAACTGCTGGGTGATCCGACAGAGTCCATGAACTCGTCGGACGAAGCAACAGCGAAAAGCGAGGAGGACAACAGCAGTAGCAGCAGCAGCAAAACTCCCGAGTGCTTCGAGGACCAAAGAAGCTCGATGCTCGTCGTTAAACCTTCGACCAGATGCCTATGACCGTACCACAGCTTTATTTCTCTCAAAATTGTACACGAATATAAATAAATTACACTCATAGAGCGAAACACTACGAGCTGCGTTACTCAAACATCAGAATTCGCGTTAATATCTATATATATACAAATATAGTGCGTGTGTACAAATAAATAAACGTGGAGAAGCTGACCGCGACTCGCTTACACCCTACACACACGTGAACAACGCCGCGTGGGCTTAAACGCACAGCTGTGATAATATTATAAAACCTACGATTATATAGAAAAAGAATTTCAAATAATCTATTCGAATATCATCGGTTGATAAATATCGATCAGATTTTTTTTTTTCTTCTTTCCTTCGATGATGTTCACGACTGCTATTCAATTCTGTACATAAAAACAAATAATAAAAAATTTAAAAAAATACGAATATAACTTTATTGGTGTCAAATTGTGTATATATATTTTTTCTAAAACTTACAAAAACAAATTAAAGAACGAAAAAAAAAAATGTTGCGAAACGACAAAGAACCTGATAATGGAATCAGCATCAAATGTGGCGCTGAAAGAAACGGCGATAAAAATAAAAGTGGATACAAATTGGTACCGAGAAAGCCTGAAAGACGAATACAGATTAACGGAACTTCAGGAAAAAAAGGTAAGAATACAAACAAACGAAAGAAAGAAAGAAAAAAAAAATTGTTAAATCGTATGAAAAATTGGAAAAATCAATGAAAAAATTTGTTGACATTTCCTCATTGGAAATTAACGTTTGATCGTGTACAATCGAATTTAATAATTATGTCGTCGATGTTGAAACACCCTCGGTGGAGAGAACGCACTATGCTAAGTGGATCCTTTGTTCGCTCGGAATTTCTCGTCGCTGACGCATTAAACGTTCGTACAAACTTTGTTATTTTGAAAACAACCAACATCGAAATGATCGTTCGTGATTGTCATTGCTCTCGTCGTTACATTCTCGATCCTGCGATACGATTTATTTCGAAATGTACAATTCACCGTTGTCGATTCATTTTCATTAATAAAATTTACAAATGATTTCAGTTTTATCGAATAATTGATAAAAAAAAAAAACGTTAAAAATTTTTAAATAATTTACTGCAAAATTAAACGAACAAGATTCTCGAACGATGATGAATTTGGAAATTTACAAAACTCTCGAATTCTTGATAATTATACGAAATTTCCATTTCGAAATAATCGTTTTTTCGAAAATTGGAGAAAAAAAAAGAGCTTCGAAATAATCTTAACATCGAACAAAAGAAAAAACTCACATATTCGTAGATTTCAAAAGATAATTCGTTGGAAAACGGAATGGTCTAGAAAATGTAATTAGTGGTAGACATTTTAATGGCTTTTTAACGTATAACATCGAGATTATCGGGACGAAATAACATCTCGGTGGAGAGTGGAATAGCAACGAGAGTGAAGAGCGTTCGGAGATGAGTAATATAGAGAGCGAAAAAAAAAGAAAAAGTGTAGCGCACGCAACGTCCACTTTTCTCTCTCTCTTTTTTTTCTCTCGCATAAACGTAGACGTATACACTGGTGGCAATTATTTTCCGATAAAAAAAAAAAAAAAAAGCGCCGTGAGCGCCTCTTCCGAGAGGTCAACGAACTCGAACCCAACAAGATTGCACGATTCTTCTTCTCGCAGTGACTGCATAATAGGTGTACGAGCATTTCTTTTTTTTTTCGCATAAATCTTTTTCTTGACCATGGCAGTAAGGGAGAGAGATCGTAAAAGGAAAATGTTAGAAAAAGCAATGAATTTTTTTTTGTCATTTAACGAACGAAGCCGTAACCGGAAGTACGTGTATTCGAGTTATTGAAAAACAAAAGTCTGTTCTTTCGATCTTCGATGTTTGTGTTTACATCGATGGGAAATATAACCTTCGACGAGCTTGTTATTCGACGCCATTTTTATTGCTCAACCGTCTCGAATGAAAATTTATAGCACACGAAATTGAATTCTGCCTCTGCAGCGGTAAATAATCTCGGTTTTTTGAGCTATCGATCGATAGACTCGAAACTCTCAAAAACATCGAGACGAAAATGAAATTTTTTTGACAGGTATACAGTTCGTCGAACAAACAGCAAGTCCGTATCGTCTCTCGGACAAATCTGTGAGAATTCAGAGAACTGAAAATTTGTATACACATGCATATAAAAACTTGATACGTCGCGAATATTGAGTCGTTTATTCGGCAAAAGCGCAAACTCGTGGCGCCCTCACTCTCACTCTCTCTCTCTCTCTCTCTTTTCCTCTTTCTCCAGCTTATTCGGAGGTTTGAGCTTGCGCCACGCTGCGGCGAAAGGTCGCATCGTCCTACGTACACAGCGGCGGCGAGAGAGAAAGAGAGAGAATATATAAAGCATCGTCGTGCTCTTTGACAGTGCTCGAGAGACGAGAAAACGCGAAGTGTTTCTCTCTCGTCTCTCTTTCTTCAATTTTTTCAACCCTCTCATAAAGATTTGTCGTTCGTATTGAAAATAAATTCTCGTTCCTCAATTTATCTCTCATTGTTTCGATCGCTCGTATAAACATCCCTCTTTTTTTCGTGTCTCAAAATATTATCACTTCGTCTCGTCCCTTCACATTTTTTTTTCTCTCCCTCTTCCTTTGTTTCTCGTCTACCCTGTGTGCTGTATTGTCATTATCCCTCATCGAAATTGCCTGCGGTTTCACGTCACCGACCTCGTCGCAACGCCTGCCTTTTTTCCTCCTCCTCCTCCCCCCCCCCCTTCCCTCTCACTCTCGAGACTCCGCGACGTATTTTTTGTCACAGCAACACTGATTTTTCGAGACGTGTGTCAATCACTTTGTGGCTAAGATGAAAAAAAAAAAAACAAAAAAAAGAAATCCTTTTTTTTGTATTCATATTCATGTGGTCCGAGAAACTATTCTCGGCTTTTTCGTTCGTTGAAAATGACTCTCGTGCTCTTCTGTGTACATCGTAAATGAATCTAGTGTCCGAATAAAGATTTTTCAATTTTCGATCTTATTTTCGCTGATAAATAAGTTTCAATTGTTATTTTTTTTTTTCGGAATTTTATCATCAAATGACTGCATAAAATATCTCATTTCGACACATTATCCAAATTGTGGATATTAATCGTCATTTTCGGAGATAATTCGGTTAAATTATGCTTAACGATCGCAGCGCTCCTAATGGTAGGAAATTGTACTAGTAATTGCACATCAACGATATTCCAGCGTGGTTGCTAAGCTAATATTCGTCGATATACATTTATAACATCTATAAATATACGGATACATCGAAAGCTCGAGTAATTTCGTGACGTTCCGACGTTTCCTGAGCACTCGAAAATTAATAAAGGGGCTATAAGCTTCCGAGTGAATATTGTAGCGAAATCCGCGAGTTTTTTTTTTCTGTTTTGTTTACGTACATAACGGACGCTCGGCGATTTGACCCTTGGCCTCTTTTTATCACTTCTACTTCCTATTTACGACTCGTGGCCTACTTTTATCTCGGAAATAAAGAGAAAAAAGAAATATATATATATATATTCAGCACAACCTGGAAAAACGCAGTCGCGTTCCCAATTACAAACGCACTTTTTTCGCTCGTGCGTTCAGTCGAGAGAAACTTAAAGAATGCCAACGCGCCAACGGTCGTGCCTCGATTAAAATACACGAAAGAAAAACGAAACGGTTTTCGCAGCTCTCTCTCTCTCTCTCTTTCTCTTTCTCGCGTTTCGTTTCAAATTGAAACCGAGTCAAGGCCCTCGGTGTTTGGTCGCTCATATATATCTTGTATCGTTTATATATATATATATATATGCCTGCTCGTACCTATCGAGCTCACCGGCACAGACTCCTTGCATGCAAACTACCGACCTATCTATATACCTTTTTTTTTCTCTTCATTCGTTGTACTACTCGAATTACTTTTATTTCCTACACGATCCCACTGTTTTCCATTCCCAAATGAAATTCCCGTTGGCTCTCACCCTCCCTTCTCTTTTACTACGAATTCATTTTATTTCGATGTATGTTCACGGAAATTGTTCGACGATTTATCCAATTTCAATATTTTATTTCTGTATTGTTTCTATCGTCGATTGAATTCCGGCAAATTTTTATAATCGATCGATTCTAAAATTGTTTCTTTTCAACTTTTTTATTTATTTTATTATGAAGACTTTTTTTTCAAAAAAAAATTGTGTAATTCAACGATTTCGTATTTCGCTCAAAAATGTCAAAATAAAAAGTCTAAAAATGTATGAAAAATAAATATCAATTCGACTTTTTTGACGTCTTTACGCGTCGAATGGTGCTCGTTCGATTTTCGAAATTGCCAATAAATTTATAATTTTCAATATTTCTTTATTTTTCAACTTTTCGGGCAATTTTTTTTTTTTTTTTTTCTCAAAATTTTTTACAATAATTCGTACAGAGAAAATTTCGGTGAGGCAAAGCGATTGGTCGATTCGAGAAGTGGCATCGATCTTTTTTGCACCCATCAATGGAGCGAGGAAAAAAAAGAAGTTTTGTTTCGTTCTCATCCACACCGCATATACGCTGCTTTTTTGTCCTCTCGTCCTCGTCGAGCCCGCATCAATTTGGTCGATCGAAGCTATTCGCGCGACGACGACCACGCTCGGACGTGCCACGCGACCAGTTGCCAACCAAATCCGTCGTCAACGTCGTTCTTCGATCTTCTTACGTTCAAAAACCTCCGACTCTAATAATCCGAGTCAACGCTCTAGTGGCCCCCGGACGATGATCATTCAACCGGAGAAGAGCATCTTTTGGCACGAGAAATGAAGGACGAGTTTCGGGAAAATAAAAAACATGACCAAAACTGCTCTCAGTAAGATTTATGCCTCGTACCCCCCCCCCCCCCACCCCGACCACTCGTTTGTTTGAAATTTTACGGTGTTCCTGGAAAATCATCGATGTGTTCCGAGTTTTCTCGGAATATTACGAAATTCTCAGTATTTTTGCAACGAATTACTAAAATTAATAATCGAAGGACTATGTGAAAAAATAATAAAAAAAATTTATATAAAAATAACGAAAAATTGTGGGAAAATAGGGACGAAAAAATAGTAACAAATTAATACAATTTTTGAAGATTTGTTTACGAAAATAAAGCGACAATTGAATTCGATTGTGAATTTACGAAAATTAATAAATTCATCGTGAATTCCTTTTTTTTTGGTTAAACGTTTTTTTTTTTTTGCAAAAGAACGTATTTTTCAATAATTATAAAAGAAAATGTGAATAATCGCTTTTTTTTCGTCATCGAAGATGATGATATTCAACGATTTATTCGGATTCTTACTTTCTTCAATTTTTTCACTTCGAGTGACGCGATAATTGAGAAATTTCGTAGGTCGAGATTCAGTGATGAAAGTTGGACGATTTCCAAGGATCGAAAACCTTGGAAAAAAAAAAAAAAAAAAAAAAAAAATGGTTCTCGTCACGGCGATGTTTCGAATTTTAGTTTTTAACGGCAACTCGACGCTCGATATTAATATACGACTATATTTTTAGAGGTTAGCTCGTCCGAGTCGTTGTGTCCTTCCGCTCGAGCACATAAAAGCCAAAAAAAAAGTAAAAAAGAAAAAAAAAATATTGCTGGAAAGCGCTCGTCGGTTTCGCTGATGCAAAGTAGCTTTTACTTATTTTATTTGAAAATAAAAATCCCCCTCGAAGCTAACGAGAAGTGCGGGTACTCGAGAAACATAACAATAACAATACGAATGCGATCAAAACATTGGACGAGGACAAAGAGTTTAAAAAAAAAAAAAATTTATTTTTTTCCCCGAATTCCAATAAATCGCCCACAGCGATTTCCTAGAAACTGAGCCATTTTCTTGGTACTGCGGTAACAAAGAATGCGAGGAAAAATAAATCAGAAGAAATTGCACAGTTTTTTTTTTTTTTTTTAGGTGAAAAGTGATTAATTGTTGTGAAATAAATTCTCTTAGTTTTTATTACGAAAAAATAGTGAAAAAATAAACCCGAAGAAATTGTTTTTCAAGGTGAAAAGTGATTAACTGTTCTGGAATAAATTCTGTTCGTTTATTATTACGAAAACCGGTTAGAACGTCGTGAACGAGTCGAACCGGCTCGCAATTTTGCCTCTTTTTTTTTATTTATTTTTTTCGTACTTCCGATACATATTTATAAACACATTAATGTTGTATCATCCGCTCATGCTCGAGCAAACTCCCTCCGCCCCGAGGCTGTTCTCTCCACCGCCCCCGGAGAGATGACGTCTTTTACAGCTATATCGTTAAATCGCTTTATCTAATCGAGTTTCAACCGGCCGAATCCCGCACGACACCAACCACACTATACTCACTTATTTACTTTTTTTCTGCTCTTTTTCTGGTCTATAAAAAAAAAACAATAAATAACAGAAAACAATGATACGAACGTTCCGTGCTGACACTCGAGGTCGGAATAATTCGTTAACGTGATTCTGTCGACTTGGCTAGTCATACTGAACACTAAATTTAAAACTTACTCCTATCCCAATTTTCGATACTTGTAAAAATAATCATTTTTTGATAAAAATACAAAAAAAAAAAAACATTTGTACCGATCGAAGATCGGTTATAACAATTTATATTTAATTACAAAACTGAAATAATGGTTATTTCGGTGACTGGCGTAGTACTCGATCGCGCCGATAAGCGCGGGTTTAACCTCTTCATCTCTGAAGTGTCAGAACACCGTCCGATACTGCAAGCACCGTTTCAATTCAATATTCCATAAGAACTGGATCGATAATCGTTTTTTTTTTGACAGCACTGAATCGCTACAAGCTCGAAGTACTTTTAGAAAAATGTAATATTCGAATTTCGCATTTGTTGTCGGCTTCTCGACAGCGATATTTCGAGAATTTTTTTACCTTTTTTACGAAATTTTTTGCTTCGACGTTTGTTTTCATCCAGTTATTGGATTTCGATCGACCGAATATTTGGAAACAGTTACGATCGATTTTTCGAAACTTTTTTTCGCTTTATTCGTGTCAAATTATTATTTGATCTGAGAATCCAATGAACTTTGACAGATTATTGAAAAATCTGGAGATTTTCCAGCGATTTTTTTTTGTCAATAAATTTTTTAATGGAAACGAAATAAATTTTTTGATACCATCGATTTTTTGCTCGTTTTTACAGACATACTTCGGTCATTATTTTTGAGTTGATAAACCGAGTTTCATTGGTTATGTAAATAGCTGTATCAGCCGAGTTATTATGTCGAAAGAAAAAGTCTGAAATCTCGTTGATCTTCGATTATGAATTTGTCGTAGACTCGTTTGATTTCCTAACCCTATTTTTCGTATCGCAACGATACGATTCACCGTTTCGTCACACTGATTACGATTTTTTTCTTCATTTTTTTTTGACATTTCTGGTTTTTAATATTGTAATTTATATGGAATCGTCGATTTCTTCGTCGTTTCGCAATCCCTCGCGACGAGAGGGCCTCTCGAAACGGTCTTTCGAACTTTTGGTGTAAAAAAAAGAATTTTCTTTCTTCACGAAATTCGACCAACAGAAAAAGTTCAAAGATTCTTCTTTTTTTTTGTGGCTCGAAATGCTCGAGCATTATTTCGTTTTTCACTGTATTTTCTCGCGCTTCATCAAATTACTCAATTCAGAGCACAAAACGCTTTTTACTTCTCACGTCTCTTTGTCGAGTCACTTTGAACACGCGTTTATCCCTGCCTCGATGCTTTCCGCGTGTATATACATGCGCGCCCGGCTCTCTCGGTATACGAAAGCGTATAAAATGGATCAACTCGAGCTCGTGTACTTTCTT
The DNA here is from genome assembly GCA_037893425.1 of Campoplex nolae. Classification (NCBI taxonomy): domain Eukaryota; kingdom Metazoa; phylum Arthropoda; class Insecta; order Hymenoptera; family Ichneumonidae; genus Campoplex; species Campoplex nolae. The sequence continues at coordinate 2,088,755 of JBBLXU010001785.1, read as the reverse complement.
TGTCAGAGAGCAAAGTCGATATCGCGCCCTGCTAAATCGAATTGAGACGTCTTCTCGTGAAATTTCAATCTTTTGCCGACATAAGAAATAATAAAGAAAGAGAGCTTTTCATATTGTACGTGATCTTTGACGATTGAATGGCTCTCCTCGATACCTAACGCTCCATTAACTTCGATAAATGCTTCTGGATGGCTGTTTCGCTTCGACCTTATTGACTCGCTGCTTCATCGCGGCCATTTTTTTTTGTCTACTCGGAAACTTCTTCTTTTCTCGTTTTAATAATAAATTTTCGTATGAAATATTTTATTTTTACGAATTTTATTGCTGAGACAAATTCTATTTTTTTCGCATTTTTTTTACTGAGAAAAATTCTATATTTTCGAATTTTGTTATTGAGAAAAATTCGATTGAATCGCATTTTATTATTAAAAAAAATTCGATTTTTTTTTTCGTATTTTATTATTAAGCAAAATTCTATTTTTTTCGCTTTTGTTTTATTGAGAAAAATTCTATATTTTCGAATTTTGTTATTGTGAAAAATTCGATTGATTCGCATTTTATTATTAAGAAAAAGACGATTTTTTCGAATTTTGTTATTACGAAAAATTCGATTTATTCGTATTTTATTTTGAAGAAAAAATCTCTTCTTTGTTCGAATTTTGTTGAGAAAAAATTCTATTTTTTCGAATTTTCTTCTTAAGGAAAATTCCACTTTTTCGGATTTATTAAGAAAAATTCTATTTTTTTCGCATTTTCTTTATTCAGAAAAATTCTATTTCATCGAATTTTGTTATTAAAAAAAAAAACGTTTTTTTCGAATTTTGTTATTAAGAAAAATTCGATTCATTCGGATTTTGATTTTATTATTATTATTAAAAATCGATTTTTTCGAATTCTGTTATTAAGAAAAATTCGATTTGTTTGAATATTATTATTATCATTATTATTATTATTATTATTATTATTATTATTATTAAATATAGATTTTTTCGAATTAATATTGATGACGAAATGAGTTTTATTCGAATGGAAAAAAATCGTCAAAAGATTGATATAATTATTCAATTAAAATATTCATCGATCCTTATTTCTGTAGTTTTTTCATTTTTTTTTTTTTATCAATGATATATTGAAATAAATTGTCCGACTTTTTAATAACTCAAGATCGTAAAATCATCGACAATTTGAATGATAGTCGTGTATATTTTAAGAAAGAGAAGAATGAATTGGGAAGAAGACTAATCTTCCAGCAGGCAGCAGATTCGTAGTGGAAATTTCCTTGACTGGTCTGGAATATTCCGAAGAGGTTTCAAACACGAGGACCCCGTTTTTCTCTCTTTCTCTCCGTCTATCCTCGCTCGTCTTGTTTTCTTTTTCTCTCTTTCTCTCTCTCTCTCTCTCTCTTGCTTCAAGTTCTCGAGACACCCCCAAAAAACTTGCCCTCCAGCCACGAAATACGGTCTCCCGGTGCTCAACACTAATTCCAATCTCCTTCTTTCTTTCGTGTTTACACGTATCGATGGAATTTCTATGAAAATTCGATTACAGAGACGACCGCATAAATTTGTATTCATTTCTTTATTTCCTCACTCGAAATATCGCAATTTCTATTAAAATTGAATGAAATATCAATTATTCAAATCGTATCACAGATTCTCTCTCTCTCTCAATTCGAAACAGTTAATTGAGCGACGAAACATTTTTATATTCATTTCTTCACTTTTCTTCAATAGAAATTTTACGAAAAAATAAATAAAAATTCGCTTATTTAAGCGACAAGAATAAATTTTTTTTTTCATCGAAATGTTGAAATTTCTATGAAAAAAAATGAACAAAAATTCTATTATTTTTTTTAATTAAATTAATTATTAAATTATTAATTTAATTAATTTATTATTTATTAATAATTATATTAATATTATATAGAATTAAATATATATTAATATATATAGAATAATATTAATAATTAAATTATTAAATTAATTTTAAAAAATTAATTAAATTTATTAAATTAAAAAAAAAAGAAAACACGAATAGAAATTCTTTCGTTCGATTCGTTGTTGTTTATTTCGTCTCTATTCGTTTATTCTTCGTATCGAAACGTTGATTGGTCCACGAAGCGAGGTCTGATCAATGTTTTGTCACGATGAATCGTCCGAGGTGTCTACTACTACTGCTGTACGCGATGAACGAACCGTAACTAGGTCAGTGTCTAGGTTAGAGTCTCATCCGATTATGTCAGTGTAGTCAGTAGAGGAGGACGCGCGCAACAGTTGACGAGATCCCCGTCGCTTTGTAAAACAATCTCTCGAACACACATTTTCACACATTTTCTCATTTATTTCAACATTCTTCGTGAGAACTTTCCGCTCCGAGCGATAAACGTGCCTCAAAATGTTGAGAGAATGATTTATTAAAAAAAAATTGAAAAAAAAAAAAAAATTGACGAAACTAAAAGATAATAAATGATGAGAAACGAGAATAAAAGTAACGAAATTTTTCTACCAATATTCACGCGTTTGAATCAGCGATTCAAAATATTGATTTTAAGAGTCATCGAGCGATGGCATACGCAGCGCCAGGTGCCAAAAAAGCAAACTAAAATTCTATTCTATCGGATTTCGTCGCGAATTTTATGATTACGCGAATATAAAAAATATCAAAAAATTCAGTTTTTAATTACCCGGTTCCGGCTGTGCTCCCTTTTCGGATATCAGATATTTCTTATCAACACAATTAATTAACAAAAATACAAGGCGCTTTGCTCGCGCCATGACAGCTTTTTCGCCCGTCACAATAATTATTTTATTACAAATTGTACACACATTTGCCACAACTGAAGAGACCAGAGCCGGATTCACGCCACTTCCGTGCACATTACGAAATTTATTTATTGCGATTTCAATAAAAACTCACGGAAAAATCCGGTAGAATACACACGAGGCATCTGACGTGTGTCAGCGACTATATTTATACTATATATAGATATACTTTACTATGAGAGGCGCCACCGTCGATTTTGAGTTGGTCACGTGAGCTCGATGACTCTTAATTTCGGTTAAAAAAAAAAAAAAAAAAAAAAAAAATTTACAAAACTAAAAGATAATAAATGATGAGAAACGAGAATAAAAGTAACGAAATTTTTCTATCAATATTCACGCGTTCGAATCAGCGATTCAAAAAAATTGATTTTAATTTCGATTAAAAAGAAGAAAAAAAAAAAAAAAAAAAAACTGTCGTGTCACAGCCTCGAGCGATCGGGCTCGCTCGATGCCCCGATCAGTTCTGACATTTTCGGCAAAAAAAAAAAAAAAAAGACAAAAATTCATCAAATTTCTAAATTTTCGGTATCATAATGCTTCGAGAAAAAAAAAATACGAAAAAAAGTATTTCGAACAAAATTTATCCGCAAATATGACGCGAAACTCGGCAACTAAATAAACGTTGTTCTCAAATCGTTCGATCTTACACCGAAATTCAGTGAACAAAATCCCGAGACTTAACCTCTTTCGGAAAATTTTTATTTTTATTAAAAAAAAAAAAAAAAAAAAAACTTTTTTTTTTATCAATGTGAAAAAAGCGGTCGGTAATGGTGAAATTTTGTTTAGCCGTTCTCGCAATCGGTCTCGCCTTCTATTGCGCGTTTTATTGTGGCTTTTTTGAGACGAGAACGAAAAAACACGAGAATTCGTGTTATCCGGAGGAGGAAGAAGGAATCGGGGGGAATGAGGAGGATGAGAGACGTCGAGGTTCGTACGGTCGTCTGAGCTGTGATCAGAGTCCGGAGGATCGTCGACCAGTCGTTCACGATAAATCGCCGATTATTTCCCGAGAAGGGATATCCTCGCCTTGTTCAAGAATTTGTGAATTTTCGAGACGAAAAGCCACCGGCGGCCCACCCAACGAACGTCTCAGGACAAGATTTCCTCCCTCCGGCGAACGCTGCAACGCTCCTTCTCAAAATATCAATTTTCATAACGGTGCTGGTGGTGGTCAATTGTTCGACGAGGAACCGGCCGATTGTCCGAGAAACCCGAGAGCAGCATCCACTCGTCTTGGGATATCCGATTCTCCGAATTCTTCCCCCCTCCCTTCACCTCCTCAGTCACCGATCTACGATCGGAAACAAATAGATTCTGGTCGCAGAAAAAATATCGAAGATATCGAAAAATGCTGCAATCTTTTTTTTCGTAGACTCAATAACGACGAGCCTGAAATACAGAATTCTGGTGCAGCAACCAACTCGGCCAAAGGTCTCCAATATTCTGCCCTCTTATACTCGTTTTTTCGTTTTTTTTTTTCGATTATTTTTCAAACTCATTTTTCACTTCGAAAATCGATTCGCTCTGACGAATATCTGTTTCATCTAAATTCTTGTTTCGGTTTCATAGAAAAGTGAAAAAAAAAAGTTATCGATAAGTGACGGACAGAAGTAGTTTTTCTTTAATTTTTTATTTTTTTTTATTCACATGAACCAATGATTTCATTGACAGAAAAGAAAAGTCAGAAAATTGAAGAGAATAGAGATGAAAAATTGTGTGTGAAAATTAATTTTTTTTCAATCGAATCGATTCGAATTTCAAATATTTCGAATCCAAATGTTTAAAAACGAGAAAATGATGAAAAAATAATTGAAAATAAAAATAAAAAATTGCGTGGGAAACCATTTTCTATCGATATCAACGTTGAAAAATCATTTGAAACGATTTTGAGCTAAAGGAGCGAGGAGAGAGTAGAAGGAAAAGGAAAAAAATTCCATAAAAATTACTAATTCGAGTGAGATCAATTCGAATTCGAAAGATTTCAAATCCAAATGTTCAAAAATGAATAAAACTGAAATGAAAAAATAAAAAATTGTTACAATTTATAAAAAATTGCATGGGAAACGATTTTCTGTCACTATCAAACGTTGAAAAATAATTTAAAACGATTTTAGGAGTGATGAGAAAGGAGAAGCAAAAGGAGAAAAATTCTATAAAAATTAATAATAAAAAAATAATAAAAATGAATAAAATTGAAACGAAAAAATTAAAAATTGATAAAATTTAAAGAAATTGCATGGAAAACCATTTTCTACCGAAATCGAACGTTAAAAAATAATTTCAAACGATTCTTAGCAAAAGGAGCGATTGTAAAAATTGACAAAAAAAAAAATGCAATTTGAGTTCCATCGAAGTTTTGAAATCGACAGGTGTGAGTCGTGGATTCGTGAGAGACCAGCTTCGTAACATCGGGGCATTCGTGCACAAGAATTGTCGAAATCGTAACGATTGAAGAGAGACCAAATAATCAGAAAACAAAAATAAAAAATAAAAATCAAAAAAAAAAAAAAAAAGATTTTGAAAAATGCCAGCGAGAAGATGTAAATCCTGTATGATGATCGCTCAACGTCGTCTCCTCGAGAATCTCAACATCGAGGACGATTACGTTGAGGAATTGGACGACGAGTTGTGCGAGAGAAGTTTTTTCGAGGAGGGAACATCGACGAGACGAAAAATCTCAAAATTCTCATCATGTCCTTATAGAAAATTCATCACGAAAGCTTGTTTATCAATTATTTTTTTATCTCTCCTTTGGCTTTTTTACAACGAATTTTCAACCTGCGTTTTCAATTATTTATGGAAATTAGTTTATCTCGTTATCGGTATTCTCGTCTGTACTTTACTTCTCGTCGCTTTAACGAACAAAAATAAAAGTATCATGGAATTCGGTGACGAAACGTTAGCTCGTCCACCTACGATCGGTCGTTTCGGTTTATACCTCCTCAAACAAAATCAGATTTCGAACGACTGTTGCTGACAGTAAAAAAAAAAAAGAAAAAAAAAATTGAAAAAATAAAAATAAAAAAAATTATTTAAAACTAAAAACGAAATCGCTTCGATTTATTAATTCGAACAAAAATCAATCGTCGAGCCATTTTCGGGCAAAAATCTCCAGCTCAAAATCCCCCCTTCGCCCCCCCCCCCCCCTCGGAGAACAAAGGCTACAGCTTTCGAGTCCGGTACAAAAACACTTTTATCTCGAGCACGAGTCATCGCGTGGCTTGTACACGAGGCACGAGAAACTAGGATACTCGAACTGAGAACTGCTGTTGGCGCATATGTCGAATCGCGTGTTCAATTATCTGTATTCTTTTTTTTTTTTTTCTTTTCGATTACGATAATAAAATTGCTATAATATCCTCCTCCTTGTAGTTTTCAATGATTTTTTTCTTTTTCAAAGGAAAAAAAAAATTGTTGCAACTGTTTGTTGTAAAAAAAAAAAAAAAAAAAAAAAACAATTTTTTTTTGTTGAACAACTTCGAAAACAACGAGAAAACCGAATGAACATTGTGATCGGAAAATTTTCGCTCATTTTCAGAATCCCGTAAACACCGGAATAAAATGACAAACGAAAATCGTCGCGTCACCGTTCGTTCGTCATTATTTTCATGCTTTTTGTACCAACGCTTTTTTGAAACGACGAGGAGAATTTTTTTTGAGAATATTCGAACGATTCCGAGCCTCGAGAAACCATTAGCCAAGGTCCCGATACTAAAAACATTTTATTTTCATTTTTTTACGTTGAAAAAAATTTTTTTTTTCTATCAAACGTCAAAATTGACGTTTCAAAAAAAAATTAAGATTTTTTTTTTCTTTTTTTTTACTTTACTAATCTTTGTTTTTGTATTTTCTGTCGATTTTCAGTTAAGGATGCTGCGGCTGAGGGCGAGCTGGTACCACCGGACGGAGGCTGGGGATGGCTCGTGCTCATCGCATCCGTTATGGTCAACGTTCTAATCCCAGGAACAATAAAATGCTTCGGTGTCCTTCTCGCCGAGTTTATGCTGGTATTTGACGTTCCTCTGTCCACCGCCTCGTGGATTCCTTCGCTGTGCTATTTCCTCTACAGTTCTCTCGGTAAGACACCTTTTTCATTCCCCGCCCCCCCCCCCCCCTCTCATCCCATCGTTTTTCATGAGGTCAGAAATTTGTGTAATTTCATTAACTCATTTTTCTCATTTCAGGCCCCTTGTCGAGCATTCTTTCTGTCAGATATTCCTACAGAACGGTCACTCTCATCGGAGGTACATTCGCTGCTGCCGGAATGATACTCAGTTTTTTTGCAAATTCTGTTGGATTTTTGTGCATCAGGTAAAATTTAATTTGAAGAAAAAATTAGTAGAAAGAAAACGTAAAAAATTTCAAAATTTTATTCCAAAAACTTTATTTTGGGAAAATGTAGTTTTTACGAAGAAAAAAAAAAGTTATTTTTCTGTAATTTGTACGAATTTGTTGGAAACGTACAGAAATTTCTTTTTTTTTTTTTTTTCTTTTTAAATAGATTTTTCTATTTTTACTGTAATCATTGGCATTTTTTTTTTTTTTTTCAGTTATGGAGTTTTCGTTGGAATCGGAGCTGGACTGTCGTTCCCTCCGACGGTTTACATCGTGACGTCATACTTCGTGAGGCTCCGAGGTCTGGCGAACGGTCTCTGCATTTCCGGCAGCTCGCTCGGTTCCATTTTTTTACCACCGATATTGGGCCTGCTTTTGCAGGAATATGGCTACAGGTTGGTTGCCCTACCAGCCATTTTTCACTCCAGAAACTCCCTTTTTTCCTATTCATCAATATGTTATCGAAATTATGTCAAAAATTGAAAATTTTTTTATTCCCTTATTCGAACGAAATTAAATCAGTCAGCTTCGCAGATGAAAAAGCAAAAAAATCCTAAAATTTTGAAAAAAAAAAAAAAAAAAAAAAAAAAAACAAAAAATCGATTTAATTATTAAAATTGTGTCAAAAGTCAAGAATTTTTATTCGCTTATTCAAACTGAAAAGTTATTTTTTTTATTTCTGATTAAAACGAACGAAATTCAATCGCCATTCCATTCGATCGACGTCACAATTCACTCAATCGATAGAAAAATCAAATCGCGATCAAGATTACCATCCAAAGTAGGCTGCGTAAGAAAAAACCCCAAAAAAAAAAAAAACGAAAAATTTCGAAAAAAAATTGCTACGAGATGAGAAAAATTAAATTTTTTATTTAATAAGAATTTGAATGATTAAAATTCCCTTTAAAATGATATCGCATAAGAGCGAGTAAGAAAAAAAAAAAAAGAAAAAATTCATTAAAGAGCCTCGTTTACCCGATGGAAACAGCACCAGAATGAATTCTAATTTGTTCCAATTCGATGAATTACAGAGGAGCAGTTTTGGTGATGGGAGCAGTGACCTTGAACGTTTGGGCATCGGCGTTGCTTTACGAGCCGGTGGAAAAGCACATGAAGAGAGTGCCGATAACGCAGGATTGCGAGAACGAGATGGAAGAGGGTTCGACGACGGTTACGAGTCCGGAAGAGGAAAAGAAGCTTAACAACGTGCTGATTATACCGAATTCAACGGTGAGCGTGGCCTCGCCGATCGTACCGAAGAGCGCATCGAGCGTGGCGCTCGAGAATTACAAAAACACACCGGTCCAGGGAAGAACACGAAAAATAAGTGTGCCAACGGGTCGTGATTTGGCGAGTCAGATGCACAGCACACCGGCTTTGCACGCTGTTCCCGAACGAGGCGGTTTCGAGAGCGGAAGATTGTCGAAGAGAAGAACAGCGGCGCGTTCGCCGAGCTCATCTTCCTTCAATTACGTCAGCACGCCTTATCACGGTAGCACCTTATCGACCCTTCATCCCGAGCACGCATCTACCATGACCCTCAACGCCATAACCAGCACTTTCGCTAGAAAATCTCCGGAAAAAACAGTCCAACGAGAGAACGCATCGAGAGCAAAATTCTTCGACATCAGCCTCCTCAAGGATCCCTTGTATCTCATTATCCTCATTTCTAACAGCACAAACGCTGTCAGTTACACGAATTTTGTAATTTTACTTCCGGCGTACGCGATTTCATTGAGTTTCGATAAAAATATGTCCTCTCTCTTGCTCTCAACCGTCTCGGTATTCGATCTTATCGGTAGAATTGGCGGATCGGCTCTTTCGGACATGAAAATAATGCCGAAACATTGGTACTTCGTCGGGGGCCTTTTCATTTCCGGTATTTCTCTCGCTCTTCTACCACTGGCAACCTCATACGTCTGGCTATCCGTTTACTGCGGTATTTTCGGCCTCGCTTCCGGCATATACGTCGGCGTCACCGCCGTCATCATGGCCGATATGCTAGGTACCGAAAAACTCACCTCATCCTACGGCATTTCTCTGTTCGTCAACGGCGTCATTCAACTCGTTGGACCACCCATATGCGGACACGTTTACGGACACATCGGTAGCTACGGACCCATATTCAGTATTCTCGGCATTATACTCGTCGCTGGTGCCTCCATCTGGGGATTCATGCCCTTCATCAGACGACGACAAAACGTCGCTGCTCATAACGCTCAAATCGACAAATTATAACCGATCATCCACGATCCTAAAGACATCGCTCTCGGCCTCGAACATAATCACTACGAGAGTGAATAAAAATTTCAATCCTTCAGCTGCTGCGACGTTCCTCTCATTTTTTTTCTTATTCTTTTGACCTTACGACCAAATTTATTTTGAAATTGAACACTAAATTTGTCAAAAAGAACAAAAAAAAAAAAAAAAAAAAAAAAAAAACAATAATTCATCGGAGAATTGTACATAAAAATTCATTTTCGTTGCTCTATCCGATGAAAACTTCTTTATCATCGGCTTCGAAAGATCGAGTTCGATTTCCCGGTGTCGCGGAAACAAACGGGAGTCAAAGTGCACTGTTGGAAAAGGAAGGAGAAAAAAAAACGAACTTGAACAATTGTGAGACGTCGAAAAGGATGATCGTGATCGGGACGTTATTGCGTCACGAGAATTCTTCTTCGACAGGATATATTAATAGATAATAGACGAATGGACATATAAATACCGAAAGGAAGATATTACCGATAGCCCTAATTATCGTTTAAATTACGACGGAGCAATATGAAAATGAAAGTAAAAAAAAATTATATCTTCGATCATGAAAAGGATTCAAATATAAATTCGCTAACGAAAGTCGGATTTCGCGACGGTCATAATTCATTGCCTTGGACCGATTCGTAGAGCGTTTCTCAATATTTCGGACTACAAATTTCTATTCAAAAATGTGTAAATGAAGAAAAAGAAAAAGAAAAAAAAAAACAAACAAAGTCTTGCCTTATTATTCTAATCGTACTTTAAAAAATGTCATAGGCGAGCACAAGATTATCATATTCTGACTGCAAACGCTAGAAAGTAAAATATATCACACTAGTACTTGGCACAAAAGAAAAAAAAAACTAAGATTCGACTCTACAACGGAGTAAAATAAGCTGATGTATTACTTTTGTAAATGTATATATAATATTCTCAATGCCCCCCTCTCCCCGAGGAGAAAGAGACGATTTTTAAGCGAGCATTTTTGATGACCCTGTGGTTAAACTGTCAAATGCAAATGCAATTCTGCGTTCATTCGTTTACAAGTCCCTGAATGAGAAAAGAGAAAAAGAAAAATAACAAATTATGTATGATTTGGAGTTTAGATAATTAAGTTATAAAATTTGAATAATTGTTTTGTTGATAGAAACGATATAATATTTGAAATTTTGAAAAGAAGTTTAAAACAAATTAACTCGATCAGTTACATGGTCGAAGAATTTTATTATTACAGGCTTTTCGATATCTATTTTTTGAATTTTACCATTAATAGAAAATGAAAATTGTCGATTGACATTTTCAGGGCAAAACGTGTTTTCCAAATTTTTTTGGCAGGGAGGCCCTCTGTTTTGCCATGTTGACTTAGCTGACTAATGAAACTATCGTTATTGTTCGACGTACGAATGGAAATATATAAGTTACGAATGAGAAGTAAATAAAGGGAGGGAACGGTTAATAATTATGATGAAAAAAAAAGCCAAAAACGATGTGGACCACATCTCGTCTTATCGTATTCTACGCGAAAACGGTTTTCGACAAGAGTCTCGCTTGAAATGATTAATCAATGAAAAATTAAAGAGCCTCGAGAGAGTCCATTTGGATTTTTGGTCGCTTCAGCGAGGAGCTCCGAATCCAAAATAGTTTTATTTCATGATTTATTTTGAGGTGCGCATTTAAGAACGCTCTGATTTACGGTGCGGACTCTAGACTACAGTATTTTATAGATTATTTTGTATCATCCTTCATACTAATCGATCATTCTATCGCTCATCCTCGAAGCGATCGAAATTATATGTTTATTCCGCGAATAAACACTTTCAATCATTCGAAAGCTTTTTTATTCTCTATTTTTTGTGCCTACCCTCAACGTCTCAATGAAATAAGTTTTTAGAAAATTTGCAGAGTTGATTAATCGATTGAAAAATTATTTTTCTTTTTTTTTTTTTTACTGAAAATATTTATCGGAACTGATGTCTCGACTTTTTTTCGACTGCTCAGCAATCTTTTATAATCGGAAAATGGAACGGCAATCTTGAAATCGAGTCCTCGAACTTTTTGACCATTTCACGATGTTGTTTACAGAAAAATTAAAAATTCAAAAACATATTTTTACTGCGAGACACACCAAATATTTGTCATTCGTCAATTTTTATTACCATGAAAATTATTGTGGGCTCAAAAAACTACGAGGAATTTATTTCTTCAATTTCTTTCGTTGCGTGTACATGAAGTGGTAGAATTTCTAAATTTATCACATTTATTGAAGCTATCAAATGTTTTTCGTTACACACGAAACGTAGATAACACATAAATCGACGATACCGTGCCTACAACATCGATATTCGAAATATTGATCCGCGAAGTATTTGAAAAAGTAAAACAATCATATGAGAACACAATTCGATCGCTCGATAAAGCTATGAGCAAAGTCTCAGGTTCTAAAATCGTACGAAGGAACCAACGATAAAAACAAAATTGCAAAAAAAGAAACAGAAAAAGTAGAATTTTTCTGACAATCTAAACGCGCACGAAAATAATTCGTGAAAATTATCAATGCGAATTGCATTTTTTTTTTCCTTTTTTTTCGATATAAAAATTTCTTATCGACTAACGTTCATTATTATTTACAAATAATCCGCGTTTCATTATTTATGGCCACTTTTGCTTTACGACGAACGTTTTCGACTGTACAATCACTGGAATAGTAAAAAAAAAAAAAAACGTACAACGAAACATCATTCACGTCGGCTTCCAAGCAACTGTGCTCATTTTATTGTTGAGCTCTTGAAGTATCAGCGAACAAGTGAGCTGCTTCTCAGGAGGAAGACTGCTCACTCCCTCCATCTCGTCCTCCTCGTCTCCCATTCCGCTGCTGTTACTCGGTCTTCCTCTGCCTTTGCCTTTTTTACGTTTCTTCTTATTCAACTGTCGGCAATCCGAGTCTGAACCTGTCTCTCTCGTTCTTCTTATCTGTACGATGAAAAAAAATGTGAAAACAAGAAAATTTCAAGATTTTTGTTGAAGAAAAAAACAAAAAGGGATCGCAATTTTTTTCTGATAGTTTGTCTCCGTACAGAAACCAAAATTTCTCACATTTCTGCGCTGAATCAGTAAATTTTCAGCTCGATCTCTGATATTTTATAAATAATCGAATGTCCATTGGCTTTTGATTTAAAAAAATTTACATTTTTGCATATTCAGTGTGAAAATAATACCTTTGCGCTCTTCCTCGTTTGTTTATCGTATTCTAGAGCGTCGTAATAATCCGGTTTTCCCCTTTTGACTCTGTTGGTTCGCCTTGTTTTCATAACGCCGGAATCTGGACTAGGAGGACTTTTTATGGAGTTTCTCCGTGCGTTGAAAAAAGAATGACCGCAGGGACAAGCTTTGCACGCCACTGGCACCTGAAAACAAATTTTTCAGTCATTTACATTGATTTTACTAAAAATATATTATTATTTTGGAATTTGTACATTAATTTTTCAAAAGTATTATACAAATTCTTTAAATTTATTTTATTTTGCAACGAATAATTGTTGCAAATTCGATCTTTATATCGACTAAGAATTTCATAAAAGAATAATTTGAGCGGCTCAGGTGATAAAAAAAGTTGAAAATGATTGAAAAACCTTCAAAATTAGTCGTTTTTCCATCAGGCCAAATGATCGAAAACGTCATTCTTTTGTTTAATCCATTTTCGAAAAAAATGATAAACGAAAAAAATTGAAATTCGAATATGAAAAAAAAAAAATAATATTGAAATACCTGTTGTTCGCATTTTGGACATCCTTTGCTAATAGTCTTAGTTTTCGCCATTCTTAAATACTTTGTTTAACTACATGAAAACATAAATTAACATTCGGTCGATGATTCTACCGCTCGATTGAGCCCTAACCTGCAAAAATAAATTGCGATATCGATACAAAGGAAGTTCTCGAACGTAGCACTGAAAAATCACGATTTCGCAGATTACAAGTCTGAATTCAATGAATTAAATTATTTATAATACCGAATTCATGGATCGATAAAAATGGCAATTCGTATAAACATACCAATCGACAGCCTGAGATTGCAAGAGCCCTGACAATGATCCCCCCTACTGGGGAGGACTCATTTAGCACTAACAAAAGACCCTCCCAACTATAAAATCATTTTGAACATGTTAAAACTTGCGACATCTATGAAATATTGAAAAAAAAAATGTATTTTTTATTGATTAATATATAAAAATAAAATCACACTTTTAGATAAATCAAAGCAACGAATAGCTTTTAATTATCAAAGGTGTTTTTTTTCGCACACCCTCTGACAGTAGGCACGATAAATTTAGGGGAGGTGTACCCCCACCCTAATCTCAATAGCGTCTGTATGGAGACGAGTAGTGGTGTGGTGGTGGTAAAGTGGCGGTTACTCGTGCAACGTGATCTCGCGCTCGCGAGTTTGTATTATTTTTGTCGTCTATTTTTTTTTATTTTCCCCTTCGTAATCGTAATTTGACAATAGTGCGTTTTCGATAGTTTGTGAAAGGGCCGAGTGGCGGCGCGGTTCTATCGTTTATTGTTGTGCTATACGTAATAGCGTCGTTGCCCGCGTGAACCGAACGAATTGAACACAAAGCCGGCTCGTTTCCGGTAACAACAGGAGAACCAGGAGAATATAAAATGGCGTACTGCGCTAGGATTTAATCGACGTACTTAAAATATACTTGTGAAAAAAATTAAAAGTCTTCGTCATAGCGTTGTATTGATCGAGGCACGTGAATTATAACTACAAAAAGTGGCTCATGCAATTTTCTCATCGTTGCGACTCTTCAAATGTGCGTATGTCTATTATTTTTCAAATATTTACAAATATTGTCCTACGTAAACGTGAGAAACGGTCGCGTCTACGCACCCGCGCTTCTATGCTCGACCACCGTTTTTTTGTTTGTTTTTACCAATTTCCCCTTGCCCTCAACCATTGATGGTGTCGCCACTGGGCCCATCCACTTCGTACAACCACAACCTCCTGCGACCTCCATAACACTTTGTTTTTTCACTTTCTTATCATGCACTTATTTTGAATTAGCATAAACTTGTCCGACTCCGCGTTGCCATGCTACGAGGAGAAAGTTTTTTTCTTCTAATCATGCCTAGAGCCTTGCAAGCATGCTCGAACGAATGGTGCGCATTTCACGCCTTTTCCCTTTACAGATTTATCGATGTTTTCTATGAAAATTACTATTTTTTTCGAATTTTTTTTTTTTCTTTTGCTTTTCTTTACGAAAAAATCTATTTTAGCATCCTCGTGACAAACACGTGGAGCACATTCGATGCCGCAATTATCTCCATGCTCGCGATATCTCCTCCAGATAAATTCAATTCTCGCCAACTACAAATTATCGAAAAATATTATTTTTTATCTCCTTTCTTTAGATAACATGAAATCGAGAGACAAAAAAAGATTGTGAGACTTGAGATATTTATATATACATTCCTCTCGCCGGTGTAAAATTCTTCCATGCTTAAGAAGGACATTATCGAATCGGCTCTCTCAAAAGTTCAATCGGTCGTTCAAATTTTGGCAAAACACTTGCTTTTTTGCTCTTTTTTTTTTTTTTTTAAAGCTTCATGATTACTAATCTTTTGGCCATAAATTTGAATTTTTTTAATCCGTTCCTTTCAAGACTGGCGTTCCAATTTTTTTGCCGCCAAATTAGTGTTCCGATGAATGAAGTAACAATGTTTATTTTCCAATGATCCTTTTCCATCCGCTTTCTTCGTCGCTGAGATTGATCAAATCTTTGATTCGTTTTCGTAGTTCGCCGATATCGAGCGAAGCGATGAACCATGGCTACTCTGGAAGAAACGAGCGCACGGCTTATGAAACCGGCCAAAGATCTTGCCGATTGGAGTTGCCCATTTTCTGAGGTATAATTATAGTTGAATCAAAATAAAAAAGGCCAATTTTTTATATCCGTGTAACGAATATTTAATGTTTCATTTGATTTTAATCGACTCGAGTGCATGATTTATCGGATTGATTATTTTTATCTGATATAATTACGTGACGGCGGAACTGAGTTGTATAAAATTGAAAATTCATCTTCTTTCCTGCTATTTATTTGCTGATAAAACTCATTTGATTTTTAACCAATTTTATCTATCGCGTAACTACAAGATTGCAGAATTTAAGAAATAAAGTGTCAAATGTTTCTCTACGCTGTTTTGAATTGCAGAAAAGTTGGATCGAATATTATAATTGAATCGTACGATATATCAGAGTGATTATTCTTATCAGGTATAATTACATGATTGCAGAATCAATGAAAATGGAAAATAAATGTATTTTTACGCCGATTTTAATTATTGTTGATTTTGTCAGATTTTTAATCAATTAAATTGCACGATATAACGAGTTGATGGCTTTTATCAAAAATAATCGCAGGATCTTGGTAGGGAATACCGTTAAAATGAAAATTCAATATTTTTTCAAACTTTTATCAATCTTTGACACTTTTTATGGTCGTTAATTAATTCGATTGAATTTTAAGCTTTTTGGAATGATTGAAAAATGGTTTGATATGGTATTATTTCCACAGATTCTGGAGGAATATCGTTGTTTGGTAGAAAAACACGAAAATGCTAATCTCAGCAAAGCAGGTCTGGTAATACAAAATTTGGCGATCACGTACGGTCGAAGACTCGAATATTTGTTCCAAGACACGACATCCTTGCATCAAACCCTGGTGGATCAGGAGTAAGTTAAAACTATTTTCGACAAAAATTTTCATTCAATAAAACCACAAATATTTCATAATAATCTATTGAATAAAATTTTCAGAGTTGAGAACGAGTCGAAAAAAAATGCTAAAAAAGATGGCAAGGAAAAGAAGACTGTGATAGACATAATAGATTTTGAGCCGATAGATTTCACTAAGTACGTTGGCAAAAATATCAACATCAAACAACGCAACGGCGCTAATAATGCCGTTAAACTACTCGGCCAAAGGTTTCCTCAGTTGGAGAATACAACCAGGCCCTCGATACCAGACCAGGAAAATTCGAACGAGATCGATCAGGAACAGGACAACGAACAAGGAGTCGGGAGAAAATACGCCTTCAGGTACGACTTTTATGAACATTTGATATTTAACACCGTTTATTTCAGACTGTACGAGTTTTTTTAAAACTAGGAATGATTTTCGTTTTTGTCGATGAAACAAAAAATTTTATCTAGCTTCGTACACATTTGGCTAGTTATTTCAAATATGCGAAATTTATTGAACGATGATTCTGTTGATACAGGTGTAATCAGTACATCACCGAGTCTGGAATGTTGGTGGAACACTTGAGACCCGAAGGTACAATAGCCGATAACGTACAATATTTTTCAAGACTTCCTCGAAATTAGATATTTTTATCAGTTTTATAGTTCCACTCGAACGATTTTTTTTAAATTGAGATACTTCGAAGACAATTTCGTTTGATTCGTTCTCTGTACGATAATTATCTTTTCATTTCGTTAATATCTGTCGTTTTATTCCATATTTTTGGCGTTAAATAACGTCGATGAATTCATGAAAGACTTTTTTTTGTTTGTTATTGAAATCATGAATAGGAAAGCAATTTCTGACGTTTCGATTATGTTATTCAGATTTTACGAACCGGTCGTCACGATCGGAACAACGGGAGAAAAATTCTCGAGAATCAACGGAAAGTCGTGCAGATTCGAACGATGCCGAGGACAACGAATTGGTCGCCGAAATTTTACGTCCGAACAGTTTGACATTGGAAAACCGTCGTGCAGTTTCGACGCCGCTACCAGACACGGAAAATGATTTCATGAACGCGAGCTTCGTTTCGGCGGTCGATTCCGGTCGTGGATCTTCCGTTCGAACTACGATGCGGCCAGAATCTTCGCTCTCGAGCGATCGGGGCGAAAACTGGGACTCTTATCCAACCCGACCCTGCTCGCGACTTTCAACCGATGATTTCGTCACTCCGGAACCAAGGAACGATTCAGGGCTCGCGAGCGATGAATCACCGTTGAGCGATTCTTCACCCAGTAAACGCGGTGCCGAGGAGCCCGAAACCTCTACGAATTCAGAGACTGAAAATGTTTCGCCCCAATCCGACATGGTCGTTGTCGTACAAGGAAGAAGGTAGAATTTCTTTCAACTCATTATTTTCATCGTTCGTCAAATCGTCGTTTACCAATTCCATACTAATACATTTATTTATTTATTTTTCCTTCCACGTAGAAGTAAAAGGCTGAAAAGTATTTTCGACATGAGCATAACGAAAGATTCAAAGCCTTGGGAACCCATTCCATTCGACGGTGTGCCGGACAAACTGCCGAATAGTCTAACCGATTTCAAATTGCCATGCTCTATATCGATATTGAAACGCAACGATATACTGGTAAGCATCTATTTGATTATTTGAACGAATAAAAATCGACGAAATTGTTAATCGTAAAGATACTGACTGAACAATAATTTTTGCCCAAATTTTTCTAACATAAGAATTCAAAGGATTAGAATATTTTCCAAGTTTTCTTAAATTCGTATAGTTAATATAATTGGACTTTCGAATTCACAGCTAAAACGGAAAAGCAGGTCAGATGCGAGAAAAAGAAGATCAAAAAAAAAGTCAGCGAACGAGTCGGACGATAAAATGAATGTTTATTCACCAACGAAACAAATGTTTTTTTCTTTCGTCAAAGGTAAGATTAACTTTCAGTCACTGAAAATGTTTCTAAAACCTCATTTTTTTCTACCGTGAGTCACACGAGCCCGGACATTTAAATAATTCTCGAAGGAATTCTTTTATACTTGAATGGAAGGTCGATGGAAAAAAAAATTCATTGGTAATAAGCCGAAAATTATAACTTCGTTCCGGGTCAAAATGACCCAACGGTAGTAATTTCGGATTCATTGGTTCACACTTGAGAATTCTAATAAAAAATGAAGCTTTCAATTTAAAACGAGAATTCTACGTTTTTCGGATCTAAAAATTGATTTCGATTTTTGAAAAATTGGATTGGAAAATGGAGTAGCAAAGTAGCAAAAATTTTTGTTTTTCAGAGGAGCTCGATTGCTTGCCAAAATGTTTCAACAAATGTTTACGTAATCTCCGAAAATTGGAGGCTCTGGAAAGCTACGAGGCTGTGACGAACGAATCGAGAAATTTGCTGGGCTACAGGAGGCAAGATTACAAATCGAATAGTTTGCCTGACCAATACGAAGAGACGAGCGTTAGTGAAACCGAAACGACATCGGAAGAAGTGACGGAAGCACCGGTCGATGATTTTCCCATGCCGGATACACCGGAATCGTTCAACGGTCCGGAACCAATGTCTCCTCCGCCGGCAACGTGTAACAGTAGAATCGAACGTTTGGTTCACGACATTTATGAAAACTGTGACGTTCGAACCGAACAGGAAGAAGCCGTTGCCAGATGGCACGAGGAAATTCAATTAAAATTAAAAGAAAATAAAAACAGGCCGAAATTCGAAATGGCCGAATACACATCACGAGTCGTTGACACTCTTAAAAGTAACGACGGTCGTATAACTTTCGACCAAATGGTTCGTCAGAATCAGCCGCCTGAAGCTGCGAGGTACCTCCTAGCTTCGTTAATGCTTGTAAGTTATTTTTTTCGTTCACTCACAAGTCAGAAAAAAATGGTTAAAATGGAAAAAAAAGAAACAAAAATTTTCAAAAATTCAAACAATCACCATTGCTAATCCAAACATTTTTATTCGATCGAAAGTAGATTTCACATCAAGTTTCTTGCGACAAACGAAATATTCATAAAATACGTCGATTCCTACTGAAATTGAAGTTAGACTTTGATGAAATTAGAAACAACGCCCAATGGTTGAAGATTATTGAAATTTTTTTCGTTGATCCCATCATTTTGATAAAAAAAATCTTATAAATTTTTTATATAATTTGAATTTGTTATGAATTTCAGGCAAACAAGTACAATGTTCATATCGATGCGAGCAACGAAGAAGGAAATTTTACGTTGTTATTACTGAACGATTAGTATCAACGATGAATTAATGTACATAGTTCTTGTACAATGTAAAATAAGTGTAAAAAAGATTGTTATTAATTGTAGTTACTGTTCCAACATCACCGGTTAACTTTGACAGTGTATCACGAGCGCTACGCGCTCATAAGCGTGTGTATGTATGTGTGTGTGCGCGTGCGAGAGAGAGAGGGAGAGAGAGAGATAAAAGACTCTTCTCAGCGAGTGAAACATGTTGTTGTGAAAAGTATTCGGTGAAGAAGCTCAAATCTTTTCACCAGATAAAACGCACCAAAAAGTGTTCTAAAAAAATGTTTCTCAAAGTCACTAAAAAAATCCACCGATGCGCTAATCAATGTTCCCGGCTGTTAATCCAATAACAAATGGAAAAAAGAAAATTTTAACACGTTTCAAAGCGATCAGCGTTATTTAACGTTAATACAAAGTTAAGCGCGTTCAACATTATATTTCAAAGAAAAACTGTGTGCGCGGATATATATTTTAACAATTCGTAAGATATTTTTCTACGATTTTTATTAAAATTTTTTAAACTTGCGGCAGCTTTATAGATCTCGGTTAATTATTGTTTTCCTAAGAATGAATACAACTTGTTTGATAATTATGAAAAAATTAATTAAGATTTTGGATGCATTCATTCTTATAAGAATCGTTGAAAATTCTCAGACTCTTGTAGCTGTGGAGAAGAGAAAAAAAAAATTAATATATTATTACGTTATCTTACATTCCACGTGTCATATTAATGAATACCATTCGGACTGACATATATTATTTTTTTAATTTCATCCTGTCCGACAGTGATTATATCTTACAGTAAACAAATACAAACGAATTTCCTTAGAAATATCTTTGGTAAGTGGTTTAAAGCATATCATTAATTCGATTGCGAATCACGATTTCGCAATATTGATAATGATTATTAAATTATTATTTTTCGGCGTTTTTGCAGACAAAAATTCATTTTTAACGCATATTATTCAGATACCGGAACAAACGCGAGTCCTCCAATCAGGCGGTGCTAATTCGTCGAGCCTACGATCCAAAAAGCTCATACAATTCGCCAATTTTGAAGTTGCATCCTCCACTGCCTGGAGTCGAGCTTCTGTTATTGTTGGCACTGTTTTTTCGGCAAGGAGCACCTGCAATTTTGATAAATCAAGTTTTCGAAAATATCAGATTTTATTTTTACTACGAAATAACTCGAAAAATATATCTTTTTATATCTAATGGAAACATTTCTGATCGTGCTATGTTGAATCATGACTAAGATTGAAAGTTTCAACTGAAATAGTGAAATGCAACCAACATTTGAATCATTGAGTTTCTTAATTCTGCTCGAATCTTGACAGATTCTTTCGCTGCCTCTTGGGTCCAAAAGACCCTGTTAACATTCAAATTTTATAGTTTCCATGGTTTATTTCAATTCTCTTTTTAATTAATATAGAAATAATAGTTTTGGCACATAAATGATTGGCGACATTTTCACTGTTTACAGTATCTCAGACCCAAAAGTATGATCCTAGTTTCAATGTGAAAATTTCAATGAAACAAATTTTATGCGTCAGAAAAAGTACAAAAAAGTAAGAAATTCTTCAATCAATGTGACAAAGAATTTGATGGATTTGAACACTCATTCGTTATGATGCCGGACCCACCCTCCGTTCCAAACTGTCCAATTTTATTCTCAAGGCTTCTATGTACCCAGGCAGTACAGTTCGTTTTTCAACAGGACCTGAAAAATAATACAATTGCTCCGTAAATCATTTTTCTCAATGTACATAAAATATTGTTGAAATGTGAAAAATTACTAAACTTACAAAATTGATGTATCCCAACGACATCGATGAGGAAAGGTCTGCAATAAAAAAGGAAGCATAATATTTTCAACGAATCATTTAACTTTTCCAAATTATATTCAATATGCATTTTAATGTTAAGTGTTTT
Organism: Campoplex nolae; assembly: GCA_037893425.1. Lineage (NCBI taxonomy): Eukaryota > Metazoa > Arthropoda > Insecta > Hymenoptera > Ichneumonidae > Campoplex > Campoplex nolae. Next base: position 2,067,364 of record JBBLXU010001785.1, on the reverse strand, counting down.
CAAAATATAGTTTATTTTTATGAAATTGGTCTACGTGGAATTATTTTCTGTATTTAAAATGTTTTTTAAAAATTGATGCGTATTTGTGTTTTTATAACACTCCCTCAGTTTTGAATCAACTAGAAAGTAATAAAAAATGATGGTCCATGAGGTTTGTGATCAGATATTGTTTCTCAAATAATATTTGTGTTGCAAAATTTTCAAGGAATCTCAAGCAGAAAAATTTCGGAAACAAAATAAAATTCACTAATAAATGAAAAATCATAGCAATTTCGCACTTGTCTTTTCCGGAGCCGTCAAATAAAGTCGAAAGTGGAATAAGATTGTTGTCCTGTCTTCTAATTTTCAGAACTCTGGAGCCATCATCCTCCCCATCGATCAACCGGAACACAATAGCTCTTAAATCGTCAGAAAAAATGCCCGATGTAAGATTAAGTTCGTGTAAGCTCGACTCGAGTTCGGCAGTGTCGTTTTCTGTTGAAAAAAAATTTGACGTTTCGAGAGCAACACTGCGTTTTGAATTGTTCTTTTTTTTTTTTTAACGGTCGATCCACTGGTTATCTTACCGAGCTTATCGTATCTTCGAATTAAAACCCATGTACTTATTTCACTCACGCCCATTTTTGATATTCGTATATTATAATGTTCCAGTGATCTCAGCAAAGGAAAAAACGATAATTGATGGACTGTCACTCCTGCACGCACTTCCTATACGCATCAGCTGTTCTCGAAGAATTTTGATATTTTCACTGCAAACGACAGTAAAAAAATAAACAATGATTAAAAGCAATGGTAAAGAGATTTTTTCTTTGTTAATTTTCGCTATTGATAAGCTTTATTTTCAGAGCATTAAGGAAATATTTTTTTCATAATGAAAAATTAATATTTTATTAAAACTGCGGCATAAATGGCGCTCCTTCGTAGCGGCCAAATTCATAAGATGTCCAATCTTCTAGTTCCCTTCTATGCACGCAGTTACAGATTGGAAAAAAATGCAAGCGATGGCATTACTGTATTGTCCTACTGGCGGCATCTGTCGAGATTCTCTCAAAAGTTCGAGTCTCACGTGATTCCCATTTTTCCACGATTCCGATATTCACTGCAAGTAGAGTGAGTCCAATATATAGGTATATCCTAGCATATAAATATCGTACGCACTCGCTCACTACTCGCATCTTCGCAAATACAGTGACTGTTGTGAGACGACGTGAAACGATTCGTACGTACATAATTCTCGATTCTCGAGATTCATACGTACATAATATAATAATATAGTCGTCCTAATTTTATGGTGACGCATATTTTTTCATCATGGCAAACTCGAGCGGAGACAAAAAAACAAAGATAGAAGTTATATATACGCCTGAACGCCTTTCGAGTTATAAACGTGGTGCGGACTTCATGCGTGAATTTATTAGGTTAGTGGATTCACCAGAAGGCATAGATTTTTATCCGAACGCGTGTCACCTCTGTCGAGCTTACGGTGGAAACGTCAAATTGAAAAGATGTGGCAATTGTCAAGCTATAGCTTATTGCAATAAGGAACATCAAACACAGCATTGGCCGGAACACAAAAATATCTGTCGAGTTCTTACCAAATTGATTAAAGATGGTGATAAGAGATTCAAAGTAGATCCTTTTTCGAAAGACCCTCACGAATCTTGGTTTCGTGCGAGAACGAATTTGATCCAGTTCGCTGGGTCCAGGTTGGATAATCGACTTTCGCATGTTGAGATGGACATGTTAATGTTTCCGAGATCTTGTGAAATTTGTCACGAAACTGATCCATCGAAATTAACCGATTGTACGGAGTGTCCGAACGGCAGTTTTTGCATCAAGCATCCAAGGGAAAGCAGCCATCATTTCGCCAGGTGCGGGGCGCTGAAATTTTGTTTTGAAACAAACGCCGCATTATCCAAGCCTGTGCATGTGCCTCTTGTACCGAATTATGGTGAGAGCATGCCGAATAATATGGACCAAGCGATCGACGTTTATTTGAAGCATCATGATTTGGACAAAACTTATAAGTCGCCAAATATCTGGGCTGCGCTTCTGTCCGAACAATTGACAAGGCCGTACACTTTTTTGTTCGCCATGGAAAAATTGTCTCGGCCAAAAATGCGCAACATGGAAATTCATGTTGTTGGTGCGGAAAGGAAAGAAGTGGAGAAAGTGCATTTATGGGAGAATTTGTTCCATCACAATGAAATCCTCAAAGAACTCAAACTTGTATTTGTCGGCCCTGAACTTTCGCCTGATCCTGTAACAATAAAACTCTGCGAAAGATGCAAGAAAAACAAGCGCAAAATCAATATTCAATGCGTAAGAGACTTCTATCCAAACTTCGCCGGTGGTGATTTTTTCACAAGACCTAATTACGTCGTTGGATTTGTTTTGGGAATTGGTTTCCTTCCCAGCAGCCTCATTTGGGATCAAACTCTCGACATTTTGGCTGTACTCGGTTGCCCCTTTTTTATAACTTCGTACTGCGCTAAAGAATCGAGAGTGGATCAAAAATACATCGATGCACAGTTTGAAGCAAAAGTCGAATTTTATTGGACCGGAAAAAATCCGTTTTCTAGCTTGTTACCTCGCAGAGATTTGGAATGCAATGATTTTTTTTATGTCAATCAATATTTGACTATTTACGAAAAAGTATTACCTCCTGAAAGTTAAAATTTTCATGACTCAAAGAAACATGGAATATTATTCCAAAGAATTGAGATCAATGAAATGAGTTAAGATCGTTTTTTTTTTAGGCTCTAGTAGCTTTCGAAAATTGAAAAATATTAGTTTGAGGGCACATGAAAATAGGTGCAACGTTTTTCAATCCAAAATCCAAATCCTGTTAATGAACAGAATGAAAAATCTCTAACTGCTACAACACACTGACATTAACTGCTGTTGAAAAATGTTTTTGGGATCAAATATGGTTGAGAAATATTTTTTTCAATTGAATATTACTTTGTAAAAAACTTACTTTTGTAAAACTTATTGAAACTTTATTCCTTTCATTTATGTGAAGTTTATTAATATAGAGAAATTGGAGGAAAAGATATAAAACTTCGAAAAAAATAATGTAAAAATTCCCATTGTTCAATGCATGAAATTTTTGATTAGGAATCTTCAAAATGGATTCAAAGTTGTCTGTATAAAAACTGTTTCATTTTTTGAGTCCAAGATTTCACCTTGTACAAAAATGCTACCCAGTGCATAAATGGCATGATGAACAAAAGATTCTCCACTTTTTCAACAATGGGAATTTCAATAGGCATTGCAAAGCCAAATTAATTATATGTTCAGTTCTAGAAGAAATGAAAATTCAATTCTTCGTATATTGCTGTATAAAGTTTCAGCGATAAAATCTTGAAATACTTCGTTACTTAAGAGTCATGCTGTTACGAGGTTCAAAAAAATATATTTACAATGTTTTCTACTGTTTTTCAAGCACTTGTCAGATTTCGTTTATAAAAACATAAAAAATCCCCGAAAAATGTTTGTGGGCAATAATGTATTATCATTAAATATTTTGTATAAACTATACATATACGATAAATAAAAATACACTTTAAAAGCAACTCGGAAGAATTCGCTGCATCTCATGATTTCGTTCGTTTTGTTAGACATCAAGAAACCCAGCGATATCGGTAAATCGATTAAGTTGAATAGCCATAAAAAAAAAATTCAATCATGTTGTTATCGACAGATCAAGATTAATGCCTGATAAGACGGGAAAATGTTCTCAATGTTCGTCTTTAATGCATTGTCAAACCCACCACTTTGATGGGAAGAAAATTTGATGAAAGTTGTTCAAAATAGATTTTATATTACCGAATTTATAGAAAATATGACCCACTTCCCTCCTACTTCATTGCCGCTGCAAGTATGGACTATTTTTTTTTCTATTTCTCTGATTCCATGAGAGTTTGGAAAATAAGAAATGTTTGTCCTAAAAAATTTTCCAATCCAATATATAAAAATTTTATTTCCTCATTGCATGAGTCGATTCGCTCACTTTTCTCAGGCAGTTGAATAACTGAAGTGTATGGATCAGCTCGGTTTTTATAATAAATATTTTCGGGATTTCGTTGATAGGAGTAATGAACGTATATTTGTGTCATTAAAAAATGTTACAGAGCGTACTTAAAATATAACAAAGTTCGTTGCAAACAAGAAATGTGGTTTTATTCGTTTTTGTATTCAACAAATGAAAAGCAGCGAAGAATCATTTTTTGCCATTTATTTTTGTCAGTTTTAGACATTGATAACAATTTTTTTGGCCGTTTAGATCTCGAGCTTCAAAGTAGTTGGATCATTTTTCGATCAATAGAACTAGGAAAAAATTCGGAAAATGTTTGACAGAAACTTCATTGTCCTTGAACCTTGGCCTTTTTGTGTTAAAGTATGTCTATGGGAATTTTACCGGAGTAAGCTCAAGAAAAAATACGTTTTATAATATTACTTTTGTCAATACACTTTTAAATAATCGTTGAACTTCGCATTGTAAAAATGTAACGAAAAATCGTTTAATGATAGATTTTTTCATTCCAAAATTATTGCGATTAACTCATCAAATATGGATCTTGGATCCATGAAAAATGAAAAAAAATAAACATATTTTCAAACTGGTTATAAATTGGTAAGAGTTACTGAACGAAAAAAATTCAAACGGCTCGACTTTACACTTGGTTTTTTGAAACCCGATTCTCCTATATTTATTGAATTAACGGATTTTCAAAAAGTTACACGCAGGTATGCTCGATGTGAAAAATGAAAGTTTCAACATAATTTTTCATAAATGGTCAAGTACCGATTGGCATAAAAGAAGTCATTGGACCCACAATCCCTCCGAGGCCTCAAGCTTGCAAATGGATTTATCCCATTCCACAACGCTTTGACTCGTTTTCCAAGAATCAAATCAATTCCTTCTTGATCATAATTTGACTCTGTGGCAATGTGCGATGTTATGGAAAAAGGACAACCTAGTTTAGCCAATACTTCGATAGTTGGAACCAAAGTGCCGCTTATAAAACCTCCAAAGACTCCTAAAGTGAATCCAATGACGTAATCAGGCTTTGTGAAAAGCTGCTCAGTTGCAAAATCACTGTAGGATTTTCCGACGCTGTGAATGGTAATTTTGCATTTGTTCTTCTTACATTTGGCACAGAGTGAGAGTTTTTCAGAATAAGTCAAGAGAAATGGGCCAATGAAGACGATTTTAAGCTCCTTCAAAGATAAATTGTGATGAAGTAAACAGTGCCAGGATCTGGCAGCGGTTGTGTCTATCACATTGAATAAATCGATTACGTGAATGGTCATCTTGCTCAACTTCGGACGAGATAATTTTTCCAAAGAATACAAAAAAGTATACGGTACTGAGAGTACATCGGAAATAAGAGAGGCGAAGGTTTTTGTCGATGCATCGTCTCCTTTCAAAAGACGATCACATGGAAGAAGGCTGATCAATTGATCCATACCATTGGGTATGGATCTCCAATATTGATCAGAACGAAAAGCTATCGATGCTGAAAAAATCTCTCCCCAATCCAAACAGGCCTTATAATATGTTGCGTAAGAGAGTTTGGATGTTTCGCACTTGACTGAATGTTCGCTGTCTTTCGGATGTAAGATGCAAAAACTAGCATCTGGACAATCTGTACAATCCCTCAATTTTAAAAAATCCGTTTCATGACAAATTTCGCAGGCTCTTGGAAATTGGATCATGTCTTTTTCAAATTGCATAAGTTCACGGCCCAATTCCATTCCGATCTCAGTCATCAATAGTATTTTCCCTTCCGACAAAGGACTATCCTCGCATTTTATATTTTCCAATGTTGCGCGAAGCGTTCCATCAACTTTGAGAAAATTGGTAAGAATGCGACATAATTCTTTGTGTTGCGGCCAATGCTTTTTCTGATGTTCCCGATTGCAATAAGCTATCATTTTGCAATTTGCACATCTCTTCAATTTAATATCTTTGCCCCAAGCTCTGCACACGTGACATACGTTTGCGTAAAAACGTTCCTCTTCTCTTGAATCCATCTTTCTGCCAATTTCTCAAAAAGTCAATCGGTCTCTGTAACTCAAATTTCCTGATGTCTTTATCCGTCAACTTTATTTTTCTTCTATTCTTTTTTAAATCAACGCAGAAAACTTATTTTTGAAAGACAGTTCTGAGAACATTTTCTTTTTTGCTATTATATGCGTATAGTCAAAAACAACTCACCAATTATATTAGGTTGTTCCCGGCCTCGAAAATTGCTTTGGGTGCGATTGTCGTCTTTTCTCCTAGAATAAATATGAGAATCTTCATGGGTTCTGGACTTTTTGACCTTTTTTTTGTATCCGCTCACTTGCACACTGCGATGGTATATTTTCTGCAATAGCTGCTATAATGAAGACTATTCACAGTCTTCCGGACGACTCCAACGGTCCACGCTCTTTTCCTTTGTTTGTTTGTTATTTATATTCGTCTTCAGTTGTTTTTCCATCTTCTGGCTGTCTTTCCATCAGCGTGCGGAATATGCTGCTCTTCTTTTGTTCGTTATTCTGCTCAGCAGTTCGAATTGTTGAAAAAAAAAAATTAATTTCGGGTCACGTGACTTCCCCATCGAGAAACCAAGCAACACAATTGGTTGGAAGGGAGGGAAAGCGTGCTGTGCGGGCTGTGCGCCATAGTTGTGACGACTCGATTCTCGACCTTTGAGTTTAAGGTTCCGCGATTTTATTTTAAACACTTTTTAAGCGCAATAGTAGGTCAATCGATCCAAAATTTTTTGTAAAAATTCGTCAGCTGCTTGTTTATGTAAAAAAATGATAAAAAAAAAATTCGAATCAATTTTTCCTAACCGGTTATATTACTAGTAAAAATTACCAACAAAAACTTGAGTCACACGATCTTCATGCAGAAAAAGTATCCGAAAAACTAAATGCGAGTTTTGAACAGTGAATTTACCGCAGTGAACTTCCGAAAAATAGAAACCGAATTTTGATCTGAAATTTCCACTCACCTTCATTATTTCTCGTCTCCTATGGCAGTCGGAACGGATCATGATGGATCAAGTCCAACTCGAATGACACCAACTCCGCGAACGTGTATTGGGATAGGTTTATTCAAAGAATAAATGAAAACACATAAAAATTAAATTGAATAAACGTTTCGATACATATTATAATATATTGTGAGAAATCAATGAAACCAATAGTGATACAAAACTTAAATATATGGAGATATCCGATTTGAGAACGTAGTTGTTATTATTTAGGTATTAGAATAACCCGGTACCAACGAAATCGGTTTTTTACATTCGTCCAGTGGCTAATCGCTGGGACGTTTTACACTAACGCGCGATCGATGGTTTCGAACGGAGTGGCATCCTACCCCGCACGAATCGACCAAGATTCGTTAATTAATGAGACTGACATCGACTTGTTCGCTACTGGGATGACTCGCTCGGTGAGTTGGATCTGTGTCCCGCCGCTTTTTGACATTCTGACAAATCACCAAAACATGGGTTCGACAGTGACTATAACTGTGGTGTCTTGTGGACTGTAGCATCGTGTTGCAAACGTGGAAGAAAAAAATAAAATAAAAATAGGGAGCGTGAGCGCTCGTCATGCCATCTCTGTCTGTTAGAACATTTTTTAATTCTCCAGACAGGGCGATGTAGGGACGTATTTTATGGAAAAAATGCATCATTTTCTCCGGAAAAGTCATTGTATTCCTGATTCCAATCACGGATCCAATCCCGGCCTCGTTCATTCTGATTAACGGGAGGCAGGTTCACCGGATTCGGCCGATATGGAAGCGGCTGAATTGAAACTCCGTCCACGAATGGACCGATTCCAGCGTTAGGATCTTCCGGTTGTTGTTGGAATGAATAATCGTTGTCGCGTCGCGCTTCATATTCTCCGATGAATTGATGGATTTCTTCAGGAATGTTCTCTCCCAGTGCGGAAAACCGATCATAATTAACACTTTGGTCCTGGTTAGTTAGAAACTGGTCGTCTGAATTCTGCCAGTCTGGGAATTGCGGACCTTGTTCTCCCATGAGTGAACCACCGGATTCAGGGTCAAGACCTCCCGCCGGTTGTGTTTCAAACGGATCATCCTCGTTTGTTCGTGCTTTGTTTCCCTCGTTGGCACCAAAAAATGGATTTTTTGGTGCCATTATTGATGGATTTTTTCGTACCATTCTTAACGGATTTTTTGTTGCCATTATTAATGGTTTTTCTGGTGCATATAAATCGGGGAAAAATTCTCTCCAAGCTTTATAGTTTTCAATTAATTCAGACGGTGATATGAACGTGGTTACCAGCTTTTCCAGAACCTCCAAGTAACTTGATGTATTGAAATATTCCATCGCACAGTCTCTTCTAAAAGCGCGTTCTGCTAACATGGGTAGATCGACTTGACCCCTCTCGTATAGATCTGGGAACTTTTTTTCAAAAATCGGTAACGTATTTACGACACCCTTGATAACATCAGTAAACGCAAACACGTAACCATTTTTTCGAATAATTTCAAAAAAAAGCTCCATTACTCGTTGTGTAGAATAGGTAACAAGTAAAATTGGCTTTTGTGATGACATAAATGTCATCAAGTTCTCCACAGCATGCCCCGGTCGTTTCGTTCGTATTTCGGTGTTATGAAGCAACAGATAACGACCGCTCAATCTCAATCCGTTTTTCGCTGCTATAGTCCCAATTAAATTTTCTTTTGAAGGCATGATCCATCGAAAAAATGACTCATTTTCAAGTTGTGCCCCAAGTTGTAGAATAACTGGTTCATCAATCATCGGATCCGTTATCAGTACGCGTAAGTACGCTACCGTGCAGTCTCTAATTTTTAAAGACATCTTCGATATCACCTCCTGAAGTGAAAAATTAGGCAACGATTCGAATATCTTCTATTAGATAAATTGATTATTATTTATTCGTTGAAAAACATCATGAAAATTACCTTGTACAACTTTGGTACCGGAACGGTAATAGTTTCCAACGAAAAGCTGTTTTTCCTTGATTCTTCCCTTAGTTTATTCCTCGGAGAGACTCTCTTCGAAGTTAACGGGATTCAACTTTCTTTGATAACTTATCGATCGTTGAGATATGATCTCAATGTGAACGGAGACGCACGATTATTCGTTTGAAGATAATCCGATCTGATCGGTTCACCGAATAAATCTCTCCGTCTGTACTCAACGTACCTTTCGGTTCGTCTGAATCCGTGTGGACCACGTAATTGCAGTGCTAGCCTCGAATCCGTAAATCCTAAAACGCAGTTACGATGTATTTACATAATAAGCAAGAAATATGCTAATCGCACTCGTACTCTTGTAAACTGCGCCATAGAAATGCCCCCCCCCCCCCCGAAGTTGAGATAAATTCTGTTTGAGATTCCGAGTAACACTAGTGTCTTGTAACAAATCCGTTGAGTGTCCTTGGTACCTCAGATTGGAGCTACTAACTCGCGCGTGTGAACTCAGTATTAACCAGTCGAAACTAAATATTTCAAAGTAAAAAGTTATTTTCGAACCGTGACACTTTCCACTTTCTGGAACGTACCCTGTAGATCGAGACAATTGAAGTTTGTTCTGTTTGTGACTAATATTTTCCACGAATTATTTTTTTCAGTACAAAATCCAATTGCTCCGCATATGAGAAGAGCATTTTAGTTGATAAAACGACCATAAGCCTGTACCATGAGGTAGGAAATTGTTTTCCAACAATTTTTTACCTTATTTGTTCTTTTCGCGGTGAAAAACGTTTGCTGCTCTGTTTTTGGTACTGAACATGCACGTGTGTCAATGATAATATTATCGTTTTGACGAATTCCTTACTCATTTTTATCGTTTTTATTGTCTTTCCTAGAAACAACGAGATTATAAAATGTTCATAATACACAATGGCAAATCTGGTTATTCGAACGTTATTTTGCTCAATGTCTATCGTTTGGAAGGATTTATTTTTCTTTCGATTGACGATAACATTATTGGTCTATATTTCTTCAAGGTTTCGGATTTTTCACCGAACAAAAATACCGCTTGAATCATCGGCAACGAACACGTTAATAGAAACATCGTTTCGAATCGCTAAATAATTGGAAAACAAAAGAACTGCCCAGGTATCAATGAGTTATCTAAAAGGCATCACAAGGATCATCGAAAAATCTGACAGTCCGAAAAGCTGCCGATCGTTACGGAGCGAAGACTTCAATTTTTTCACTTTCATTTATTTTCTTTTCAGAAAAAGACAAGACGCTGACGACGCTGTTGATAAGGTCTTCAAATATTTATGCTCCATGAAAAACAACACTGTTCGGCCAAAAACTTTGTCCATCAAAGGCCAAAATGTCTCCTTCAAAAAAACTTGTGGCCAAGTTATCGATTCGACTTTTGAGGAGTTGTGCGATAAGGTAAACAAACAGGATATTACTTAATTATTTAATTGGCATTAATCGGAGCTCAAGAAGTTTGAATTTCTGTTGATTATTTATTTTTTCTTTTTCGTTCAGCCTCTTGGTGCCAGCGATTACTTGGAAATGTCTCAGGCTTTCCACATCATTATTATAAGGGATGTTCCTGTATTGGACTTGAAGCTGAAATCTCAAGCTAAAAGATTTATCCCGTTGATCGATACACTGTACGACAATAGAGTGAGTTCGCTGTCTTTCTCTTTCATTTACTCGAAGCAAATGCTTCACCAACTTTCATTTTGATTGTTTTTATAGTTACTAACGAAATTATTCTTTCAATTACGCAGGTCAGAGTTGTTGTTTCCGCTGCAGCGCTCCACACACTCAATTATTCGTTGTCGAAGGTGTCGAGTATACCGACGAGAAAAGAATGTTAATGGACGATTTGAAAATCTCAATAGGCTCGGTTAGTCCAGAAACGATTTGATTTCATAAAACCAATTTTTCAATTTTCTTCAAATTTGATTAAAATGAGAAAATGAGCTTCACCGTACAGCTTATGACAGAAATATTGTTCCTGCTATTTTCGCGATGCAGTGAACATTGTCTCGATTGATAGAAATGAAATTCAAGAGATAACACTTGCTTTTTTCCCTAGGACGATCTTAAATCTAACATTTTCACTGGTAAAGAAGAATTTTTTGCGTTTGATCGCACAGTTTCGAGATTATCGGAAATGCAGACGAAGGAATATTGGGATCAATGGCAAAACTAAAATAACCCGAATGAAAAATAGGATTCGAACATTTTTCACTTTTACGTTCGACATTTTGTAGTTTCAAAGCGACCGAAATGTCTCAAGACTTTTCCTGAATCGCTAAATATCCACGAGAGACGCAATGAGCCGAATATCGAGTTTATTTATTACGAAACGCATGCAGAAACGTCTGATTTATTTGTCGGGTTTCAGTCTGTATATATCGGCAATAAAATATACGTACGAATTCGTGCAATTCGAGTAATTTTTTCCTGATGTCCAGCTCCGCTTAGTCGAATCGTCGATCGTTTTTCATCGAAGTCAAGTCTGCCACTAAAAACGGTGAGCCGATTTCCAGAGACGGAATTGATGAAACGCAAAATCGGTATTCGAAGATCGTATTTTTCTATCATTGATTCCTTCGACGAATTAATATTTCTATGAAAAAGATATTTTTCAATAATTTTATTTGCGAGAATAAGTATTTGTTAACATTTTTTTTGTTGATCCAAAAAAATTGACAAATGACAACAAGGCTCTGTAATTTGGTCGGTAAAAAAAATACTCCGAACAAAAAAATCGAAAAACTGTTTGTTTTAGTTACAAAACGTTGGATCGAAAATCGGAAAATTTTGAATCTGCGAGGATTTTTAGCGGTGGGAGAATTTATTTCATTTTTACAAAAAACACTTCAGTTGCTTCTATTAAATTTTCCGACATATTTCTCAATGAATTAATAATCCGTTTTGTAAGTTTGAATGGGGTAGAAAAAAACGTTTTTTTTTTTTTTTTTTCAGAAATAGAAACAAAAAATTATATGAAAAAACTTGGTTACCGCTCGAGGATTTAATGCGTTCGACGACTGGTGAAGTGTGCGAGCTTTGCCCTCAACCCTTTTCCTTTTTGTGTTTCTTTGATTTTATCGTCAGGGAGGCGTTGGTTAATTATTGTTAAAAAAAATTGAACGTTCGTGAGAAAAGTTTATCGTTTGAAAATGAAAAACTACAATTACTGTCAAGTTTGAGGTCCCTCGATTTTATTTTACAAACATTCTAAGGTTTATAGTTCAATCGATCTAAAAATTGTGGTAGGTGATGAACATTACAATAAAAAAAATTCGTTAGCTGCTTGTTTATGTAAAAAAAGAATGAGAAAGTTTGGATACATTTTCCTGAAGCGGTGATGTTACTCGTAAAAGTGACCGACAAAAACTTAAATCACACGATCTTTAGAAGAGTTTTTAAACGACTAAATGCGAGTTTTGAACGGTGAATTCACCGCGGTATACTTCCAAAAAGTAGAAACCAAATTTCGATCTGAAGTTTTGCACTCACCTTCATTATTCCTCGTCTCCTATGGCAAGTCGGACCGGATCATTATGGACCAAGTACAACTCGCGTGACACCAACTCCGCGAACATGAATTAGGATAGGTTTATTCAAAAAATAAATAAAATTACACAAAAATGGAATTGAATAAACGTTTCGATACATATATATTGTGATAAATCAATGAAACCAATAGTGATACAAAACTTGAATACAGTCCTTCGACAAAATACTATGGAGATAACCGATTTGAGAACGTCGTTGCGATTATAATTTACGTTATAGAATAACCGAGGTACCAACGAAATCGGTTTTTTACATTCGTCCAGTGTCTAACTGCTGGGACGTTTTACACTAACGCGCGATCGCAATGGTTTCGAACGAAGCTTCATCCGACCCCGCGTGAATCGACCGAGATTCGTTAATTAATGAGACTGACATCGACTTGTCCAGCTACTATTATTATAGGAAGGATGACTCGCTCGGTGAGTTGGATCTGTGTCCCGCAGCTTTCGGACAAGTCAGTAAAATGGATAATTTTCTCTGGAAAAGTCATTGTATTCCTGATTCCAATCACGGATCCAATCCCGGCCTCGTTGATTCTGATTAACCGGAGGCAGGTTCACCGGATTCGGCCGATATGGAAGCGGCTGAATTGAAACCCCTTCGTCCATGAATGGACGGATTCTATCGTTAGGATCTTCCGGTTGTTGTTGGAATGAATAATCGTTGTCGCGTCGCGCTTCATATTCTCCGACGAATTGATGGATGTCTTCAGGAATGTTCTCTCCCAGTACGGAAAACCGATCATAATTAACACTTTGGTCCTGGTTAGTTAGAAACTGGTCGTCTGAATTCTGGCAGTCTGGGAATTGCGGACCTTGTTCTTCCACAAGTAAACCGGATTCAGGATTGAGATCTTCCGGTTCTCTTGCAAACGCAACGACGTCGTTGTTGCGTCGACGGATTTTACGGGGGATTGCTTGTTGTTGTGCGGCAAATGAATCAGACGTGGTACGACGATGATCTCGGTTCATTGGAAGCTGATCTTCTAAATCCTGCCAGTCTCTGAACTGCTGACCTTGTTCTTCCACGAGTGAACCGAATTCAGGATTAAGATCTCCCGGTGCTTTTCCAAACGCAACATCGTTGTTGCGTCGACGATTCTTGGGAATGGTTTCGTGTTGTTGGGCGACAAATGAATCGGAAGTGTTAGGACGACGATCCTGGTTAATTAGAAGCTGCTTGTATAAGTTCTGGCGGTCTCCGAACTGCTGAACTGGAACCAGTTCTCTCACGAGTAAACCGCCGGATTCAGGGTCGACACCTCCCGCCGGTTGTGTTTCAAATGAATCATCCTCGTTTGTTCGTGCTTTGTTTCCCTCGTTGGCACCAAAAAATGGATTTTTTGGTGCCATTATTGATGGATTTTTTCGTACCATTCTTAACGGATTTTTTGTTGCCATTATTAATGGTTTTTCTGGTGCATATAAATCGGGGAAAAATTCTCTCCAAGCTTTATAGTTTTCAATTAATTCAGACAGTGATATGAACGTGGTTACCAGCTCGGCAAGAACTTCTAAGTAGCTTGATGTATCGAAATATTCCATCGCACAGTCTCTTCTAAAAGCGCGTTCTGCTAACATGGGTAGATCGACTTGACCCCTCTCGTATAGGTGTGGGAACTTTTTTTCGAAAATCGGTAACGTATTTACGACTCCCTTGATAACACGATAAAACGGAAACACGGATTTACGTTTTCGAATTAATTCAAAAAAAAGCTCCATTTCTCGTTTCGTAGAATAGGTAAAAAGTAAAATTGGCTTTCGTGATGACATAAATGTCAACAAGTCCTTCAAAACTAACTTTGGGTTTTTCGTTCGTATTCCGGTGTTATGAAGCAACAGATAACGACCGCTCAATCTCAATCCGTTTTTCGCTGCTATAGTCCCAATTAAATTTTCTTTTGAAGGCATGATCCATCGAAAAAATGACTCATTTTCAAGTTGTGCCCCAAGTTGTAGAATAACTGGTTCATCAATCATCGGATCCGTTATCAGTACGCGTAAGTACGCTACCGTGCAGTCTCTAATTTTTGAAGACATCTTCGATATCACCTCCTGAAGTGAACAATTAGGCAACGATTCGAATATCTATTAGATAAATTGATTATTATTTATTCGTTGAAAAACATCATGAAAATTACCTTGTACGACTTTGGTATAGGAACGGTAATAGTTTCCAACGAAAAGCTGTTTTTCCTTGATTCTTCCCTTAGTTTATTCCTCGGAGAGACTCTCTTCGAAGATAACGGGATTCAACTTCCTTGGACAACTTATCGATCGTTGAGATATGATCTCAATGTCAACGGAGACACGCGATTATTCGTTTGAAGATAAACCGATCTGTTCGGTTCACCGAATGATCCTCTCCGTCTGTACTCAACGTACCTTTCGGTCCGTCTGAATCCGTGTGGACCACGTAATCAAAGTACTAGCCGTGAATATGTAAATCCCAAAACGCAGTTCCAACTTATTTGCATAATAAGCAAGAAATATTATAATCACTCGTACTCTCGGAAACTGCGCCATAGAAATGCAGCATGCAGTGCCTCCCTCCCTCCCCCGCCCCGAAGTTGAGATTGATTTTGTTTGGCATTCGGGGTAATATCAGTGTCTTGTAACTAATCTGTTGTGTAATATTAATATCTATTCAAAGTAAAGATTTATTTTCGAATCGTGACACTTTCCACTTTCTGGAACGAATCCTGTATAGATCGAGACAATCGAAGTTTTTTCTATTAGTAATGACTAATCGTTTCCACGATTTTTTTTATTCTGTACAAAATCCAATTGCTCTGCATATGAAAAGAGCATTCTAGTTAACAATACGGCCTTGAATACATATTCAAATAAGCGATTCGACCACGAGTGCGACCTATTGTTTATCACAGCTGGCACACGTGTTTACATTAGTCGAACCAGCCCCAGGTTACTTCATGAGCTCTGTTTTTTTTATTTTTAAGGTAATCCTGTCCTGGTGGCTTAGTCCATAGGATTCGTATAGAGAAATTTAATGCTGTTTTTAATGTATTATCTTTTGGTCTTGCAAAAATTCAGGGTTCATCATCGATCGATTCGCGAGAAAAAATGATTAAAAGCAGTAGTTCTCCGTGACGAATTTCCACGGTCAAATAGGGAACCCTGATTTCCAGTGGCCACAAAAACACATAAATTATTAGTGAAAATCCATGATACAAAAATCCCATTTATGTACTTCAAGCTTACAGGAATTCAATAATCCCGGAAATAAACGACTATCGGCCTAGCTTCTTTGCTTTTTTTTTTCCATTTTACTGTATCGTCGTCCCAGATATCGTCGAACATATTTCTCTCGAGTTTTTAGTTTGCCAGAGAAGTTCTTCTCCTATTTTGAGAGACGCGCTACGAGGAACCTTATCCGTATACACAGGCTAAACACTCTCTGCTACAAATCTGATTTTTGAAGAAAAAAAAAAAAAAAAAAAATCACAAAGCGTCAAGTGTGTTGATAATCAGATACTAATTCTACCGAGCTAATGAAATTATGTTTTTCGCCTGCTGGTTTATTCCAGAAGTTGTTTTATTGAGAAAATTTTTTCTTCGGAAGGAGCGTAAAACATAATTGATTTCTGTATCACTGTACGAGATTTAAGCTTTTTTTTATCGTACCAAATTCGTAGCATAAGACTGTTTAATTGAAAGTATTTTTTTTTCCACTTATTACATCTTGCAGGGCGAATCTTTTCAAAATCTTGCTTTGTTTATATTTTAACAAAATTCCGTTTGATTATGTTATTAAGGAAGCAAAATTTCCTTAACAACTGATTGACTACAATTTTTGCCGGAAGCTGCTTGTTATGGTAGATTGCCAAAGACAGCCACTCACCGGTTCTGATACTTTTCGTCAAGTAAAATTTCGCAAAATTCGTCAAGAATTATTCAAAAAAATAGACCCCAGCGAGGGTATATGATGAACATTGTAAATTATGATCTTATAAGATTACTTTCTGAAGTTTCCTGCCTCATTTGTTTTGAGAAGTTTTTAGCTTTTTTTTGACATTTCTCAACGGTTTGTTCAACATCATTTTTCATGGTGCTTCGTTCTCAACTTATTCTCGATTATTCTAGATCTTGAATTGTACAATTTTTATTGCGTCATACAAAATTTTTATGTCAAGGCACAAGAATTGCTTTGAAAAAACGACCCTGTTTCGAAAACAAAGAAACACAATTGCTCAACTTGTCTTTTTTTATGCAAGCGGAGAACAATTTACGACTTTTTTCCGTTGAAAACGTGAAAAGATGAAAAGACTCGCCGATTCTAATGATTCAAGGATGTGGAGATGCATAAAACAGTAGATAATATTCGATAATATTGTTACCAGCGTTATTGTAAACGCTTTGGTTGCCTGCTAAGTATTTCCGGGAATTTTGAAGTCTCGCATGAATGTGCAGAGGGAAAAAGGGGGGGGGGGGAAGATGATAAGAAAAAGTGCGGTTCGAAAATCGCGGTCTTGATTTTTTCCTTCAATGTCTGCAGCACAAAAATAATATCGGGTATTCGATGCTAAAATGACTACTCTTCTGATTTTGCATTCCTCAAATGGTCGATGAAGAAACATAAATTGACACATAAGTTCATTGAAGCAATCCTTGAATCATTTTTCTCATATTTCTAGTGAAAGGAAAGAAGATATCTAGATTAGGAAAGAAGAATTCGAAGACTAGAAAGTTTCTAGATCAAAATGGATCTTGTGAAGATTAACATAATTGTCAAAACACTCGATGAATCATCATCGAATTGGATTTATACTTATGCGGTTATTAAAAATTATACAGATCACATAACATCACATAAAATCAGGCTTCAATCTCAGTTCGAACTTTGGCATAAGTTCTCCTCAAATAAATCCAGAATACCAATTTTTCTTAAATACATTTTCTATTTCTGTTTTTTTTTTTCGTCAACTATCAAAGATCTGAACATATTTCTCAAATTGTCCGATTTAAAAATTAACAAGCTTCCAATCTCCGTTCAAATTCGAGCATAAATTCTTCTCAAATAAATTTTTTTTAAACACATTTTCTATTCCTGTTTTTCTTTACCAAGTATTGAGGTTTCAACCGAATTTTGACAAATTCACAGATCTTGTAATTCAAAAGTAAATTTCTCTACACGTATATAAATACAAACTTGATAGAAAAAAAGAATAAAAACCTGGAGACAGATTAATTCATGGATTAAATCCAACACCGCACCGTATATTCGTGTTATTCTTAAGAATTCATTTATTCAAATGAAAAGAAACCTTTTGATAAATGTATCCACCTGAGTGGTGGGACGCTAAGGCTAAAAAATAAATCTCAAAACATTCAATGACAACCGCATCCGCGAACAGCCATGTTTTTATATTTTTTGAGAACAACGTTATCGTCATCGTGAAAGTAGAGAAGAGAAATAGTTGACAATTTGTTTGGTGTGCAGCAGGGTTTTGGAATATCGGGTTTAGCAAGATGAACGAGGGTTTGAACAATCGCATGATTAGTGGCGTTCATGTGACCGGTAAGAGGAAATTTGCATTCGCCACCGCAGTAATAAGCGTCGTATCCTTCCGGTGCGATAATCCAATCCTGCCATCGGAGATCTTTGAAGCTGACGTAGAGATTATTTACGGTGCAGGGTTTGATGGACTCGGATGGAACCATATGCTTGTAATAGTCTGACAATAAATCACGCACGCTGGAAAAAGTTTCTCTCTTTTTTAAACGAATTGAATCGGTTCGTACATCGTCGAGGCTAGCTCGATTGTAAATCCGCAATTGGCTGAGCCCGGTGCTCTCGAAGAAGCCGGTCATGAAGGGTTGTCGCTCGGCGTCACCCTTGAAGCCCACGATTCCAATGTCCTCGGGTCTCCTTTCGTGAGACGAACGATCGATCGGATGAACCGACAAGTAAAGACCTTTGTTGTCCTCCGGATTTTTAATCCAATGATTCAGGGATTCGGTAACGTTCAGCGTTATCCATCCTTCTTGGCCCGAGGTCGTGTTGATCCTGTCGACGAATAGCATAGTCCGTTCTCGCTCGTTCGAGCGTATTACTCTGTAAACGGTGATTGTAAAAGAGCCACGATGTTTACGATTTTTATCATCGGATCCTCGATAGAGCCTGAGCTCTGCCGATGTCATCCGCTCGTCTTTTGGGGCGGCATCAACGTTGAACCAGATTCTTTTGACTCTGTCCGGTTTGCCACCAGCTCCTTGATGCTTCTGTTGTGCCGAAAACGTCACTATCGAATCACTGCTATTGATGGTCTTCAGATCGTCTCCTGTGAGGTCAAAATCCTGTGGCTTTTTCTTTCCGCTCAGTTTCGTCTGATTCCGCTCGTTCTCGAGAGAATTCTCGTATATATTGAGCAAAAATTTTGGCGCCGATCTCTTGACCACCGGAGCTTTTTCGGTCAAGTTGTTCGGCTTGTCCGGAAGCCCCAAAAGCTTCAGTATCTCATGCTCCAATGCAACTTTCTCCTTCTGCGTGGATAGCCGATGAATCATCGTTTGATTTTCACCGTTGTCCACGTACAAACCACTCTTATCGTTACTCCAATTTGACTGACTCGCAACATTCTTCATCGCAGGCGAGCACAAAAAAAATAGGCAAATTGTCAAAGTTCTCACGCTCGGCTGCGACTCCAACTTTACTATTTTCTTCGATCTCTTCCTCGTCCGGTTCATCATATCCGAAAATATATGCCGATACGATGATTCACTGAAATACAAAAATCCAAAATGCTTTACTACTTTTTTTTTTCGAATCAAATTCCTATTTATTTTTATTTCAAGTCACCAATTCGATCTTCAAAATATTCGGATCGTTTTTCTTCTTGAAACGGTATCTCAAAGAGAAAGAATAAAGAGACACTGCAATTTAATAAAAATTTGCTGATTCGACAAAATTTTTGTTAAAGTTTTTTGAAATTTGTTAATCAAAACAAAAATTTCATTGATTCAAACACTTCGTTCGTTGGCTCAAACAAATATTTTGTACTGCGACGAAAACATCATTGAATCAGCGACAGTTTTGTTGAATTGACAAGCTTCGTTTTATCGCCATACGATTTCTCGATCCAACGGAAAAAAAAAATTGTTGAATCAGCCAATTTCTTTGCTCAGTGTGGATAGGATATTCCGTTGAAGAATCAAAGTTAGCTTTTTTTGGATGATTTTTATTGAAATTGACTCGCAAAAAATATTTCTCGAATGGCCAATTTTAGAAAGAATGACAAAATATTTGTTTACTTACATCAGAATGTAATGATGAAATAGGCAAGATGAAACCACTCTTCAGGCCAATCAGGTCGTTGGAAATTTGTTTGGTCGATTCACACTTTATCAATTATGAATTTTAACTACAAACTTGACAATTTGGTTTCTTTTGAACTGTTCTGAATTCGAATATTTTGGACTATGATCTTGATCCGATCTGACGTCTCGATGCTTTGGGTCTGATCTCTTCCTCGTAACTGACTGGTTGGTTTCTTGGGTTTCTTGTATGACTAGTTCTAGAAATTCATTCTGGGGCGTTCCTCATATTTTAAGGGTGGGAGATATCGGCTTGTTCGAACTTTGGGTTCTTCTTCTTAGCCTATAAGGGCCCAATGCTCTTCGGGAGCGCATTATCCCTTCGACAAAATTTTCTTTCAAATTTAGTCGCGTGGGGGGGATTTCCTTTCATTGGCCAATCGCTGTTTTCTCGCTCAGGGTCTTTCATATGTTTATACATTCTGATATTTTTTGAAATTTCGTTTTATTGCAATTACAGATCTCAATTTTCGTGTTTAAGAATTTTGTAATAACCGAGATAAAATAGTTAATGAAAAATTATATTTATTACGTCAAAATAGTTTACTTTTCTCGTGTTTGCCAATTTTTGTTTTCGAGTTTTTGAACTCTCTTGAGCTGCTACCTTTGCTCTATCGTGTCTCTCACAACTTCTATTGGATCTTTAGAATTTGATCCTTCTTTCAATATCTTACTCTTGAATCTTGTTTATTCCTTTCTCGTGTTTCATTCTCGTCAATTTTCATTTGAGCTGTTCAATTATCATGCTCCGTTTAGCTTCTTCGATAACGAAAGGATATATTTCGTTTTTTCTTCATTCTCCATTTTAAGTTTCTTTTCGGAGTAAGGAAAAAAGTCGTAACAAGGGCACGTGGATTTTCTTGAATTTTCGTAAGTCGAAAACAACTTCTAAGAAAATCAACATTCAATTTTCCATAGTCGAATCGTTATGGCATAAATCGAGTAAATTTCAAATAATTATTTCTAAGTAATGCAAAATCCGGATGGATCTTACAATGAAAATCCCACGCGATGTAGTACACTCTGCAATCTCGTTTATGGATTGTCCGATGGCATCAGCCTCGCTTTTGTTCGGCCAGGTACACTTTCTTCTTACTTTTTGCAGGGGCCCCTGGTTCATTGTTCCGGTCAGTGTGCCACGCAGGTAGATAACGAGCGGTACAGTGCTCTTTTCACACTTGAGCACTGCCCGAATAACGTTTATGGATGATTGAATTTCAATAATCCATCCGTCGACAAACGTTGTTAGTGCTTTCAATGATCAAAGGGATGAACATTGATTTGTCAAGATATTTTTTACTCTTCTTGAATTACGAATAATTTTCCTGCAATTTTTTGTAAAAGAAAAACAGAAAAAATATTTCTGTTTTTCTTCATCGGTCAATTGAATACTTTTCTCTAACTTTTCATTTTCAATCGATTAGAAATAATTTTTTGTGTGCCGTTTCACCTCCTCAGGTATTTGGAAATGTATTTAATAGTTTTTAGTTTTTTTTTTTTTTTCCTTTCTAAAAAGTGAAAACAGCATGAAAGTGGCGATATGAAAAATTACTACCGAGCCGCAAAAGAATCAAATAAAATTCGACGTGATGGAATTGTAACGAAGAAAATATTGTTCAAATGAAAATGACTGAATAATTTGATTTCGTCGTTGAACGAAATAATGTATTTATTATTATTATTATTATTATTATTATTATTTTGATAATGATTCATTTAAATAAATATTCTCTTGGCTGCAAACCCCGGATGTTTCGCGACTTTGATACGGCTATCGGGCGAATATCTCTTTTCATGAGCGCTCGCATCAACATCGCCAAAGTGTTCGAGCTGTTCGAGCCGATAAGACCGCGATAAGACATAAATATGAAGAAAAAAAACGTCGCAATCACTTGGACCACTTTGACAGTATTTTTTCTGCCTTTTAACTCGACGTTGAGCCACTCCGGCAGCTCTTGATTCCGAAATATACGACTTCGACGAAAAAAAAAACAGTGAAGAAGAATATTAAAACGTAAAAAGTTTTTAGATCTCATGCAAATTATTCTCATGACATAAATAAGGCTCTTGGCGAAAATGGTGAAAATCATACACCGTTGCGAGAAGCCGCACCCAAAGAATAGAAAATAAAATTGGACGAGTTCATCCGATGGTAATGAAAAGATATAAAAAAAAAAAATTGAATCGTGTTTCAGCTTTTCGAAAAACTCTCGAAAAATCATATTTTTTGCAGCTTCAACTCATTTTCGCTGTTGGAAAAACAAAACGAAGACAAGAAGAGTTATAAACAGCAGTGAAAGCAGTTTGTGTTGGAGAAAGCTTCGAAGAAGCCTCATCGATTTCAAGATGATCAAAAGTTTGGGTCCACCGAGATTCAAATATTTTCATCCGAGTGCCTGTAACGTGTGTCGAGCTTTCGGTAAAGAAATCAAATTGAAAAGATGTTCGAGTTGCAAAATGATAGCTTATTGCAGCAGGGAGCATCAGTCGGAGGATTGGCCAAGGCACAAAGAGATCTGTCGAGTTTTCAGCAGATTAGAGAAAGATGGGATCACTCAGAAGATAGAAAAAAGTTTGAAAAACAGAGTAGAATCGTGGATGGAGGTGAGACGTGTTTTGGTTCAATTGATACCAAATCTATTGGGACGTGAGCTCTCGAGATTCGAAAAAGAAATGTTTATACATTCAAGATCTTGCGAAATTTGTCACGAAACGGATATCCGTATACTGAACGATTGCACCGAGTGTCCGGATGCCAGTTTTTGCATCAAACATCCAAGAGACAACAGACATAACGCCAACTGTGAAACATTCAAACTCTCTTTTGAAGCATTAAACTTAACCGCGTTTCTCGATTTTCCAGACAAAATAGTTCAACAAAATTATGGTAAAAGTATACCAAAAAATATGGATCACGCGACTAGCCTCCTCTTACCACATTGCACGGTGAACGACGAGAACTCTATTCCAACAAAAATATGGACTGTCTTCGTCTCCAGGTCGTTGACCAGACCCTATACGTTTTTGTTCTCTATGGCCAAATTATCTCTTCCCAAATTGTCCAAAATAACGATTCACGTGGTTGGTGCGAGTTATTCAGAAATGATTAACATGCATTTGTGGCAATATTTATTTCATCACGATCAATCCCTGAAAGAAATCAAAATCATCTTCGTCGGTCCAGATCTCTCGACTGATTCGAAGGTCATAGAGCTCTGCGAAAAATGTATCAAGAGTAACCGAAAAATCAACGTGACAACGGTCGGAAACTTGTACGCGAATTTTGCAAATGGCCAATTTTTTTCAAAGCCTGATTACGTCATTGGATTTAATCTGGGAATCGCAGCAGATTATTACGACGGCACTTGGGCACCGACTATCAAATTACTGTCCAAACTGAATTGCCCTTTTTCTGTAACTTCATATTTCGAGAATGAATCCAAAAATAATGAAGAAATAATCAACTCGATTCTGGACAAAAAAATCGAACCCGTTTGGACCGGGAGAAATCTGTTCTCCAGCTTGCAGCCCGTCAGAAGCGCAGATCACGATGAATTGTTTTGTTACGATAATCATTATCTGACCGTTTATGAAAAATTGTCTTGAAATCTACGTTTCCATATGGAGAGTAACGACTTTTTCATGAAATTCGGGTTTTCATTGAATGCGTTATCATGATAAAAAAAAAAAAGAACTTTACATCGGTGAAATATCATTTTTTTTTTAATAACTTTTGAAGTTCATTAACATTTTGAGTGAGATACAAGAGTGAATCGAACTTTAGTGATACCGAAATCCAGCGTTCCGTTGACTCGATACTTCTGTAAACGACAAAATTGCCGATTCGACAAAATTTTTTGTTTGTTCAACAAATTTTGGTGAACAAATGAAATTTGTTCAATCAACAAAACTTTTGTTGATTCAACGATGTTTTCGTCGTCGTGAGAAATATTCGTATGAGCCAACGAACTGAGTGTTCGAATCAATAAAGTCGATTCAACACGAATTTCATTTTGTTCGCCACGATTTATTAATCCTACATACATTTCTTTTTGCCAATAAGTGAATTTTTTTTTCAGTGTTGATTGAAAAACCATCAAAGTGAATAGTGAAACTGGCGTTGAATAAGAGCAGTGCAGTTTTTGGGGTTGACGCGTTTCTCTCAAATGCCAAAGAAAACTTGATCGATAAACATTTAATATATATATATAATTTATCAATGATTAGTTATCCATAGAATTGTACATTATTATTATTACTCAATCATAACGTGTATTCAACGGTAACGAGTGTATCATTCGAAAGAAATACTTACGAGTAGCAAAAATCCCCTGCCGGGAAAAAAAAACTTGGCCAAGTACATTGATGGTCTCTGGTTTATTTATGTTATCACAGAAATCGTACGAAAAATCTAAAACCCCATCTGAAGAAATTTTTTTTAATTCTTACATATTCTTTCATTTCCAATAAATTCAACTTCCAGTTTGTTTCGACAGAATAAAAAAATGTATAAAAAATTAGTGTAATAAAAATGAGAAAATTACCACTTATGATAAGTGTTTAAGAAGTGTCAATAGTCTAGAAGAAGAAAGAAAAAAAAATCACCATCCAAGTTACGTGCAGAAACAAAATGCATGATATCAAAACTAGGACAAGTATTTCTATGGTGATTCAGAAGATATCACCATCGACGTATCAAAAATACTTAATAAAATTATTGAATTATATATATTATGAAATTATTTATAAATACGTGGTAATAGTAATTTGTCCGGGCCATCGTTTTTTAAAATAAAAATTGCTAATTCAAGAAGAACGGTATTAAATTTTTCCATGCAATCCTATGACCCAAGCCGACACGACAGGATTGACTCAAAAAAAAAAAAAAAAAAAATTAGAGTACATGAGCTAAAAAATATATTTGAGTTACAGAAAATATTCACTTTGAACGTAAATCTTTTTTTTTTCTACAGTCATTTGGTCTTCAAGGAGTGGAGTGGTACAGTTTTATAGTGACTCCACTATAGATTTCGGTTAATCGTTGATAACGGCGGTGTTGTACGTGTTGTTCCATAATGTATAACCTACGGCTTGTTCGACTGATGTAAACACGTGTGATAGCTGTGATAAACAATAGATCGCACTCGTGGTCGAATCGCTTATTTGAACACGTATTCAAGGCCGTATTATTAATTAGAATGCTCTTTTCATATGCGGAGCAATTGGATTTTGTACTGAAAAAAAGAATTCGTGGAAAATATTAGTCACAGACAGAACAAACGTCGATTGTCTCGATCTACAGGGTACGTTCCAGAAAGTGGAAAGTGTCACGGTTCGAAATAACTTTTTACTTTGAAATATTGAGTTTCAACTGGTTAATACTGAATTCACACGCGCAAGTTAACAGCTCCAATCTGAGGTACCAAGGACACTCAACGGATTTGTTACAAGACACTAGTGTTACTCGGAATCTCAAACAGAATTTATCTCGACTTCGGGGGGGGGGGGGGGGGCATTTCTATGGCGCAGTTTCCAAGAGTACGAGTGCGATTAGCATATTTCTTGCTTATTATGTAAATACATCGTAACTGCGTTTTAGGATTTACGGATTCGAGGCTAGCACTGCAATTACGTGGTCCACACGGATTCAGACGAAACCGAAAGGTACGTAGAGTACAGACGGAGAGGTTTATTCGGTGAACCGATCAGATCGGATTATCTTCAAACGAATAATCGTGCGTCTCCGTTCACATTGAGATCATATCTCAACGATCGATAAGTTATCCAAGAAAGTTGAATCCCGTTAACGTCGAAGAGAGTCTCTCCAAGAAATAAACGGAGGGACGAATCAAGGAAAAACAGCTTTTCGTTGGAATAAATCGTTGGAAAGTACCTCTATTACCGTTCGGATACCAAAGTCGTGGAAGGTATTTTTCATTTTGTTTTCCAACGAAGAAATAATAATCAATCTATCTCATAGATATCCGAAACGTTGTCTATTTTTCACTTTAGGAGCTGATATCGGAGATGTCTTTAAAAGTTGGCACGGTAGCGTACTTACGCGTACTGATAACAGATCCGATAATTGAAAAACCAGTTATCCTGCAACTTGCAATGAAAGTTGGACAGGAATTGACAGTTCGTTGGCTGAAGTCTCCAAATCTACAATTATTTGGGACGACAGCAGAGAAGAACGGAATGAAAAATGTCGGTAGAAATCATCTGTTCATTGAAAATAACAAAGTATCGACGAAATCTATGCATTTTATAATGGATGATTTGTATTCGCTGATGAAGCAATATAATTGTTCTACACTTGTTACTTATTCTACACAACGAGAAATGGAGTTATTTTTCGAAGCTAGTGGAACCGAACGTAACGCGTATAGGTGGGGTCGTCTTATCGAGGGTGTCGTAAATACGTTACCGATTTTCCAAAAACGTTACCCGCATCTATACAAGGAGGGTAAAGTCGATCTCCCCATCTTAGCACAACACGTACTCAAAAGAGACTGTAGCATAGGATATTTCGATGCATCAGGTCATTAAGAACTTCTGCACCAGCTGGTAACCACGTTCATATCACCGTCTGAATTAATTGAAAACCGTAAATCTTGGAGAGAATTTTTTCCCGATATATTAATACTTAAATCAAAAAATTCATCCATACCGGCACCCATGAGCGATCTTTTAAATGAAATCATCGGAGCCAACGAGAAAATTGAAGCATGGCCGGACGAGGATGATCCACTTGAAAAACGACCGGTGGGGGGTCTCGACCTTGAATGTGGAGGTTCACTCTTGCGAGAACTGGTTCCAGTTCAGCAATTCCGAGACCGCCCGAATTCAGACGAGCAGCTTCTAACTAACCAGGATCGTCGTCGTAACACGTCTGATTCATTTGCCGCCCAACAACAAGAAATCACTCGTAAAAATCGTCGACGCAACAACGATGTTGCGTTTGGAAAAGCACCGGGAGATCTTAATCCTGAATTCGGTTCACTCGTGGAAGAACAAGGTCAGCAGTTCAGAGACTGGCAGGATTTAGACGATCAGCTTCCAATGAACCGAGATCATCGCCGTACCACGTCTGATTCATTTGCCGCACAACAACAAGCAATCCCCCGTAAAATCCGTCGACGCAACAACGACGTCGTTGCGTTTGCAAGAGAACCGGAAGTTCTCAATCCTGAATCCGGTTTACTTGTGGAAGAACAAGGTCCGCAATTCCCAGACGGGCAGAATTCAGACGACCAGTTTCTAACTAACCAGGACCAAAGTGTTAATTATGATCGGTTTTCCGCACTGGGAGAGAACATTCCTGAAGACATCCATCAATTCGTCGGAGAATATGAAGCGCGACGCGACAACGATTATTCATTCCAACAACAACCGGAAGATCCTAACGCTAGAATCCGTCCATTCATGGACGAAGGGGTTTCAATTCAGCCGCTTCCATATCGGCCGAATCCGGTGAACCTGCCTCCGGTTAATCAGAATCAACGAGGCTGGGATTGGATCCGTGATTGGAATCAGGAATACAATGACTTTTCCGGAGAAAATGATGCATTTTTTCCATAAAATACGTCCCTACATCGCCCTGTCTGGAGAATTAAAAAATGTTCTAACAGACAGAGATGGTATGACGAGCGCTCACGCTCCCTATTTTTATTTTTTTTCTTCCACGTTTGCAACACGAAGCTACAATCCACAAGACACCACAGTTACAGTTACTGTCGAATCCAAGTTTTGGTGACTCGTCGGAAAGCTGCGGGACACAGATCCAACTCACCGAGCGAGTCATCCCAGTGGCGGACAAGTCGATATCAGTCTCTACAACGAATTTCGGTCGATTCACGCGGGGTCGGATGACGCTTCGGTCAAAACCATCGATCGCGCGTTAGTGTAAAACGTTCCAGCAGTTAGACACTGGACGAATGTAAAAAACCGATTTCGTTGGTTCCCCGGATATTCTAATACGTAAATTATAATCAACGACATTCTGAAATCTGAGATCTCCATAATATTGTCATAGGATTGTATTCAAGTTTTGTATCACTATTGGTTTCATTTATTTCTTACAATATATATGTCAAAACGTTTATTCAATTTGATTTTTGGGTGTTTTTATTTATTTATTGAATAATCCTATCCCAATTCACGTTCGGAGTTGAAGTCACGCGAGTTAGATTTGGTCCATTACGATCCGTTCCGACTGCCGCAGCAGAAGACAAGGTATAATAAAGGTGGGTGCTGCGAAATTTCAGATCGAAATTCGGTTTCCATTTTTTCAAAATATATACTCTGATAAATTCACTAATCAACACGCGCATTCAGTTTTTTCAAAACTCTTCTGCATGAAGATCGTGTGATTCAAGTTTTTGTCGATAACTTTTACGAATAATATAGTATAACCGGTTTTTGTCTCCTAATTTTTTTTTTTTTAAATCAACGTAAATGTGATTTACAGTGAGTGTAAAAAGTATTCGTACACTTTAAATACAATTTTCTATGTGAAGTGTCCGAATACTTTTTACACTCACTGTATATATTACAGTGTCCTACTTATGCAACACGTGTTAAAATGATAATGTCAAGAGTAATTATTGCGATAATGGGACGATCAGCATAAACAATATTAGTTTCAAAGTAAAAAACTTTTTCTCCCCTCACTCCACTGTTCCTGTTCCTGAAAGATCCTCGCCAGATGCACTCGCGACAAGACTGACATGAGCGGCGACAATGGCGGTTTGATTATAATTTCTCTTTACTGCTCGATCGCCAATCCATGAGGAATCGATATTGGTTAGCGATTTTTATGTATTATTGAACCAAACATGTTCATATTTTATCAGTTTTATCACTACATCGAATTGTCACACTACTGTGCAATCAAATATACCGGAAAATATGGATCATCATTTCCACTGATCGCAAGATGTCGCTAAACTGGGTTTCATGTGCGTGCGCGCCCATCAACAAAACAAGATTATTTACGATACTGCGCCTTCGAATCTTCGAAACTGTTGGAGAACAAAAGGGAATGAAGGAACAAAGGATCGAAGAACATCTCGAATACACACACGTTTTCAAACGGATCGTCAGTCGTGCGCGAAGTAATTTCATCGAGATTTTGTCAAAATATTCCTCACTGTGTTGAATGGTGATAAAAAGTACCGTAGAAAACAATTGAAAAAAAAACACGTGAATTTCCATCTGTTTTTTTTTTACAAACTTCGAAGACTGTGCGATCTTGCAAAAAATTGGAGAGAACGTCGTTATGCATTCGACAAAAGCAGATCATTATTTCGCGAACGTGTGTCACGTGTGTCGAGTTTACGGTAAAAATATTGAATTGAAAAGATGTTCAAGCTGTAAATCTGTAGCCTACTGCAATCGAGAACATCAGATAGCGGATTGGCCGAAACACAAAGAATTGTGTCGAGTTCTCAGCGAAATAATAAAAGTTAACGGTACGCTTTACGGACCGCTTGATGATTTGAAAAAAAATCCGAAATCTTGGGTCAAAGAGAAGAAAAAGTTGATTACATTAGTACGATCGAAATTGGGCCGTGAGCTTTTGCTTCATGAGAAACAAATGTTGGAATTTCCAAGATCCTGTGAAATTTGTCACGAAACTCTTTCTAATAAATTACGCGATTGCAAAAAGTGTCCGGATGCCAGTTTCTGTACCAAACATCCCGACAAAGACCGACATTTTGCCAAGTGCGAAGCTTCCCAACTCTGTTTCACAATGACGAATACAAATTTTGGCTCAGGAAATGGTTTTTTGGTACGCATGGCCTTCGGATCTCATCACGATGAAAAAATTCCTAAAAACATGGAAGCAGCGATGAAACTGTTTTTAACTCACTGCCCTGCTAACAAGACTGACGCCTCAACGAAACTCTGGCTCAAGCTCATTTCCGATCATCTGTCACGGCCTTACACTTTTTTGTTCTCGATGGAAAAACTCTCTCGCCCGGCACTCAGAAAAATGACAATTCACGTCATCGATTCCAGTCCGAAACAAAACTTTCCCACGAATGCCTGGCAAACTTTACTTCATCACATTTCGTCTCTCAAGGAGCTTAAAATCGTCTTTGTCGGTCCAAAACTATCGGCTGACCCGGAAGAACTCGAACTCTGCCAGGACTGCGTGGATCTCAAACGCAGAATCATCGTTCAGAACGTCGGCGACTCTTACCTGAATTTTGTAACTGCTCGGTCTTTCACAAAACCCGATTACATCATCGGATTCAATTTGCAAATATGCGACAGCATTCTCGAAAACGATCCTTGGATTCGAACCTTCAAGGTATTTAGGAAACTCGGCTGTCCTTTTTCCATAACTTCATCCTCGCCCGAAGAATTTGAAGCGCATAGAATAGTGATCGATGCGTTTCTTAATAAAAAAGTTGAATACTTATGGTCAGGAAGAAATCCAATGTCAGGCTTAAATCCTCGCAGGGACATTGAAAACGATGACTTCTGGTATCTCAATCAGTGGATTACCATTTATGGAAAATTGGCTTAAAAGCTATTCTTACATCGAGTTGTTTTACTCGCTTGTGATACTTGTCGAAAACTCATCGATTCGAAAAATGGAAACCATAAGGAAAAACCATTAAAAACCCGGTGAAAATTTGCATTGTCGAAACGGAATGAAATTTTGTTTTCTTTTTTGTTCGGTTTCAGTAAATCCTGGAATTTATTTGCATTGCGGAAGCGAATCAAATTTCGTTCTAACTCAAAATTTTGAGTTTTTGTAAAAATTTACATTATTTGATAGATAAACATACGATTTCTTTGATTCTACAGTGCAAATTCCATCTGATTTTATAAATAAGTTTTTTGTTTTTCTATAAGTAAGTTTGTGTATCATCTAAAGAAGTTTTTTGACATGAAAATATACGAAAACTCGAAAAATGATTTTTCTATCGATCGAAAATGTTAATATCGTCAATTGTTTCTCAGAATTTCTAGGAAGAAAAAACGTGGCGATAAACCATGTTAGAAAATAAGTACGATTCAAAAAAAAAAATCGTAAAAATTTTACTCGAGTTGATGGCTATGGGATTTGAATCAGAACGACATAGATTTTTATCGAATTATTTTTATTTTTTTGATTGTTCACATAAAATGCCCAACAATTTATGTTCTTTCGAATAAAGAAGATCATTCTTTCGAGATTATTTCTTTGATAACATTTAATTGGGCTTGGCCTATTTTTATATCGATATAAATAAATAAACATTTCGTTTTATTTCATTTACAATTATTGAGCTGTTGATGTTGGTTCATAAATTTTCAAACCGTTTTTCAGTCTATTTCTTTAGATTTATCACTTGAAAGCGTTTCGACTATTTTATTTAACAATAAAAAAACGCGACTATGCGCACAACTGTAACGATTGTTCTTATTTTGCATAAATATGTAGTTGATTAAAAACGTTAAATTAATAAATAAATATTATGAATAAAAATCGAAGTTTTGGACTCACTCGATCTTGAACCTATTTTTGGCATCCTTTTTAAAAATTTTCATAATTTCAATGCCAGTAAAAATGGAATTAAAATTAGTCGTAATGAAGTTGCATCGAAATCTGTTTAATTTCTTATGAGCTCTTTGGCTTTTATCATCGTAAGAGTACGTTAAAATTATTTTTTTTTAAAAGTGAATGGCGATATTTGATGGATTGATAAAAATTTTGCTTTGATTAAAAAATCCAATTGAGCCTTCAAATTATTTTTCTTCGGAAAGCCTCCATTTTGGGTTCGATTAAAAAATTTGCATGATGCAACGTCACTTTCGACGTTAAACATTTTTGTTTTGTTTTTTTTTTTTCTTTTCTCAAGAAGCTTGTTCACGAGTTTTCAGGGGTCGAATCTTCGGAGGATTGAGAAGCTAAGGAAGTAAAAAATTGAGCGAGCGATTCTTCAATCGTTTTTGAAGGGCCATCGGACAACGAAGAAAACGAGGAATTCGATCGACTTCTCAAAAAATAATTCGACTTGTTTGAATTTGGCGACGCACCGATGTCGTCGCGAACATTTGTTTGGATCGTTTCATCATAGATTCTCGAGCAACCTGGTAGGGAGAAGAAAAATGATGAACCGTTTCCATCTCCGTTGCTCGTCGATGGAAACTCCCTTGATTTTCCCAATTTTCTCCCGATACTTTTTCGAATATGCGAATCGCTTCCGCTGCTCGTTGATCGACTGGGAAAATCAAAATCCGAAATATCCGTTTCGCTGTGATTCGATTTTTTTCGAGACTTCTCACTGCTCGATAACTGTCGAGACATATCATCAAGATGATCGGGGAGACTCAGGATCGGATTTTCGTCCTGGTACCATGGAGGCGAACTCGTGAGCATCGAATCCGGCAACCCTCGTGAAATCATCGATTGCCGATTCGATTTTTCAATTATACCGAATCTCTGTAATCGCTCATCCAACGGCAGAGCGTCAGCTTCCATCGCCAAATTGCAGGACACTTCTAACGGCCGCTTGTAATCGACCGCCCCAACTTTAGTCTGTAAATATCGTGAAAAACATTTGATTACTTTTTTTTTTTCACGAATTCGTAACAATTGAAAAATATCATTTGTGGATTTTCGTCAATTGTCACTTTTTTCTTGAGATTTATCATGTTTTACGGAATGGAAAATCCGGTTTCATTGAGATTTTTTCATCAATTTTCTACTCACGTTTTTTAGCATTTTGCTTTTTGGATTCTTTGAAAAAATTCTCAAATTGTTTTCCGACAACCAATCGTACTCCAATCGTTTCTCGTTGAAATAGACGACGTGGTACATGATCTGAAAAGAAATTTCATTTTTTCGTCAAAATAAAACAGTAGAAGATTCTGATAAATTGAAAAACATTTAATCGGGTTACGGGAATAAGAATTCTTGGAGCCAAAATCACTCGTGGAAAAATTTAATTGACAAAAAATTGAAAGAAAAAAAAAATGTTTAAAAAATTCAGAACTTTTCGTCGAGTTTACAGAATTTTGACTCGATGAATAAATTCTCGCTCAATCATCGTGATTTTTGGTGAAATTCCATTGGCAAAAAAATTGGGAAAAAAAAAACAAGAAAAAAAAAAAAAGAGAGAATTTCAATACTTTTCGGTGGATTTTTGAGTGCTCACCGGTTCTGTGTGGGATTTTTGAACTTGGATGTGTTTTTCGAGTATAGGGCAAGTGTCGACGATAGCAGGCCACCAGGGGAATCGGCGGGGTCGTGCCCAAACGACGTCCCCAACATCGAAACTTTTATCCTTCATTTCTCTCTCGATTTCCTTCTCTCGAGTCAAGCCGTTATCTTTCAGGACAAAATTATCAACGGAATTCAGGGTTCTTATGTATTTTGATTTTTTTTTACGAGCATACTCCCGAGCCATCCGAGCGATGGACCCGAATTTTTGTAAACGTTGAGATATGCTCAGTGGTAGAGCCGCCTCGGCCATGAGACACGCACGATCCAAATCCGGTGAGAAATCGGTGTTTCTAAATTTCGTCTGCAACATCATTGTTTTTTTTCGCATTTATAACATTCGAGAAATTCGAAAAATCAACAAAAATATATGGAGATTCAAATGAAATTATGATTCTTTTCATTACCCTCTTTACGACTGTCTCTCGATGATTATTTTTGTATACTTTTAGGTCCCGATTGTGGATCCAAGCAAACTCAAGTTTAGTATCGAAAAAAACGACATGATACTTGATCTGAAAAATGAAAATAAATTTTTTGAAACATCGAATGATTTTGTTGAAGCGATTAAATCTGCAATTTTCAAACGCCTATTTGGAAAAAAAAATTTATCCAAAATAGAACAATAATTAAAACGTAATTACATTTTCATTTATTGTTCTATTTTGGATAAATTTTTTTTCTAAATAATTTTTTTCTAAATAGGCGTTTGAAAATTGCAGATTTAATGGAACAATTGTTCCATAATAAAATAAAAAATGGTATATTTCGGGATTTACCGGAACTTCGGACGATCCTCGTAAGCGGCAAAACTTGAATGTGTCAGGATCTTCGTCGACCATGCAAGGCCACCACGGAAAGCCATCCAGTCGAGCCCAGACGATCGAGCCAATCGAATATTTCGTTTCAATCATTTCCTCTCTCACGGATTTTGGAACTTTTTCTTCCGGTATATCGCAACTCGCAAAATCCGGATCTGACAATGGAAAATAACAATAATTATGAAATAATAATAATAATAATAATAATAATAATAATTCATTAATTTTTTCACTCATACAAATATCCAAATTAATTTTTTCATCCAAATCCTGAGTACACGCTGAAAACATTATTTGATAAGCAGAACTGAGATAGAAAATTTCAACACACCCCGGTTCATGGTACAGTACCACGTTTCCGGTACTTCCGCTGAATCCTTGTATTCGAAAACTAATCGCCATTTGCCACAATTTTTGTGACAACATTCGATCCATGTGCCATCCGTTTTTTGAGTGGTTAACCATTTTTCGCGCTCAGCTCGAATATTTTCAAGTTCCTTTTCCATACGTTTTTTTTTTACGAAATTTGTTTCTAAAGGTAAATCATGTTTATTGTACAATAATTATGAAACATTATATAAATATAATTTATAAAATTATTTTTATATTTATTATTTTATATATATATATAAAAAAAAAAAAAAAAAAATGAATTAATTAAGTAAAAAATCAAATATATAAAAATAATTTCAATTATTATAATTATAATTATATAAATGAATAAATAATAAATATTAATAAAAATAAAAATATGTAATAAAAAAAAAGTCAATAAATATAAATAATTATAATACAATAAATAAACAAATGAAAAACCGATATTTTAACAAAAATAATAATCAAAATGTTTCAATCGATGAATTATCGAATGAAGAAACGAATAATAATAACGAAATATTACCGTTGAGGCCATTCTTTGATCTTGTGGAAATAGTTTTAATCGGTGATGGTATTTTTTGAAATGATGGCATCGATCCAGTTCCGGAATCGATCCAATCGTGAGAAGCTTCCGGTGAGACGTTATCATCCTCGTTTTGTATCTCTCGTAGTGGTTGCCTTTTTTCTTTTGGCGAAATATTCTTGGCTCCTTGATTTTTGGTCCGGTCGATGGGTTTAGCTCGATCGATGGATTTCGGATCATTTCGTTGCTGTGCAAAGATACGGTTTTTTTTCATGATCGATCTTTTGAATACGATTTTTTTCAGTTTTGAAGTAATTTTTGTTTTTAATCGTGATTTTTTCATAACTCAGGATTTTCCTTGATTATTTTTTTCGAAAATTTATTTCTTTTTCGAGGAATTTATTATTAACAAAGGAGTAACGTAATGAAGGTATAGTATCACGTACCTTTTTCCACTTTTTGACCACTTCGAATTTTTGAAGTTGTTCCCATAATTTGGCTACCTTGTCATCGACTTCTGTTCTTTTCTGACGCGGAGACATTTTTTATCACCTACCGAAATTTTTTGGGATAATACACAATATTTTGATAAATTATAAATTTTATTGATTTCTTGTTCGCGGGTGTTGATAAAAAAAAATCGGAGCAGCGTCCGTTACCTTCGGACTCGGGGTCCACACTGCCGCTCGCAGGGACGCTGAAACCAAACGTTTTTTTTCTTTCGTACAGTAATAGAAAAAAATATTCAAATTTCAATTAAAAAAAAAAAAAAAAAAAAAAAAACGAATTTGTGAAAATACTTTATCGATCAATACGTTGGAGTAGTTGCGCCTGAGCGAAATTTTGTTCGAATAATGAAGATTATTTTTACAGGCATAATAACTACTAAAAAAATGTTATCAGTGTTCACTGCTCACTTTGTTTCATAAATAATTTTAAACGGCACACGTAAAAACCTCTTTCCGTTCGATTGTTTACGACTTTTGTATATCGCACGGAGGCGCCCTCGTAAAAAACGGTGGCGGTCTAGGGAACAAGTCAAGAATAAAGAAAATTAAAACTTTTACGAAAACGACCAATTTTTGGAGCCAAATTCATCTGTACTTTTGCGTTATGCCGATTACTATGGAACGAATTAAAAAAAAAATTCCTTCTTTAACAATCATCAATACATTTGGCCAAGATATTTTCTACAGAGTTTTCAGACCGCTTGTCGAACGACAATAAAGTTTCTTTTCTATCGGTCGATGATACGCTTGCACAACTGCCACTTCCAGTGGCAGTCGATGTTA
Organism: Campoplex nolae; assembly: GCA_037893425.1. Taxonomy (NCBI): domain Eukaryota; kingdom Metazoa; phylum Arthropoda; class Insecta; order Hymenoptera; family Ichneumonidae; genus Campoplex; species Campoplex nolae. Next base: position 2,031,229 of record JBBLXU010001785.1, on the reverse strand, counting down.
TTGGCTTGATTATTATTTTTCTTTTGGTCTCTGCAAGAAACACGAACATGAAAGCAAAGCAACAGTGCGTTTCGAGTCATCAGCACGTGTACGAAATTTCTAGGTTAAGTAGAGTTTCCGAGTAAGATTTCAGCGAGTGAACAATAATTGGGTGCAAAAATTATAAATAAATGTCGGCAAGTGCAGAAACGAGCGGTGGAAAGGGGGTGAAGCGTAAAAAGAAAAGATCGTCGATGCAAATGGCAAAAAAATACGCGCGTAGAAGTGAACGGGGACATGGGACCGAGCTAGATTCCGAGACGTATCAATACATGGTGAGAATATTAGAAATGTTTCGTCAAGATTTCGCTGACGCCGAAGAAAAATTAAATTTCGTTAACAATGTTTACGAAGAAACGATCGGTCGTGAAATAGAGTACGCGCGAAATCAAGTTGGCTCGCGAGTTTTGGATTCGCTTTTGAAATACGCTAATTACGAAGCGATAAAAAGGCTGTCAAACGCTTTGAGCGAATCTCTGCGACCAATTTGTAGCGACAGATTCGCGAGTCATGTTTTGGAAGAGATCATTAAAGTCTGTGCTGATCGGGGCAATCCGAACGAACATAACCTCGATAACGATTCTCAGAAAACTCTCGTTTGCGTTGAAAAAGACGAAATAGAAAAATACAATGAAATCGCGTTGAAATTGTGTCGTTACGTTGTCAACAATTTCGAGGAATTCGTCTGGGACACTTACGCCAATCACGTTTTCCGAACAGTTCTCGAATGTCTCGGAGGCGTCCTCGATGTAACCAAGGATTGCGGCAACAAAAAATTGGCTACGAATTATGAAAATCGAAGGAAGGTCAACGAGAACTTTACAAATTTGTTGATCGACGCTGCCAATAGGCTCCTCGATTGGCCTCAATTTTTGGAGTTTGGCAAAGACGAATTGACTTCGGCCCTGACTCAAACCTTGCTTCGTACTCTTGAACCGGTCGATTCTAAACTGAACTCCAAAATCGTTAAAAAAATCTGTGAAGCTTTTACAGAAAACAGCACGGAACAACTGTCCACGATATTTCACGAGGATTCTTCGGAAAGGCTGCTGGAAGTCTGCCTCGCCGTTGCCAAGCCCAAGACCTTTGATCGCCTCTACAAAAGATTTTTCGTCAGTCGTCTCCGAGAATTGAGTCTCATGTCCGGAGGAAATTTTGCTGTTCAACGTTTGTTGGATAACTGTCCCTCCAAGGAAACTCTCGAAGATATTTTCGACGAATTAACGCCCCATTTGGGCGCTATTCTGGAAAGAAAAAATACAGGGATCGTCGCTAGCTTGGCTAAAGCTTGCGAGAGACTCCAATGTCGTCAGGGCCCATTCGTTAACAGTATTTCAAAAATTTTGAACTGTGACGAGGGCGAAAAGCAGTTGAGAATCGTTTCGGCGGTGGCTGCTCTTCGGAGCAGTGAAAAAGTTCACGAAATCAGCGAAACTCGTGAATCTAAGCCGGAGATAAATCTTCATGGGAGTATAGCGCTTCAAGCGATGTTGCGTTTCAACAAACCGATAAAAATCGTCAACTCTCTGCTCGCCATGAAGCCCGAAGAGCTCGTAGAGTTATTCGGCGATCCTAAGGGCAGCAGAATTCTGGATGTTTTTATGGAAAGTAAATTCATAGGAGAAAAAAGTCGAGAAAAATTGGCAAAGAATCTTCAAGGTTATTGGGTTGATTTGGCCCAAGGAATACACGGTTCTCGCTGCCTTGAAAAAATTTGGTCTTGGTCGAAAAGCAATCAGAGACACTGGATCATGGAGGAACTTGCCAGGGCAGGAGAATCCTTGAATTCTACTAAAACTGGAAAAATTATATCTGATAAATTGAACGTGCCTCTTTACGCGAGAAATAAAAAAGACTGGTCCGACGTTCAGGGCAAAGAGGCAAAGACGAAAGCTCTTTTTGCTGATATCATTGGAGACGTCGATTTGAAAATAAAAAAAGAAAAATCTACAAAAATATGAATGTTTTCTGCATAAGATTTATCTTTTTTCTGTTAAATCGTCATTTCGTACGAACGTCTTTCTTCATTGTACATAGAAAATTGATTAAATTTTTCAACTCACACTCGAAGCTCTATTTCCTGAAAATTCCCACAGGAAGCACACTCGAATAGATAAAATAAAAATAAAAACAGTAAATTCGATTCTTTTACGATATAGAATAATATATGTATTTCATTAATTCTTAAATACATTTCCTTTTTTTTTTGTATTCTTTTTTTTTCTCATTCGTCGTAGGTCTTCACGGTGAGAACGCTCGAGGATAGATTACATTAATTATAACACGGTACTCTATTCTAGATTTTTGAGCAAAGTTCCCTAACACGAAATTGCCTCGAGTTAATTGCGAACAAAGATTTCGCGACGTTCCAACTTCTCTCTCCTCTTTCTGACTAGAGATTCTATGTTTGGATAAAAAAAGAAAAAAAAAAAAAAACTTCCTTGAGAGCGTTTGGTACATGAATGTTGAAAGTTCAGAGATTTGTTTTTTTTTTTTTTTTTCATTAAAACAAAATAAATTCATGTTTCTTCGAAATTTTTTTTTTTTGTTACTCGAAGCAATTTGATTTTTTATGGGCAAATCATTAATTTTTTTACATTTTCGATATTACGACACTCGAAAATTATCAATTTTGCATCTGATTTTCACAAATTCGATTATGTTAACCAAACGATCTCAACGATTCGCATACAAGGATTGAATAAAGATAGAGTTCAAGTTCGGCCTATCAATTGACTAGTATAACACTGTATAAGGCTAATTTTTTTTCCCTTTTTTTTACCTTCCTCACCTTATGGAAACAGTTTTTTTTTTTTACGGAATATCGACGACTGACAAAATTAATTCAAGTGTCGTTTCATATATATATTTTTTAATGTGTTTGTGTGCGTAAACGTGCAAAATGTGCAGTTCCTTTCAAGGAAATTTTGGAAGCGAGATCGTGTCGAAAATAGGTCTAAATTTTCAAAATCTCGATTTTATATTCTAATTATTGAATTTTTATTGAAAAAAAGCTCATTTTTCAGTATCGAAAATTCTCTTGTAAAAATGAGTATGAGAATTATATTAATTTTGATAATTCTTTGTTTTCTAATTCAGGATGTCTAACGACCTGAAAAGTCAAGAAAAACCTTTAAATTTCATGAAATTACATTCAGCCTTTGAAAAGTCATAAAAAATGACCATTAAACCTGATTTATACGAGGTCTCCGCAGTTTTCATGATTATTATTGTGTTCTCATAACGATGTATGGAAATTTTTAAAAAATTCCAATCTTTTTCAACATCAAAAATAGGTTTGTTTCTTCTCACTGTTCACGAACTGAGTTTTCTTTTTTAAAAATTTCTCAATATTCGTATTTTTTTTTGTTAGCGTACGTCATACACATTTTTTCGAAGAACAGAATGGAAATATTATCATCCTGAAAATATTCATATTCCTTGGCCTAAAAATCTTCAAAAGTCATAAAATTTTAGTCCTGGTCAAAATTAGACATCCTGTGATTGAAAAATCAATAAATAATAATCGACACGATCTCAGTTCATTAAGTTCGAATGAATTCGATGGTGCATCGTTTATCTCGTTAAAATCTAACACCGCTATTCTTTAAATCGTTTTTTTTTTCTTTTTAATCGTACATTTTTTTCGAGAGTTGTCAAAGTCGTTAAGCACACGCTAACGGATACACGATTAAGCGTTAAAATTTGAATAATTCGTGATCGAGGGTTGGGAGGGAGAAAAAAAAATATGTTTCTACGAAGGAAATAAATAATGATAATAATCCGGCGATAATGGAATTGAGTTTTTGGTACTTTGCCAGGGACGAATCGTGCTATTTTTTTTTTTTCCTCATCGATTGCAAGGAATCGCATTTCTCCTGTTGTTCCATTAAATATTTCATTTGGCAACGGTCGCTGCAATCGTTGCGTTGTTTTCATTGTCGTTCGAATTAGCCGGGTTGGTGACGTTTCTCGTTGGACTTTGGGAGGACGAACGTCTCGGACGTTCCCGGGACGGGCTGCTGTTACAGGTCGCGTGATGACCTCCAGCTTCCCAGTCACGATGTTGACAAAAAGAGCCGCAATATCGAGCAATACCGCAGCCGCCACAGGTCTCGAGAGCTGTTCGTCCGCAATTCCAGCAGCCCTGTCGTTTCGATTATTTTTTCAACGTTATTTATGTCGATTCAAATCTTTTTGTCATTAATTTCTTCATTTTTGTTTTTTCGTTTCGTTATTTCTGTTGGGAAACGTGAAAATTTATAGGTGGGACGTCAACGGCAGCGAATGACGTTGAAAAAAAAAAAAAAAAAAAATTGGAAAATATTGAAAATATCGACGAAACAATAATTCTGACGACGACTCACCGATCCAACGACATTTCCCAAGTGTCCAACGTCCTTTTCTTCGTCCGGAGCTCCGGTGGCCCCCGAAGTTGTCGTTGGTGTATTGGAACTTCCGTTTCTACCGATAACTTCCTGATTACTCGGATTAATATGCGCAGCAACGCGTATAAAAGAGGTTTGCCTCAGAGCAGCATGATTCCGATGTGGAAGAGGAAGATCCAGGAGTCGATGGACCCGTAATCTTTCGTTAGCCCGAGATTCAGCTACTGCAACCGCAACCGCGCGTTGAACTTCGGCGACCGCTGCTCTTTTGACCTCTTGCACAGCTTCTTCTGTAAAAATCAACTTTATACTTTTATTCCAATAAAAAAATAAATAAAAAATATATATATAAAAAAAAAAAAAAAAAAACAACCGAAGAGAAAAAACGATGATTTTTAAGAATTTTGAAGAACTTTGAATAATCAATTTATTTTTTAAATCATGAGCAACTCAAGATCGAATCTGTTTGAAGAAAAAAAATCGAGAAGCCACTGACCGGCTCTTCTTTTGACTTCAGCAACGCGATCCTCAGTCGCCCGAATAGTTTGAGCGACGATTTCCCCGGATAGTCGTTTCAAATTACCAGCATCGCGATCCCCCGTTGAAGATTCAACGTGTGCACCGTTGCTCGAAGTGGGATTACCATTGCTCGGACCATTTTGTGCTCCAACAGCGGCTCCGGGAGTCAATGGAGGTGCTGTAGCAGCCGGGCTGGGTGATCCGCGTCGTTGAAGTATCGCCAAAGCTCGTTTTGTCTTCTCTACCATGCCGAGGATGCAGTTAAGCATAACGTGAATATTTTTCCATTCGTCGTCGAGGCTCGCACCGTTTTGAATTTGTCCGCCACCACCTCCTACGTGTCCCAGCTGCTGTTGCTGATGGGGGGGCAATTGAGGCGGCCCGAAAGACGTCAACTGATTGACCTGCACCAGTCCTGGCGGCACTGGACTCGGTCCGTGAGAATGACTCTGCGAGTGAGACTGCAACGTTCCACTTGACGAGTGAATAGGATACCAGCAGTAAGAATCCGCCGGCTGCTGCGGCTGCTGCTGCTGCTGCTGCTGGTGGCTCGAATGATGATTCCATGGATTCGATGACCTTTTCCCATAGATCGGACCGTCCTCGAGAGAACTACCGTTCTCGTAATATCTGCCAATAAACAAAAATATTAACTTAGCTGGAGTGGAAAAAAAAAAAATTGAAAAAAATCTGTAAAAAATTACTGGGGGGGGGGGGGGGGCTGGCTTAGAAAGCTCTGACATATTCGTAACGTAGCCAAGTTCGAAGTGATAAATATTGAGACCTGAAAAAACTTTTGTACGTCCTGTAACTTCGCTGAAGTGGAAATAAAAAAAAAAAAAATACTTCAAGGGAGTTTAGAACGCTTTGGAACCTTTTTAACGTCCAAATGTTTTTCCAGCACTTCCCAACGAGACAAAACGATTTTTCAAATCTAAAAAAAAGTGGATCAAGGGGGTAGGAAAAAAAATGTAATTTTTTGACAAGTCCGAGTTTGACTAATTGGAATGATCATATTCGATCGATTTTCGTTCAATTAACATTACGACTCGTTCGAGTATTAATTTCGGTCTCGACGTTCACTGAGACCCATTCGAAACATGAGGAAAGAGAGCCTGAACAAAAACGAGGCAAATTCCACACAATTGGTTCAAAACTGTTAGCAGGTTTAGAAATTCAGAATAGAACAGCGTAGGGATAAAAAAAAAAAAAAATCTTGAAATGTCCCTCCAATCAGTAGAGAATCCTCTCGACCAGAAATCCGTGAGCGCAGTAGCGCATAAACTTTGTAGTTAAAAAGTGGAAGCTAATTTTCAGTGCGAAGTTCGTAGGCCAATATAAACTCTCGGGAGGCGAGAGCAAGAAGTGGGTTTGGGATTGGAGTGTCGAGAGTGATGATCAGGCTATCCGACACGTAGATTTGGTGGACATTTGCATGAATCCGAAGGTTGCATACGTTTCGCGATTAAGCGAGGTGTAGGCTGGGATTAAGGGGGACAAAATTGGTGCCTGGACGCAGGTGTGCAAAGCCCAGAGAGAATGGAGGAGAAGGAAGGAGAGAGTAAGGGAGTGAATGGCAAAGAGAGAGAGAGAGAAAGAGATTTCATCGAAGCAATGCAACGTGGACTAAAACTGGCGTTGTTCATGGGAAACCGTTTTCAGGGACGAGGGCAAGGGGAGGAGAGAGTGTGAGTGATATTAGCGGCGTGCCGATAGGTACTCGAGAGGCAAATTTGGAAGGGAACGTGGGCGTCCGTGCGAAAGGTGTGTGCGGTGATATATTGAAACGTCAGCGGCAGACATATCGAGTGAGCGAGAAAGGAAGGGCAAGAGAAAGAGAGAGGGAGAGAGAGAGAGAGAGAGAGAGAGTGAGATAGATGACGTGGGGAGGAAGGATTGCGGAGTAACTGGGATTGCTCTGCTAAACGCGGGCTGCTTCTCACACTACATTTTGTCGCCTTCGCCTGAGAATTTGCTGGCTCTCCGCTATTCCACATAATCCAAGTTATACATAAATATATATATATATATGTACAAGATTCCTTCAATTAAAGTTTCGTCGTTGGTAGCCTGTAAAGCAAGTTCCATTTGTTCCTGACCAGAAACGCGTAGCGTTTCGTACAGAGCTCGGATCTTAAACTATCCAACTTTAAAAACCGAAGCCACGGTTTATCGTCCTTGTTATCAAATCCCACATTCGGACGAGGAAAACCTCGTTCTGTAATCTTTCGAACAATCCTTATTTTTTAATACGAAGAATTCTCATGAAAAAAATTATTCAAATTCATGAATAAACTTTTCATTTTCCGGAAGTGGAAAAATAAATCTGATTAAAAAATTCATTGAAAAGAGATTTTGGTAAACGAAAATGAAAAATTGAGCTTCAAAATCTTCAATCGGATAGGCTTCGATCGAATTGTAATTTGATTCGAAAAATCGATCGAAGAGTCATTGAAGTTGATGAAGAAAAAAAAAATAGGAGAAAAGTTTTGTTTAGCGGAAGTGAAAAAATAGGTCCCACGCGGGAAGAGTACCAAAACCGATATCGTTACAGGGTTGGATAAGTGGGGGGGGGGGTGTTACGTAACGCGCGCAATGTGTGTAACACATGCGCTGGTACAGCCGTTAAATGGGCTGTACAGGCTCGCGGCCAAATTTGTTGGCCTTTATTTTTGTTCCTTTCATTTTGTTTGTTTTACTTTTTCATTGTTTTTTTTTTTTTTTTTTTTTTTCGTTGCTGTTGCTCTACTCTCTCCTTCTCTCTTTTCTCGACGAACTACATGGGACGTGGACACTTTGCGGTTATTCGGTCAATATAATCCACAGCCGTGGTCCACCAGGTGTGTTCGCACGTGTGTGCATGCATCAGTGTGCGCGCGCGCGCGCGCTTGTTTGCAAGCATATGCATGCCTCGTATATGGAGAGAGATTTTCGGAGAGCACGGGAGAGACACTTTTCCGGGATTTATGGGCCATGCCTTGAAAACGATTTCAGCAAAACCGTGTTTATGTCTATATATATGTCACATCTATATATGTACCTGAAACGAAAATATTAGCCAAAAAAATTTTAATATTCTGTGCAATAATCGCCGATGTATGAAAAATATTTTTCTCCATTTTTTCAGACTTTTGTTTTTCGCTTAATAAATCGTTGAAATTACGATCTTGAAGTTTGGAGACAAAAATTCAGAGCAGTTCGAATAATTGACGGTTCATAATAAAAAAAATAAAAAAAAAAAAAATACAGTAAACAAAATTTGGAAAATAATTAGCTAAAAATGTAAAATTTTTGGGTGATTATTATGGACCTGAAAAATCCGTTTTTCCAATGATTTTAATTAGAAAAAAAAAAAATACTCACAGTGTATCGGACGCTCTTCGTTTGGTGGCAAGATTCGTCGGAGTATTTGAATAATGTTGATGCAACGAGCCACCGGTGGAAGTGTTGTTATTGGTTGTATGCTGCGCTGGACCAATCCCGGTGTTGGATCGCATGATTCCGTAACTCGTTGTGCAATGATTGCCAAGATTTGTGGTCGTTATACCGTTGTTGTGATCGCCGAAAAGATCGACCGTATCGGAGGATGGAGCGAGACTAACGGTCTCCAGAATCACGGACTCGTTCGTCCGAAAATATTGCGAGCATGTCTGAAAAAAAACGATGAAAAGATAAATAAAACATTTTTTTTTTTTTTTCATTGAATATCGAAGAAAATTTATTGAAAAATTAATACAGGAAGAGAAAGAAAAATTAGAAAAATTTCGCATTCACGATATTTTTTTAATTATAAATCTGCAGAGTCAAGATAAAATAAAAAGAAAGCAAAAAAAAAGCGTAAGATCGATTCTTGTTGGCTCCCGGTGATTTACGTGCTGCAATTAATCGCCATCGAGTGTACGCTAATTTCGTACGTATATAGAGATCCGGAAAACAGCATATGCGCGGAATACGAGATCGGTGACTTTGTTGGAAAGAGCGCGGGGGAGGTCGAAGGGAAGAAGGAACAGGGAGAAGAGAGAGGAGGGGGGGGGGAGGGAAGTACCGCACCAGCAATCAGTTTCATTTTTAATATTCGTCCTGGAGTTTCTTTATCGCTAGCTGTTAGCTGTTCCTCTCTCTTTACACACTTCCGACACCGCTGGTGCTTCCTTCTCTTTCTTCTTCTTATTTCGCAGCCGTTCCTTACGTTGGTCCCTGGATTTTTTTTTACTTCGTTTCTTCCATTAATACCAAAGTCAGCTTCTGGCAGGGCCACGATTTATAGTTGCTAATTCAATATCGGAACAGTCGTCACCTGATACCTAATTAACGATTATCGATCGATAATTTTCTTTTCGTTCTCTCGCGGATACGACTTTTGCTTCGGGCCGCGAGACTCGAACTGAATTTACTGCGTTAGCAAAGCGTTACACAGCGAGAGCCTTATTACGACTTTTTTTTCATTCCCGTTCCATCTACCTTCGGTATAATAAACGCAACAAGAAGAAAAAAGAATGAAGGAATGAGAAAATTCAGCATATTTTCATTCATCATTTGCCTCGATACGATAAACTTTGAGCTCCGCTGCACAGGGTGTCCGTGGTACGAGCTTAAGCTTCCGGGAGATCGTCAGCTCGTGAAATTTCGAAGAGAAAAGTCTTCGGTCATTTTTCTCTCCGATCCACCGTTCACGAGATATCAATTCATTCTTCACAGCCAATGCGGCGCGCTGAAAAAAGTGCGGAGTGGGGAAGAAGCCCCGCCTACTGCAACAACGCGGATTGGTCGAATTCGATAACGGTCGATATCTCCGCAACGATGCATCGGAGAGAAAAATGCTTGAGAACTTTTCTCTTCGGAATTGCACGATCTATGCGCCTGTAAAACCGTGTCCCAATTTCAAGGACACCCTGTAAGAGAACGAATCTCTACGAAATGTAAATCTTTACTATTAATTTGCAATTCCGTTGTCTCCGGAGAGATGAAGTCTCTTTCCACGATTTACCTCTCTCTCTCTCTCTCTCTATCTCTTTTCGGAGTTGCTCGTGCCTTGTGTCTTCACGATGTCCGACAGCTGGCGACCGTTCTTAAGCAACGTCACACAAGCCTGCGCATATTATATGCCATTTATACATCCTGTCCTCTCCAACAAACGCAATAAGCAATGAAAATCATTTGAAAAAAAATCAAATAACCACGAATACATGATTCTTCATCGTTTCTTGACTTTCAATAGCATCTTCTCGCAGTCTCATCTCCGTTATAACGCAGAAATTTTGCGACAAGCTTCGTTTTTGTTTTTTTTTTGTTCTTTTCTACTTGTTATTGTCCGTCGTATTATTAAGCCGCACCGAGTGACGTCTCGCGTCGTGCATATGCTACTGGAATGGCAGAATCGTGTATTAAGCCCTAAGTTCAAAGAGATTCAATGTTTGAAATGTTTATCGCCGCTGGACGATTCATACGTCGGAGCACTCGGACTTTCTATACCTTTCATTTACTGCCTGTCCATTCTCTCGGTTATTTCTAGCGTCATTATGATTTTTTTTTTTTTTACGAATCTGGCTACATAAAACCTGTAATTAGCGACGCTATCAGGTACTAATATCTTCATCATCAAATATTCAAAAACAGTTGAAACAAAAAAATTGATTTGCCAGAGAAAGGTCGGTTCATCGAACTGAAAAATAGAGAAACAGTTGGTCCGGCGATTGTTTTTGAGAAAAAATAATAATAATAAAAAAAAAGTTAAAGCGAACAAAAAATAATGTAATGCAGCATAGATTCGGACGCCTTAACGCGAAGCATCGGAGCGGCTGTTTCTACTTGGATATAAAAGCAGCAGAAAGACGAGCAAGTGTTGGTCTGCTGGTGGGAAAAGCTCACTCGATCCACGCCGGTTGTCTGGGAAATTAAAACAATCTGCCAGACGGGCGACCAGGCTTGCTCTGTTGATTTTGCGCTGTTCTTCTCCCCCTCGTAACTCTTTCGAATATATATGTGTATACATATATCGAGTTTTCTCAGTTCCATTGCCTCCGGTTCGCGTATATCACGCTCTTCGTGTGTTACATGAAACGTATATATGGCTCTACGAACTTGCACGATTTCGTGAAGCGATACAAAACACAACGTGCAATACTCCCAGGATCTTTGAAGACGAATTGCGAGCAACTGTACACGGTTGAACGAGTATAGTCGACAAATTTTTCTTCATTCGCTATATTGAAACAGTGAGAAAGATTTTTGACGGGGTGTGTTAATCCTGGGCTGTTTTGACCCGGACTGGGCCATTCGAGGCTGAATAAAAATCCACTTTTTCACTGAACTCGATTGCAGCAAATTATTTTTTAAGCTTCAAGCTTCATGTTCAATCTGAAGTTGTGCGATTGCTGAGAAAAAAAATGCTATACCAGCAGAGTTATCCGGGTCTCAGAGACCCCTGGTAGTAACGACCACTTCTATTACTTATGCATGGATATTTCGATTGTAATCTCGGCTTGGGTTTCTTGGAGCAAATTGTGCTCAGCATCCCGAATAAAATTTATATCTGGAGACTTTTGTATCGAAACGAGAGAATCCCAATGAAGATTCGATATTTCGTGGCGCACTCGGCTGCTTTCTTTCCATCTTTTTTCTTCTTCTTTGCAACGTGTGCTCATACGGTAGCACGAGGCTTTTCTTTCGATAGGCTTCACCCTCCGGATTTCAGTCTTTGCTCCTGAGTCTTGTGCACGTCAGGGAGAAACTTGGAGGAGGGGCTGAGTGGGATATTCGACGAGGAGCAGGCTGCCTCGAGGAGATATGCTCCCGCAGCCCGTGTGTGCGCTCGAGGACGCAGATGTTCGAGGATTGGCGCTCTCGTTTAAAACCGCTAGTCGAATTCAAATAACCTCACGGTCTTCGACTGCGTCTCTCTCACACAATTTCAATTGCTCCTCAACTCGCATACACATGAAAAAAAAAAACTATTTTCATACACAGAGTCCTGTAATTCAGGATTCAAATTTGGAGGATCGACAGATTACGAAATTCTGAAGAAAAAAGTCCTTGGCCGTTTAGTTCTACGATCAACCGTTCGCGAGGTATCGAACCATTCGGAAGCGGAGTGGGAGAACGTGGCTCCGCCCACTCCCATAAACCCGATTGGCTCCTACGAAATCTTCGGTATTTCACGAATGGTTGATCGTAGAGACAAACGGCTAAGGACTTTTCTTTTCAGAATTTCAAGATCCAGCGATCCCCGGTAGCTTGAACTTTGATTTGAAAAATATTTAAAATTGCATCATTTTGAAATTTCGATACAACTAACGTACTCTGTTCTTATTTTCTGTATTATCTGCCAGCTCGTATCTCATATGGAAGATCATTTCTATCTCTCATCAACGAAATAATTAATGAAAAAAATTGTAAGGAATATCATCACGAGTTCATTCATAATGAAAGTTTCCCTCGTCAGCTTTGATAAGTGCGGTAAAAAACTAATTTCATTTTGAGATATTTATTCGTTCCACCTCGTTTGACGTTACTTTAAATGTATGTTTATATAGTTATAGATTTTGAAAGGGGTTTTCGTAGCTGCATACGATTGTGTATAACTGTATAGACGCCGATAAAAGCTCGTGTGAGCATGAAGGAAAAGCTCCGTTTTAAAGCTTGTATTTATGCGTCGTTTTCATGCTGCCGCACAGGTTGCTCGGTATAGATGCTCGTAGCACTATTGGTGGGTGCTTTTGGTACTGCACACTACCTTACTCGCAAAAGAGGCAAGCCGGGCGAGGGAGAGAAGGGGGTAGTTCTCTCAGAGCACCAGCACGCAGTGATTTATTATCGTACCTCGTCGGTCTAATAAAGCAAACGGTCCCTTGCGGCTTCCCACTATTCTGACGTTTTAGTCGAGCTGCTGCCAGGTGAGCCCTGAGCCCTTCCACTACCATATTTCCGCAAAGAAAGCGCGCGGGCTATTTTCGAAAAACTTGACTTTTTTTCGTAATATTTTAATTTGTTGAAAATTTTGATTCATCGATAGAAACGATTGAAAAAAGGCTTTTTTTTAATACAGTTTTTTTTTTATTTCTCATGAGCTGAGGTTTTTGGACTTTGTGGTGACCCGATTGGACGTTGAATAGAACGCTAGGTTTTTTTGTAGTATATTTGTTTTTAAAAGTCAATTATTAGTACTCACCTGATTACTGGCTCTAGCAGCGGCTGTCAGATCCCTTCGCAGTGAGGGCAGTGTGTGCCTCAGATAAGGCAGGACAAAGCCTCTGAGTGGAAAGTTCGTTGCTTCTTGGAGTGCCGAATGAAATTCTTCGGCGGTCATTGCACCGCTCTTTTATTTATCAAGCAAAGTATGTTTTTTTTTTTTTTTTTTTTTCGTTATTAATCGTTGAGGTTGACGATCCAGTCAAGTTTTCGAAAAATGATGAATAGAAATGTGAATATATGGAACAGAAATATAAGAATTCGTCAGAAAATCGATCGCAGACACGTTCAGAATTAAAAAACAAATTGAACCGATCGAAGAACTTACCAAAAGTCCAAGTATCAATGTTCGCACCGATTCGCCAGTATCCTGAGATATATTCGATGCGAATTGTATGAGAGTACCAAGAAGTCTCTTGAGTTTTCCATGTCCCGCGAAAATGGCAGCAACGCTTCTGTTAACGGCGGAAGAAGCGACGCCGTTACCAACGGTTGGACCGTTGCACTCGTTGCTTTGATGATCATCGAGTTGCTGATGTTTCGAAGTCGGAGATTCGACATTTTCCGGTTTGATATTGTGCGATGAGATTGGACTTTCGTTTCCTGACGAGCCTGGCGAAACGTAATGTCCAGTTTCTCCTCCGTTACCGCGGACGTATTCTGACTTTGTTAGATTCCCATTCGCTTGATACTGGGACTTGGTTTTATTAATGGAGCACGGTGACAGTCGTGATTCTCTCGATGTGCAATGGGACTCGATACTCTCATCCCTGGTAGTTTTTTCACGCGATGGCGACGGCCCGTTCGGTAAAACTGCAACGAAAGTCTTTTTTTCCGTTTTCAAGAAACGCCTGCTGTCGCTTTAATTTTCATTCAAGCAGCTCCAGGCTCTCGTAGATTGACAGAGCATGAAAATCTGAAGAGAAAAGTTCCCGGTTATTTTTTTCTACGATGCTCCGTTGATGAGATATTCAATATAATAGACATCGACCAATCCCCTGCGTCCAAATGGACGCGGCGCGCCCCCCCCCCACTCCGCGCTTCCTTCCCAGCCAATCAAAGTGGCTGCGTCTAATCGACTTGTATCTCTTGAACGGTACATCGGAGAAAAAAGTGCCTGAGGACTTTTCGACTCAGAATTTCACGATCTGTCGAACCTGTAAATCTTGAACCTGAACTTTAAGGCGTTCCGTACTTATCCACTAAATACTAATTGAAAGAAATTACCAAGGAAGTTTCTGTGCAGACTTTTACAATCTACCAATGCTACCACTCTTCGACCTAAATTTTCAGGTGCTTTGTACTGGTATCATTAATATCTTTACAACGTTACATGAGACAAGAAAATTCTTAAGAACTTTTCTATTCAGAATTAAACAATATATTAATCTACGATTAAGTAATTAACGTTTTTCCGATGGCACGTCGAAGAAAAAACTACTGAAGACTTTTTTGTCCAGAATTTCATGATATCAAAGCCCTATAAATAGTCAACTTAGTTTTTGACCGATTCTGTACATACATGATTGATCAATCGATATCTTCTGAATGGTAAATCGTAGTGAAAAATGATTAAAGGCTTCTCTATAGAGAATTTAACAGTCTCCTTAATCCAGCGAATTCAGGATGAGAATTTTGGGACCCTCGGTATAAATATTGGGTATATGGGAGGATAGTTAAATAGTCGTGTACGTATATGTGTATATATATAAACAGAATTTCCCGTAGTTATACAGCCGTCTCTCTACTAACACGGTAACGCGCCCGCCCGCGGATAACATGCAATTACGGGTCGTGTCATCCACCTTGGCTTGTTCCCATTCTCTCTCACTCTGCGCTGCGTTATCGCTCGGAATATATACCTATTCGTCTGCCTCATACTGTTGGCCTGCCAGAAAGCTTCTCTGTGCTTTCTCTCATCGTGAAAATTCAAACCGAGGTATACATGTCTATCTATATACGAGTGTAGAGACAACGAGAGGGTTGTAGAAATGCCAATAGCGTAGAATAATAATATGTTGTATCTGACAGCTCAAAACTAGATCGAGTACGAAAAAACGAGGGAGCCGGGAAGGGGAGAATCAATTATTTCGTTATCGAAAGAAGTATTTTATCAATTTTTTTCTCCGTGTTTTCTCCAATATTTTTGGGTGAATTATTTCAACGGAATATCGTTGGATTCAGGTAAGAGGAACATAAGGAAAAAAGGAATTACCATCGATGAGTTTAGATCGGGTCGTTGCGGATTGGACGTGCTCGCCATTTTTCCATTTCACTCCCTTCCAGCCCCTCCCCTCCTCTCTCTCTCTCTCCCTCTTTTCTGCAACTTTTGCAGCTTTTTCTCACTCTTGTTCTCCACTTTTATGTATATATGAATTTCGGAATCCAGTGAAAAGAGTGGAACAAGAAGGAAGAGGCAAATCGAGGCGATGGTAATGGTACAGATCTCTCGGCTGTTACTACTTGCTGCTACCCGCTGCTGCTACTGCTGCTGCTGATGTTACTGTCCCTTCGACCAGCTGTTACTTCCTATCCTCCGGGTCTCAACCCCCTCTTTCACGTGTCGCTACGTTCTCCACCTTTCATCCCCACCCCCCCCCCTCTCTTCACATTTTCTTTTTCTCTCTCCCTTCAACCCTTCCAATCTCCGGCTTCGCTTCAATTCGTTCTTTTGCTTTATTTCGCCGCTTTTTTTTCATCTCCGCATCTTGAATATATTTATATTTTTCAAAACATCGAGTATACCGAAGAGACCAGAGAAGATGATGAGAAAAAATGAAGAATCGAATGAACTTTTGCACCAAAATTTCTGCTCTATGTTTCTTTTATTTTTTTCGTAAATACTCAATGTTTTATTTACAAAATGATCGTCTTCCGAACTTTTGTTGTGCCAGGCTCAATTGATTTTCGACCGATACTACTCGACGTTGAAATTTGAAAGGCAGAGAGGAATAAAATGAATAAAAATACGAAAAAGAAAAGAATGAGAACCAAATAAAAAGAAAGAGAGAAAGAGAGAGAAGATATAGACGATATATAAGTCGCGGTGTATACCGCGAGACGGGAGTGAAGGATCGATAATCCGCACGTGCTTCCAACAAGCGCACACGGAGCATTGAGAATCGTTGGAGGAAGTAAGTACGTTGGGACTCAGCTGTCGCCTCCTAATTGCCGGGACAATGCAACAGATGGCTTTGATCGCAATCCCTCCCTATCCTCGACGCTTGTTCTCCTTCTCATCTCGCTTTTCTAGGCTTCAACGCCCCCTCCTCAACAGTCCCTCTTCCTTGGCGCAGTTGCTCTTCCGCTTCCGCTTTGCCTCTTATTCCGGAACTACGCGTCTCTATCGCTCTCTCTCTTCTTTTCTCTTCTCACTTTGCTCTACTCCTTTTTTTGTCTTTTTCTCGCTACTTCCTGTATCCTTACAGAGATTTCTTCATTTCTCTTTTTCCGCTATTTCGTCAGAATTGCAGCAATGCGTCGCCACTTCCATTCGACATTTCGATTTTTTTCGGGACTAACATCACGGCACTTGTGATCTACGTGTAGAATTTTTTTACCGCAAAATAAGTTCACCCCTAGAATTTAAATAAGTGACTTTCTTCCTTTGCTGCACGTTTTCTCCCACTACATTCTCGTCCTCATCCACCGCGATGGAAGAAATTTCTTATTTATCGTTTTCCACAAAAATCTTTACTTCTGCGTTGCAATTTGTTTTTTATTTATTTTTTTTCATGCAAATTTCTCGTACACCTTCATCGCGCACTTTGCTCGAAGCTTATTTCACGTTTTTTCTTCTTCCCACTTGAAACTCGGTATTGTACGAAACAAGGCTTTTCTTTCCTTTCACTAAATATACAGCGGTTCCAATTTTATTTCTAAATGCAAATAAGCCCAAGTCACTCGACTTTTTATTTTTTCCCATTCCTCGCTCTCTTCTACCTGTCCCTCGTTCCAACATTCGCGGATCCCTCTTCCGGCGCACAACAAAGCTTTTCGTCTATTCGGATTAATCTACATACACTTTTGTTCGTACACAGATTTTATTTTCAAATGCAAATTAAAAGCTTCAGATGCACTCGCTTTTCTCACGCGTTCGTACGTTCGTTTTGTTTTGTGTTGTTTTTTTTTTTTTTTTTTTTGTTTTTTTGCGTTGTCGTTTGGACCGGATTATCTTGACATCCGGTATTAATTTTCGAGCTTCCGGTTGCATCGAAAATGCAGCAATAATTTTTCGGCTTCCAGCCCTCGGCGGGAAAATGAGCGAATTTTTTATTTTTGAAAAGTTTTGTCGCTACAAAGGAGAGGGAAATCCCAGCGAAAGCGATGAAAATGACGAAATAAGTTGACGACGAGATCAATTGGATAAATTTAGAAAAAAATAATCATTTTCTCGTATCCGGCCTTATTTGATTAATTCGCGTACGCGGAAAAGAAAATAAAAATGAAATTTAGTAGAACGAGCGAGGCAAGAGGAGTTGGCCTTGACGCGTGGAGTTATTATCGCTTTGCAGTTTTCGGGCTATACACTCTCAAACGTAAAACAAAGTGCCCGTATATGCAGAATTTTTCTCCGAGAAATCTTTGCCCACTTTCGCGATGTTCCATCAAGATTTTTTTCCTACTAAATTTCTGATTAAACGAGAGTTCTCCTGGGCTCCTCGTTGGCGAACAGAGTTAAACAAACAATTCGAAACTTTGCTCTCACAATATTGGAACAGATTTTATCAAAAATGATTCATTACCAAAATAATTAAGAATATACTTTTCTAATCAAACAGAAAGAAACGGAAAAACGAAATAAACAAAGAGAAAGAAAATTAGGAAAGAATTTTTTTCAATCAATTCGAATAATTCCTCAAACTTTCTTTACAAAATAAAAAAAAAAAAAAAAAAAAAATTCGGTTAAAAAAAAGCACAATGAATTTACAATGTACAAAAATATCGTTCCAATTAACAATTTTTGTGTAAAAGTGCCTCAAACACTCACGGTTTACAGTTTAAATGAATAAAATCATCAAACATATTCTCAGTCGCACTCAATTAAGATAATAATAAGTTACTCACAACATATACGTATAATGTAAACGAACAATAAACATATCTTTATAAATTTGAATACATATATGCATGATCGTGATATATAGACGAGAGACTGCAGGAGAGCATTCGTTGCCGGTTATATCGCAGTGTGTACAGCTTTTTGCATATATACGTATATAGAAATCCGTATACGCGGGTGTTGGGAGCGGGTGGAAGAGACTGGTTATAAAGGGAAGCACGGAATTTCGTCGTAAGCACATACCGCAGCATTAGTGATAGAGCTTGGAAGCCTCGAGTGTACGAAAGCGAGAGAGAGAGAGACAGAGAGAGTGCGAAGTTCGGGCTATCGTGAAATACCTACGTCGCATCGTGGGTTTCGAAGAGGGTGTTGGGGGGAGGCAAGGGGGGAAATAGAGGGGAAAGGCAAGAGAGAGGATACCGGATATGATATCAGCCGAGAGCAGAATCCCGCTGGAAGTGTTGGACGTGCCTTATCGCGTCTGGACCAGGCAGTCAGGCAGCACGCCGGGGCCTAGAGTCATACCCATCCGCAGCCGACGACCCTTCCACCGCTTCCCCTCTCTCTCACTCTCTCGCTCTTCTCTTTCAGTGATCCTTGCCCCTTCCCAGGATAGAGGCGAAAGTGGAGCTCGAGCCTGCACACTGCTTGACTGACTCGTTGCTCTTCTCGTTCTAAATGGATATTGCGCGGGATCCGCGCACCAAAACCCAAATATATGGATCAACATATACGGATTTCGGCTAAAGTCTGCTCTCCGAGTTGCGGATTGAATAGATCGTGAAATTCCGAAGAGAAAAGTCCTTTTTCATTTTTCTCTACGAGCTATAGTTTCTGAGATATTAACGATCTATGAACGGAGCCAATGAGGGATAGCGTCATGTGGGGAGCTTGGAGTGGGGAGCAACGGCTGATTGGCTGGTTTATACTTTTGTTAATAACTCGACAACTGTTCGGTTTAGAGAAAAATGGCTAAGGACTTTTTTTCTCAGAATTTCACGATCCGACTCCCCTCGGGGCTCGGAGCTTCTTTCCGATCCGGGGTCAAAAGGGTTTAAGGCGGTTCTCTTAACCTCCGGATGATTCTCCAGAAATCTTCTCGGTATTACGGTAAAGCTCCGATCTTTTTGCGCCTCCCTCTCACACACGCACACACACTCTCTCTCTCACTCTTTTTTTCTTTCGCCATCAACGGCTAAAGGTAGCTGCGGGCTCTCATTGCGTCCGGAGATAACCAGATCGGTATACTCTCCAAATGAACGATATTCGGGAGCCAGCTCGGATCTCTCACTGTTCTCGAGCTCGCGAATTCGTTATACGGGCACCCCCATGCAATATCCCAAACTAACGTTTACGATTTCGCCCCGTTTCGTACGAGAGCCTCTGTGAATCCCCGTATTATATGGCTTCGGAAGGCAATGAATCGTACTTCATAGATATATAAATATATCAACGATTTATTACGTAAGTCATGATTCGAAACGCGATTATCGAACTAATGTGTTACCGATTTTATTCTGGCGAATGAACATAAATTATGCACGAATAAACATTTATCTCGAGAGTGGTGAATTGGGTAGAGCGATACCTAATGAATTCGTTTATTAAACTTATTCTACAGGAGATCTCAAAAGATTCATCAAATTGGATTATTGAATTGTGAAGATTTGATTATTTTTCCAACAGTTTTTCAATTGATCAATTTCTCAATACTCGCTGGTATAAAATTCAATGAAAACCTTTTTTTTTTTTATTTCGCTGCCTTCGATGCAAAAATAATTGGAATTCTGAGAAAATGTAATTATCATAAGAAATTCTGTAATTGGATAATGAAAAAAGTTAAATGAAATATGAAAATCGGTACATACCTTGTGGAATTTTGGTTTTAAGGTCCAGATCAACGGGAAAAGGTTCGGAACTTTTGTTAACCATGGTAACGAGGTTCGATGCTGGTGAGAGTTGACAAATTACGTTGGAGGTTTGAACTACGATGCTGGAAGAGATCGAGGATGTGGTAGATGAGGGTGAAAGGACGGGGAGGTTACTGTGGGGGGTTGGAGAGTGAACAATCGTCGATGTGGTTGGGCTTATGGTAGTTGGGTTTATGCTGGTCGTGCCAGAGTCGATTGGAGGGTTGGAGATAGCGGAGGACGTGCTGCTGGTAGCGGAAGCTGTGCTTATCGATGATACGCTCGTCGTTGTTGTCGCCGCCGTCGTCGTCGTCGTCGTTGTCGTCGTCGTCGCCGTTGCTATTGTAACGGTTGTTGTCGCTGTCGTTGTCGTTGTTGTTATTGCAGAAGCGGAAGTAGTGGAAGTTGTGATTTTCTGATAACCACAGCATTCCTTGGCCTCTTCCTTGACCTTGATCTTGTACGGGACCGTTATCGACGCCACCACTCCTTCCACTTTCATCATTCGATCCTCGAGATCGAATTTTCCTCTGCACACATGAACATTTTTGTCATTTTCTTCACATATTTTCATTTTTTTTTGTTTTTTAATTAAAAAAAGAAAATAAGACTCTTCGAGGAAAAAAGCCTGAAATTGAAATACGGAAATAATATTTTTACGTATCGCAGCGTTTTTCTTTCTTTTCGAAACATATTCGACTCCGTATAAAATGACGTAACAACGAATGAGGAAAAAACCTGAATCAATAATCGTGTTTTCATTTCAACATCGGTCGGGCGAGATCAGCGGAAAACTACGAAGACACAGATAAAAGCTGTAAAAAAAATTGTTATTCGAATAACCAGAGACACATTTGGAGTTTGATCGATTTTTTTGTTTTCAGCTTGCTCGTTCAGCTATAATTTTCCATACGTGCTTCGAATATCCGTGACCACTTTGCATATAGTATCGAGATTTCATTGAAACAAATGCGTTTACAGATCGATCATACCAAGAGCCATTTATTATTTTTTGCACAAAAATGTTGAATCGCAGCCACCACGAAAGGATCGAGCATCTTGAAAACATATCGAATGCGGGAGCCAAAAATAAAAGGAAACACACAATTTTCTATCCTTCGTATTCTCCGGGTGGACCAAACAGTCTCCGAGGCTCGTCTGTCTCCTGTCTCACGACGCTCTAAGGCCCTTGTCGCTAAGACGCTTAGTTAGATAAACACGCGAGAAGGGAATATCGTGATTCTACTCGTGCTCCTATTCGAATTGATATATGTACGTGCTCCCGGTGAAAATCCGTAGCTTCGTCGCTGAATTTGCTTCGCAAACAAAACGAGAGAGAGCGCGCGCGCGCGCGCGAAAGATGCGCCTTGAATCTCTCGGGCTTTCGAGGGTGCCAAAATCACGAGATTCTTCGTCCTTAGACACTTTCCTCCGTATTTGTTTATCTTTGAAAATTACAACGAAATCCATTGGAGCATGATTCTTGAAAATGATAAACAGTTTGAACGAGTGATGAAAATGATTATTGAGAAAATCATGAATATTAATTAACTTTCAATTGTAATTTGTGTATTGGATGAAAAAATCAAGCAGATTTGGTGGGAATAAAAATAAAAAGAAAAATAATTATTGTCGCTGGCAACTTTTCGTATCTCGTCTAAAATCTGACGATCGAGCAAACATTTTTTTGTGTTTTATCGTTATTCTCTTATTGCTAAGTGTTGGCGTCGTGAAATTTTAATTTTCTATGAGTCTCGAAGCGATACGCGCAGACCTGTTTTCAGAGTGAGAGAGTTCGCAAAATTCTCACCCCCCGAGTTTAAATCACTTCTTCCGTATAATTAGAAAAGTAAGTCGAGAAAGGAAAAAGCGTTGAGACGAAATAAAAAATAAATAAAAACAAACGTTTTCAGGGGGATCTTCGTTGGAAAACTAAAGCGGTCACCTTTCGGGGTATTTAAAAATAATTAAACGGACGAATAAAGAGAGTTTGAAAGAAGAAACTTCCTTCCGCGAGTTTCAATCTCTCCCTTCGTCATTTTTTTTCTTTTTTCTTCCTTTTTTTTGTCGCGCTTTAATTTTCTCAAAGTCTCTTCGGACGAATGCTTGGAAAAGCTGCAAATTTCATTCGCAAAGACGTTAATTAAATTTGTTTGTTTTCTTTTTCATTTGATTTTCAACTTTTTTGTTTTTCTCTCGCCTTACTTCGAATAACGTTTCTGAAATTGTAAAAAACATTGACTCGATGAAAAATAAATGGAATAACAAAATGGGAGTGCGTTGTACGAATGAATAGTTAAGCTTTGAACGAGACACGATTAATTGAATACTCGCGACAAGAATGAAAACGTTTTCTCTCTTCTCAAAACTTTTGGCTTCTCAGGTCATTTTCTTATTCTTCTTAAACTCAAATTATTTTCATCAAAGCGACGCACTTTCATCGAATGAAAAAAAAAAACTGTTTTTACAACATTATTTCTGTCCTTCGCGTTGTCCAGAATTATGCAAATTTTTCGCAATATTTTTTCCCCTCACGAATAATCGAATCCTCGAAACCTTGATCTCTCGAAAAAAGACCTTTGACCCTCAGCTCCTCCTCGGGGTCGATCGGACCCGAAAAAAATCAATTTTCTCAAAAACTTGAACCACAGCCAAACCGATCGTTTCTCGATATCGAGCCTCCCACGATTCCCTTACTCGGGAGTTGTACGACGCATCGAAAAAAAAATGTCTCCGAAAATATAAATTCTACCAAGAGTTATGAGCCTACAAAGATCGGCTCAATTTAAAAATAAATCGCAAAGTTGATGAGCTACCAAGCAAATGAACTTTTTCGATAGATTTTCATCGATATTTCCATAAAAGGTATAAATGTGTTCATAATTTTATTTTTTCATTTTCAAAGCGCAGATTGCAAGTTTTTTTTCATATTCCAGAAGGAAATTCGAAGAGACAACTTTGACAGAAGCTCGTGTTTATACATATGTTGTGCACATGCTAGTGTCGCTATATTTCATCAAGAATGGAGCATTTGACTGGTAGTCTCATTCGCTGCTATGCATATACATTCATCTGGCGATATATACAGACATACAAATATATAAACGCGTCTGTATATACATATGTGTATCAAGACACACGTTGTACGATGGGAACCGCATGCATATATACTGAAATTTCCAATATTAGAACGTCCAGCCAAGTTGGGAAACATGCCACATGTCTACCGACCTATTAAAATATATATCTATACCTTTATAAATTGCTATAGAGAATACTAAAAAATAACAAAATAAAAATAAAAAGGTTAAAGGTAAACAAAGATAAAAGAGTGAAAGAGAACGTGAGAGGGAGAAAATATAACGTTTAACTCGCTTTTCATTACAAAAATGTCACGCACAGAGTCGTTGAACAGTGCATGTAGTACACAGAATTCAGTTCTGTGGCAAGCTGTCCGGAGTCTTTCTCTCTCTTTCTCTCTCATTCTCTCTGCCACTCTGCTACATATTCGACGTGACGGAAAAGGACCTCTCACGAATATATATCTGTCAGTTTACGTTTTTAAACACGAGATTCGTATTTATAACGAATATTTTACGTCTATCTATCCATAGTTTCTCTTCATTTGGGGAGAAAAGCCTTTACGAAATCAGTAAAAGGATGATCGGCTCGTTCGCATTTCTAACAATCATTTGATTGAGCATAGATACGTTTTTTTTTTCTTCTCAAAATTGTAACGATTTCGGATAAAGTCAACTAATTGGGCTACTTCCGGCTCTAGTTTTACAGGCTTTCACGGCCATTACTGTTGAACAAGTTTGAGGCTTTCGGATGAATGCCGTGTAGTGTTTCAGCGTGTTGCCGACGTTTCGGGCAAGCGTTGGAGTTTGCATCATCAGAGCTAGGAGCTCCGGATACTGAAGCTCAATGGTCTCAGGTAGTCCTTATATATACGCGTGGTCATAGTTTTTGATTGGTCAGCTGAGCAATTAAAAAAAACCGGAAGGATGGTGTGCCAAGACGGATGGACCTGATAGCCTTCATCTCTGTTGAGGTTGTATGGATGTTTTCGGATATCCAGACCTTTTCTATGTTTTCTGGAGAAGTAGCTTGAGAGGTTGGCCAGCATTTGAGCTTTGTCAAAAAGAATGGAACGTCCAGTTTACTTCCGACTCGTTATTAGAATGATAAAAATTCATCAACGATTCCTATAAAAACTGTACGAACATGGCGAGAAAAAAATTAATAATGAAATTGATAAAACTTTCTCGATCCTATATCCAGGCATTTATATCGGTCGAAAAATGAGAAAGAATTTATTAATCTACGCCAATCGCAGGCTCGTGCCCTCGGGGATTTACGTTAGCGTTAATAGACGTGAGTTCTGGTTTATGCTTTTGATCCTGTCAACGTCATATCGGTGGCGCGAGAACGTCCGCGATGTGAATTTGCGGTTGTGTTTCCTGCTTCCTCTCTCTCTCTCTCTCTCTCTGACTCTCTGGTCTCTCTTTCAGTTTAGGGTGTTCCGGAGCATCCATCCAATTGCGAGGATCCACCGTTCATTTGCACACAATTCATCCACGCATATTATTTGCCCTTCCCTTAAAGCCGTAATGAAAATTCAAAAATTCCATCATATCCGTACCGGAGAATTTGCAATTTCAATTAGCGTTCATTATTTTAAAAAAATAATAATAATGAAAAACAACAAAACAAAAGAACTAAAAACATCCAAAAATCATCATGCCATTTGGATCGTCCCACCGGAATCGTATCTCGACGCGATACGGCCCAACGTATTTCAAAGATTTATATTTGAAAATTACATCAATCATAAGCTACCGAGCTCGCTAGCAACGCGAGGGGCAGATTCGCGGTAACCAGGAATATCACGACTTTATATACCTTTATGCGCTAGTACATATGTGCCAGTATATAACAGCAGCAGCCGACTATGCCGCGAGCGATCCTCTCGGAAATATTAAACGGCGTTCCCAGGTGCGCTTCCGGCCAAACGCGCGGCAGTTGGTCCACCATTATCGGAGAAAATGGTCAGTCACGTAGTTATAGACGGATGTCATATATTATATATATATATATATATATATATATATATATATACATGTACGTTAGGCCGATATGTCTATACTTTTTTGTGCTTACAGGCTCTTACTACCATTTACACGTATTTCTAATTCGTATCTCTATATAAATATGTCTGTCGTCATGTGTGAGAGTGAGCTCATCGTAGGTGCTTCACATCTTGATATTTTTGAATTCTGTTTTACTGATGAAGATGCCTGTCGAGTATGAAGATCCATTAAAGATTCGATAAAGTCAAAAAAAAATCTGACTTAATCCTAAATATTGATCAATTTCGAGATAGCGACTCGAAGAGATGAAGAAAGATTATAAAAGCTGCGATGAATGAGTGAAGATTGAACAATAATTGAAAGGAGAATATTGTAAAAATGAAAAATTCCAGATCCAGTTTGAAATTGGTTGAAAAAGATGAAATCGATGATTTGGTAGACGAATTAAATGGATATTAAATGAACCCGCGTTCATCTTAGTCTGGCAGATGAAAAGCAGAGGTAAATTTTCGCATAAACGAGATTCAGAGAATGGAATTAATAACGAAAGACACCTGAGGGATATCGCAAGAGAGAAAGAGAGAGAGAGAGAGAGAGAGAGAGAGAGTGGAGAGAGCGAGAAACTCAAAGTACAGAAGGTTTAAAAAATGAAGCTCACCGGAGTTGAGAGGCAGAGATGTTACGCGAGCTGGAAGCTGTATAATAATTTGCTCGTTTGTTCGAAGGTTAGTTAGTAGAGGAGAGCCGTTTGGATATAACGAATTTAGGAATATGATAGAGGTAAAGCAGGATAGTGCGGTGGTGAAAGGTGAAGACGTCGCATGCACCTCGGGGGGTTGCAGGTGAGTCGAAACGGAGGCTTTGCTGGCTGGGATAGAAACGTGTGTGATTCATAAAGTTTTGAAACGCGCGTACGTGAGTTATTTTGTGAGGAGAGGAATCTCGTTGCTGGTTTATATGTACGTACGAGTCGGAGGGGGCAAAGGGTGCGGAGGCAACGGGGGTGAGTTCCTGCCACAACTCTTGATTCTCTTTGAACGACGGAAGCTGCCCGCAACACCTGACTGACTCGACAAACGCATATATGGCAGGTTCACCAGGGGCGAAAAGCGAGCTTTCCTCGTTCTCTCTTTCATCCCTTACTCTCTCTCCTTCTCTCGCTCGTGCTCTCATGGGAGGAAGCTCATCCTACAAACCCCCTCGTCGTACAGAGATGGTACATAGGAAAGAGAGGACCCCGGAGGGGCCGAACTCTCTCTCGCGAGAGGGAAAGATTAATAATATAGGAAAGCCAAAGCCACGTTCACCACCCCCCTCACCCTCTTTCTCTCTCGCTCTTTATTCCCTCCGCCAACCCCCTTGACAAGCTTTACTCTGCCTCTCTTCTGTTGCCAACAGTTAATCGATATAATACTTCGGTATAACACGCGCGTGTACCACACACCGCCAGCTGCCTTCGAGAGCAGCAACCGGTACTTCTCTCCTCCTTCTCCTTCTCCTCTCTTTTCATTCTCCTGATGCACCCTTTACCTCCTCCTTTCGTTAAATTCCATACATACGTCCAAGTAGACGAATTAACAAAACATAAAAGACCCCCGTCGTTCTCACGGCTACATCCAGAAAACAAAAACTCTACTCGATTTCATTACTATCCCGTTATGCCAAATATATAACTCGTTTCAAGTTTAAGGTAATCCTATCGACTTGGCTGGGCATACTAATCACTTAATTCAAAACCTATGCCTATCACAAGTTTTGATGCTTGTAAAAATAATAGTTTTTGATTAAAAAAAAAAAAAAACATTTCTACCAATCGAAAATCGGTTATAACAATTTGTATGTAATTACAAAACCGAAATAATAGTTATTTCAGCGACTGGCGTAGTACTCGACCGTGCTGATACGCGCGGGTTCAACCTCTTCATCTCTAGAGTATCAAAACACTGTCCAATGCCGGAAGCTCCGTTCCAACTCGATGTTCCATCAAAACTAGGACGACAAACGCGTTTTTTTTTTTTTTTCGAGACCATTGGCAAGCCTGAAGTACTTGAATCTGGTTTTTGTAAAATATCTTATGGATTTTCATCAAGATATATATATTTTCAGTGACCGGAAATCGGATAGTTTCAACATTCGTTACGATAGCCATTGGATTCTTAGAAGTTTTGTAATAAAAAAAACTGTGGCTTCGGATTCTTTTTTTGCGAGAGCTTGACAGTGTGGAGCAGTTATGAGCTGCAGCTGTAATTCGACACTGATGCAAGCCCATTTGTTCGTTACAATATCAAGAGACTCGGTAGAGTCTTGGAACAAGTACATTGACAGCTCTGTCGTCTGCTGGCTCGAGGCTCACAGAGTTCATACTTTCTTCGAATCAAGCGATTGGCGTTGGAACCGATAAAAATGGCACGTCATTTCGTTCAATAAAGAAGCTCATGAGTAGTTTGGTGTTTTGATAATTGAACTGGAGACTAATCGAGAAATTCTCATTCGATTAATTCATATTAATTATTATTAATATGTATTCATCTTAAAAATTGAACGAATATGAAATCGAAGTATGAACACAAATTATGATATTCGTATTCACATAATTTATGAAAAACCGTAATTCACCGCACTTCCGGTCGATTTTTTTTTCCATAAACGACGTGTGTATCCAGTGCCTTTAAATGCTTGACTTTGCAATTTTATTGCAAAAAATTTAGATGGTCGATGTAGCCCAAATTTTGACAATAGCCGCGTAAAATGTTCATCCGCATAATATAAAAATTTTAAGTCAAAGCCTTGGATTCGTTGGATTTCACATGATGATCGATCGTCCTTCATTTCAGCTCGAGTTTTCGCTATTTATGCACATCCAGAGCACAATTCGTGTATGAGAAATGTTTCGACGCTCTGCGCCACGTAGTGGTCGGAAATAGCATTACTTATTTCATTCAAATACAGCTTTTTAGTTGAGGCAAACAGAATTTTTTTTTATTTGAATAAAACAAAAATCTAATAAAATGATCCTAGAAGATTGAAATAGAACTTTTTTCCAAGTGCAATATTTCATAATAATCAATAACAAGAAGCTAAACGATAAACAATAATCAATTTATAATAAATTTCAAAATTTTTATTGCCATAAAATTACAATCGATTATGAAGAAAAAAAAGTTGAAAAAGCTTTGAGAAAGAAAAAAAAGTTTATGTCTCAGTGCCCGAAACATGAGAATAAGAAAAATAATTCCTTCGTTCGCCATTGTTCTCCGGTCACGGAGACACCAGTGGTTTAATACCGAAGATTTTCTCTTCCCCAACCCTTTCTCCTCCCCCCCTCCCCCGTTGGAATATCTCGCGCGAGAAACACGGTCCAGGGTCGTTTGCAAGATTTTGTAACGCGAGAGGAAAACCGAAGGCGCTGGGCTACGAGAACTTCCGGTTTGAGGGAGGGGGGGGGGGGTACGCGAAGACGCGGGGGACTGCTGGTGGTGATGTCGGCAGGGGGTCTTGCCGATTATCGGGTGAATATCGTGCGAAAGCATGCAGCTGACGCTTTTCACCTACCTCTTCTTATTCCTCACCCATCGCCCCCCCCCCCCTCCTTTCTTCGTCTTTTTCTTCAACCCTTGCTTCTAAGGAAATTCACAAGTTTCAAGGAATTCTCGTCTTTTACCCACAGCGCATTCGTTCTCGTCAATATTTACTCTCGCGGCTATTTAATTTCACTGGGATTCCGAGAAACATTCTCTTTTTCGTTTAAAACTCGCGAAACTCGATGAATTTCACTACTTCGAGAAAACGTGTGACAAAAATCTCGATATTTCTAACGAAATGTACACTCGTCGATGCTGATTTCAAATTGAATTAATTTTCTGACGATTTTCTTTCGGTCGAACATCAAATATTCGGAAAAACAATTTTCATATATTTTCTGCAGAATGTTTTCGAGAGACGTCGAGCCCGTGTCAAAAACACGTGTATTACGTTTTGATATTCGACATTTTTCGATGTTTTAGAAATATAAAACGAATTATTTGTGTTTTTACTCTCAACAGATTTATTCCCTGAATTTCCTTTATTCTCGATTTTCAATTTCTCGAGCAGTTGGCAATTCTTATTTGATCGAATATTCTTGTGATTAATTTAAAAAAATGATTCTCCGACATTTCGAGGTTAAAATTTGGATAAAATATTTTTTCAAGATTTCGTGACGATTATTCCAGAGTATCTCGTCTGTCAGAAACACGTGTTCCATTCGAGATTCGTCCCTGATGTGAAAAATAAATTGTTTCACACTCACCTTTGGCTGATCTCTCTGCTTCAATTTTTTCCTTCTTCTCGATTTGATATTGAAATACGTAATGTTTTTTTTGTTGTTGCTTCTTTACAGTAGTCAACGAAGAAATCAATTATTCCATCGAGCAATCATTCGAAACGCGTAGAGTAGGGAGAAAAATTTAAATTTCGCTCTCGGGACATGTCGAACGAGCTCTCTATGTTGTAGCTCTGTGTTTTGATATGTGTCTCGCACTAATTGGCCGTATCACGCACACCGCGCGCTCCACGATCCCACATGGTGCCGCCGCATCCACGCGCTTATTATTCCGAACGATTAGTCGCCTCGATTATGATTCCGTATACGAACGAGTTTCGAATGCTCCATGAAACATGGCAAAACAAGAGAGCGAAAAAAAGAGAGAAAAAAAAAAAACGTGCTCTCTCTATATTTGATCAGCTCACGTGTGTCTCTATTCAATATTTTAATTTTTTTTCCCACGATCTTCTTCGTTTATGATAATTTTTCGTATATTTTATGAAAAAAAATTTCGTTCCACACAATAATTTATGAATTTCCGTATTTTGTCGTTTCTCAATTCTCCATTTTTTTATGCATATACTTTGCATTCGCTATTTATGCATATATTTTCTATGTTCCTTATTCGTACAATTTTTATTTAACTGTACGATCGGTTTATACTATTTTTATAAATATATTATTATGCCACAATAATCCGTCGATTTTTGACATTAAAAAAAAAATATTTCAATACTTTTTCAACATTTTTCGCGTTTCGATATCGAGGATTCAGGTTCCCGGAATTAAAATCGTAATAACACAATTGAATAGAAATATAATTGAATAAAATAAGCGGATATTAACGGTAGTTTTTGCGTTCGTGTTAGCTCGACCGAATCATTCTTTGTTTACAATTTCGATTTTATATTATTTTTTTGTTTTCTCTTCATAAACAGAGCAAACGAACGAGCGCAATGGAGATTCGGGATTTGCGACGCGATACACACACGCGTCACGCTCGAACGGCTGCTAGCGGCCGACTGAACGTGTGCGAGAACCTGCGAACAGCCGAGCCACGCGAGAGGATTGTGGCTCGCCAGTAGAGGGAGTTTTTCATCGAACAATACGCGCATTAGAACACATATGCGCTACGATCGAGAAAAAAGTACGTTTTTATTTTTATTCCTGAAGAATACCCAGAAGAAAATAAAAACATGCTTATAAATAATGAAAGTGTAGAGAAAAATTGCAAAGTGTTGTAGAAATAAACGTTCGATTTTTATACTTCATAAAACGACGATGAAAAATTGGGCAAAAAAAATGTGCGTAAATACGAGAAAAAAAAAAGAAAAGAAAAGAGTCATAAAAACGGTGTCCGCGTAAAAATGACGTATGCGAGCGATTATTATAAGAGCGAAATGGCGGAGGGTCGAGAAAAAGCAAAAGTTTCAAGGGTTATGTAGACGAGACGCGATCGACGACATTGAGAATCGATTCGCATACGTGTTAAATCTCGTTTGGATGAAAAAAAAAATAAATAAAACAACACCAACGAGAAAACTATCGTATCACATATATAAACGTATGGTATTTGCACACATGTGTATATGGTGTCCAACACAACCGCAAAATCCCGCGTTTATGCTCATATACCGTTGGCATATTGTAAACGGGAGTGTGTGCTCGTGACGTGTCGATATATTCCCGCGAAGAAAAGCTCTGCCGTTGAAGCTGAGAAATAGCTCGGTTCTCTCGCACCGTACGGCCCAACAGCGTCATCTATGAATTTCTCTCTCTCTCTTCTTCTCTTCTCTTTCTTGCTCTTCCTTCTCTCTCACTCTCTCTTTCTCTCTATTCGTCGTAGTCACCTCTTCCTACCAACTTGCCTCTTTCCCCCCCCCCCCTCCTATACAATTCCTTGCTTCTGCTTCTGTTGGCGGTTCCTCTGTCCCGAGCAGCAGCAGCAGCGACTCTCTGCTGCCCGGAAGCCTGACGTAGCTCTTCTTCGTCCCCGTTGCGCTTACACACCACCGCGAGAGAGGATCTGTTGCAAACACGCTGCTTCTTCGCCCTAAACTCTCTCTCTCTCTCTCTCTAAAGCCTGAGCGATAGCGCATGTAACATCTTATCACACATACATTTCCCAGTATGAACCTCGAGAATTTCATGCATCAGAAAAATCATACGAAATTTCGTATTTTTTTTTTGCTCATCGTTACATACATCGTTCAACCGTTTTGCATTTTTCAAAAACGACATCAATTTTTCAGTAAAAATTTATTTTTATTTTTTTCAAACTTTTTTTTCGTTTTATGTCAATTTTTTCAATGTTCAATTTTCATCAAATCTAACCTTATCATGCACCATTATTTTATTTATTAAAATACGAAGCGAATGGTGTGCGGTAGAACCTCATTATCGGGTATAACAGCATTTTATGTTGAAGAGAATTTTGGGATCGTTTTTTTTTGTTACTAATTCTCACCGTTGAACCGCCATTTTGATTTTTTAACGAACAGTCAAGTTTCGACGCGGTTTTCGTTCAGGGAGGACAAAAAATCGTGTTTCCGTGAAAGAGAAAAAAAAAAAGAAGTTCGATTCGAAATTGAAATCGAACAAGAATCTAAGACACGCGATATTTAAATTTTTTATTTTTCATGAATTCTACACGAGCAGGAAAATTCGTACATATATATATATATATATATTTCCGTGGGCGCGCGAGAAATGTTCTCCGATTCGCGGGCGTCAAGAGTTCACGTATGCCACTGACAGGAACGTTGACGTAGTGCTAATAATAGAATATAATAGTACAACCCCGTGAGGACAAGGACAGCTGGAATCTGGAATAGAATTTACAGAGAGCTTCGAACGCATTTTTTCACTCGAAATTTATTATTTCCTGCTTTTCTTATTCTTCGCCCTTTAGATCGCATTTTCGCTTCGATATTTTTATACTCGTTATCGATGTTTTTTTTTCTTTCTTCATCCCCATTCGAAATAACGCGATGAAGTCTCATGAATTTGAATTACAGTGGTGAAAAAAAAAAAAATTCGCTGTCTACGTGAGCGTTTTATAATCCACGAGAAAGTTTTTTTCCGCCATTTTTTATTTCCTTATTCCTCTTATACCTGCTCGGGCCGAAAGGCTCGTAATTGTCGCCTCCATTTACCGATTGTTAGTTGAGCGATGCTCGAGAATATGTGTCTCTGTGTCGAAGACACATACTTTGGGTTTGGAGGTCGAGATAACCATCGATTAAATTTGGGCAAAGTGAAACTTTCGTCATAATACGCGCGGGTACAATGAACCACCTGCTTTCGTGGCAGACTGCCCAAGCAGCGGGCGTTGAACGAACTACTCAAGTAAACACCGGTCATCGTATTAAAAAAAAAAAAAAAAAAAAAAAATTATATTTTTGTTCCGCGCACGTTTTCGCGTACTTCTGGGTGTGACGATTTAATGTTAAACTCTCAATGCTTATAATCATTCGAAAAATACACGGCGACCTGTGAACGTTACACGATATCCTGCGTTTCGGGTGTGTAATTTTATGAAAATGAGAGACTTGCACGACGGTAGCGAGGTTAAAATGTTCTCAACTCGAAGATAATTCGTTTTTAAAATTGATGATTCACGGCAATAAAATTCGGTATAAAAAATCGTTGCAACGTGTTTGGAAGAGTTCGCTTGTCAAAAGTCGTCAAAACTTTCGAGATAAAATGAAAGAAAATTTTTTAATAACGATTCGGACACAATTCGTGAAAACGACGATTAAAAAAAATCATCGGTTTTTCACGTTCGTGCGGCGTAAATTCGTTCGAAAATTGTTGTTGTCACGAGCACGATAAGTTCATACGGTATATATAGAACTGTATGGATTCGTCGTATGATTAGCAATCGACACGATGAGAGTCGGATATCGTTGTGGCTTTTAGGCAACCGAGAGGTTAACCGCCGCGCAGTCCAAGCGACCGAAAACCTTTAATCGTAGTATGAACGAGAACGCGTTATACGAAACACACATTCGTACATAAATGCATCAAAATATATGTATATAAGTGTACACGTGAGAACTGAGTACGTAGAATATATGCAAAAGGGGCAAGAGAGAGAGAGAGAGAGAAAGAAAGAGAGATGGCAGTATAACGAACGTCAATTGCACGACAATCGATTATATTTCGCGGTGTTCGACGTGCAGCCGCGTGTAATTTACGAGTTATCTGGGAGGCATCGAGAGCACCACTAGCAGCTTCGCGTTCTCTCCTGATGGCACTCTATCTCTAAATTTCTATACATCTCTATTCTCATATATATATATATATATATATATATATATATATATAGTCGTAGTTATAAACGCATACGCGAACTCTCTACATGATCTTCGTATATATTTCTATTTACCTTATGTATACGTGTCTTTCTGCTATTCCTATATACATGTCTGTATACATGTGAACGCGAGGAGACGATATGTAATTTTGGACGAGTGTGAAAATTACAACGTCCAAGTGGAATTGACGCCGAGAGTTCTCTTCTCTTTCCCACAAACTCGAGAGAGAGAGAGAGAGAGAGAAAGAGAGAGAAAGGGAAAGGGATGATTCAATACATCGATATCGAAGTTCACAGTTTTCAGATTTTAATCATATTGTGTATAAACGAATATATTTTCGTACAGGATGTCCTAAAAATTGAAAGCTAAAAAAAGTTATTAGGAAAAATA
Organism: Campoplex nolae; assembly: GCA_037893425.1. Lineage (NCBI taxonomy): Eukaryota > Metazoa > Arthropoda > Insecta > Hymenoptera > Ichneumonidae > Campoplex > Campoplex nolae. Next base: position 1,997,019 of record JBBLXU010001785.1, on the reverse strand, counting down.
ACCGATCAGGTGTGCCCTCTGGAAGAAAAGAGAATCGCGAGAGCAGCGTCACGACTGGTCAGAAGTCAGAACTGTCGACTGATCCGCCACCTTTCCCCCCCACTTCGGCCGCGTCGCTAATTTATTTACACTTCGCGAACGAGATATCGTTGAAAGAAATGTCCGCAGAGAGTTGTTTTTTTCTTCGAAATTTCATAAATCTTGCGAAGCTGTGATGATTTTTGCGTTGTGTATTTGTGACACTCGATAGATAAACGTGTTGTTATATATATATATATATATGCACTGGACTCAAAATACGTGGGATCCACATAACGGTAGGAAGCATGTCAATAACAGGAAGTGCGGTGGATGCCAATAGCACACGAAATCACTTTCATAAGAGCTGTTTGGTGTATACGTGAAACGCCGATCGAAAGAGGGATAGTGAGAAGCGCGGGGGTGAGAACGAGCGAAAAAGGAAATGAGAGTTGTTCACGGAATTTACAACTCTCGATGATCTACTCCTTCAAAACTTCTCGTTGTAATTATATCGGCAGCGTTTGTTTTTTTTTTTCTTTTTTTTTTCAGGTTTCAACGCTTCTTGATTGCTTTTTATTATAATCACGCAGTTTGTATTGAAAATAAAGATTTTTGAAAATGCTCGCTTTTTGTTTATCGTTACGACGTTTTGTGTTCGTCGCGATCATGGAGTTTGTTCCTCTTTTGTCGCGATGCTTTCATGCACGCGCAGCGAGGACATGAAAACTACACGACTTGACCCGTACCACCCACGATTTTCTCTTTTGCTGGTAAGACTGATTCGAATAGCTTGTCAAAGCCAGGAAGTGGTTGATGCCAATAGCAGAACCACCACCTCCATCGCGTTGTGTGTTTCTCCCTCTTTCAATACAATATTACCGGATTCACCATCAATGACGATGAGGTGGCGATGCTTTTTTTTTTTTTTTTAATATCCTGCACTTTTAACCTCAATGAGAGGAGACATATTTTGAAGAAGAATTTTGAGTTAAAAAAAAAAAAAAAAAACGATTCTAAAAATATTTTTGCTCGAAAGATTGTTATTTTGAAAAATAACCCTTCATTCATCGTATTCTTCGAAAATTTGAAGGTATTTTTTGAAAATTGCTAATGGTACTTGAAGTATTAGCGTCGTAACCGAACGAAACTTTTCATACTTAAAAATTAACATCGAGCATATTTATAACACTTTTTTTTTCATAATTTTAGAGGTATGTCATAAAGACACGAAACGACTTTTGGTATAAAATCCAAGTTACAAAAGTTTTGTCGTAATCTTGGAGAGAGAGAGAGAGAGAATACACGGCACTTAAGCACATCATAACGAGTTCCCCGAACGATTTTCTCTTTGGTGCTTATCGCTCTTGCTTTCTCCCTCTCTTTCGTTTTTTTTTCTCTCTCTCTCTCTCTCCCTCTCTTTCTCTCGTCTACGCGAAATAACGCGTCAAGCTCAGGACTATGCGGAATGCCAATAGCAGTGTGTACAAGCTTCATCCACTTTGCATCCTTCTCTCCGTCTCTCTCTTTCTCTCTCAAAGGAGTCAAGCAAATATTTTCGTTCTGAAAGTTTTAACGTATTTGCTGTACAGAGAACATGCATCACGAGTCTCGATCCATGATATTTCGTATTTAGTATTTTCTCTCCCAGAAGTTATATACGTCCATAAATATGAATGTAAACATGCGATAAAAAATTAAAATAAATACGAAATAAAAAGTTTTCTGCTATTTCGTGCATAGAACATAAAAATGGCCGCGTATATTTTTCATTGCAGTTGTTCTTCGGACGCAGCTGTATAAAACGCGATATCGGAACTATTTTATATTAAAGTAAAAAAAAAAAAAAAAAAAAACGAAAAAACAAAAAACAGCACGAAAAAGGAAACCTTTTGTAGAAAATACAAGGTGCGCTCCCTATCTGTTGTGCATTGTACAGAATCGCGCGTGGCGTAACAAAAAAAGGACGTTCCTCTTTAACGACGTTTGCGCTTCGTCCTGCTCGCTCGTCTGACAATGTCAACAAAGAAATGCTCGCGCAAGATCGCTCTCTTGGCACAGGCGTACGAGGCTTTCTTTGTCTAATTGTACCAAATATCATTATTATCTTTAAAATTCGATATTTGAAAAATCAAAAGTGGATGAAACTTCGTTTTAGCAATAAACGAGTCATAAATAGTCTCTTAAATTATAATTATAATAATAAAAATAAAGATTTTTGTCGTTTGAATGAGCTTTCGAATAGTAAGTATCCAAAGTAGTTGAATTTAAATAAAACTCAATCCATTTTATCATCGAAGCAATGAAATAAAAAAAATTATGATCAGATCTTTACAGTTCAGTTTTCCGATCCAGTCGAATGGTCACGAAATGTCTCATGTACGTGTACGTAAAATAGCAGAGAAAAAAAACTGGCGTAATTCGCATAATTTTATATATCGAATGAAATCGATTTAACCCTCTTCGAAAGCAATGCATGTATGTGAGAAAATGGAATTTTCTTTACACATTCAGTGGCACGTATGGAAGTCGCATATACATATAGAGATATATTTATGTATATACAGAAATATACACACCGGATCGAGAGACCAAAAGTATCGAATGGGCGAACAGGTGAGCTCGATAAGCTCGAACAGCTGTTTCCGCGTTTTACCAACTCTAGTTTGTGTCGTCTGCTCCAGACGCGCATGCGTTCTCTAACATGTGCATCCCGATCTCGTATACAGGGTGTCCGAAAAGTCGGGCCCGAAATTTGCATGATCAACGGATCGAGATGTTCCGAAGAGAAAAGTCCTGAGCGATTTTCTTCTCCGACTCATCGTTGATGAGATATTTATTGATTAATAATGACCAGAGAAGATTTTTTTTTTTCAAAAATCATTTAATATTTCATAAACGGCGCATCGGAACGAAAAGTTCTCGGGGACTTTTCTCTTCAGAATCGCACGATCTACTCAGCCTGCAAATTTAGTAGTTGACTTTTCGGACACCCTATATGAACCTCAACGCGTTGAGCATCGTTTACGGGCTAAAATATCCAAAACGGTGGGCCAGAGAGAAAAACGTTCGAGGATTTTTCTCTTCAGAATTTCATGCTCTACTCGTGTGCCAAATTTGAGACTTGACTTTTTGGACACCCTGTATACACTTTAACGCGTTACGGGTGTGAAAAACGCGAAAACGGTGCATCTGAGAGAAAAATAGCTGAGAACTTTTCTCTTCAGAATTTTATGCTCTACTCGCACCCCAAATTTGATACTTGACTTTTTGGACACCCTGTATACACTTTAACGCGTCACGGGTGTGAAAAACGCGAAAACGGTGCATCTGAGAGAAAAATGGCTGAGAACTTTTCTCTTCAGAATTTCATACTCTACTCGCACCCCAAATTTGATACTTGATCTTTCGGACACCCCCTATAACTTTTACGCCTTCAGCATTTTTTACGGACAAACAATTTTGTTATTTTTTTTTTTTGCGAGACTGAGATCTGGACCAGATCTTGAAATCTACGGAAACGTCTCGCTCGGGACATACAACAGGAAAAGTTTTTATTTCCAAATGTCCCCCCGAGTACCGCATGCACTTCGGAAGAAAAGAAAGAGAGAGAAAAAAAAACAGAAATGAAACGAAAAAGAAAGCGAGATGTACGCCACGGATAGAAAACAGCTGAGGTGCAGCTGGTTTCTGGCATCCCGAGACGTCTGCCGGCTTTTCCTTCCCTCAGAACACCATCTCCCTACTCTTTTATATATACAAACTCACACTTGAAGCACATATTACGTACTCTACATGTCACATATGCCTGGCACACTGTACAGACATGTGCAATTCGCATGGCTCGCACATGTCAACATATTTCGTACGGTTCCCCTCGCGGATCCTTCGGCCCACCGTTTTCGAAGCACCAAAAATAGCGCACAAAGACCTCATTTAAAGTTGCGCTGGTTTATTGAATTTCATTGAAAACAACGTTTCCATTCGTTGAACATTATGAAAACCGAAAATTATCTTAAAACATTTATTTCTTATTCATTCGTCACCTCAAAAAAAAAACGATTTTCCGGTGCTTTCAGTGCTCTCGTTTATTTCGATACTCGATTTTTTTTTTTTTTTTCACAAATTCTATATGTTCCGATAACAATTTGTCAATGTCATTGTTTATTCAAATTTCTGCGTTTTTTTTTGGATCAAACCAAATGATTCGACGATGAAGATACTCAAATTTTGTTTTATATTCGAAATTGGCGCGAATGTAAATAAAAAATTTCGTTGTTTTATATCTTTTAAAAAGTTTATGTATGTACATATATGATTTATTATGCTTTCAATGTTTCGTATAATACAGCCACGTGCAGCCTTACAATTTATACAGGTACACTCGAACAGACGAGGACTCGGTTGTTCGTCGTCTCTAATCTCTCTCTCTCTCTCCGGCTCTTGTATGTCAATTTTTTTTTTTTCAGTTCTGCACTTTGAAATTCAGTGACATTTTTTTCACGTTATTTTCGTGTATTTTCTTCGTATTTTTTTTTCCCTTCCAATTCGTTATTCCTTTCTCTATTTTTCCTTATCGATTTTTCCACTTTTTCAATAGATTTCCTGAGAAATATTGATTTCTTTCATCTTTATCATTTCGTTTCGAGAACGTTTTTTCTATGAATATAAACTTTTGGTGAATTCAAGGAGTGTCCGAAGTGCAGGACGAATCGTCAGCGTTACTGTGCTCGTTGTTGCTCTCGGTTGAGGAGCTGTCGTTGCTTTTAATCCGTCTTTTGCGCAGCTTTGCGAACTGAAACTCCTCGACTGGAACTGTATACATCAACAATTTCAGTTTATAACGAGAGATTAACAGCGAATGAAAGAAAAATCAAAATAAAAAATAAAACGAAAAAAAAAAAAAAAAAAATACATAGCGAATTGACTCTTCTTTGGGTCGACGAATCCGGGAATGGGAAAAGGCGAAAATTCGCAACATTTCGAGCTACGAGAAACTAATTGGGATCGCACGAATTTCAAATGAAAACAGCAATTCCCTATTCAACGAAAATAAACGGAATTGTATTTTTTTGCTTCTTCTCTCGACCGGAAACAAAACGAATTTTTGCGATTACAGCTCGTTCATATATATATATATATATATTTTTTTTTTTTCCATTTTCATATGCTACGATCGGAGTGCGAACTAGCCAGACACGACTTTTGCTCTTTTTCTCAGTACTTTTGTTTTATTTTATTTTTGTTTTCATTTTAATGGCAAATTGTGCACTTCGATCTTAACATGTACATCGTACGGTCAACAACATGAGAGCCTACAGAGATTGTCACGTGACACGTTCATTCATTCTATTTTTATAATTTTTTTTTATTGTTTTTTCATTTTTTTTTTTTCTCATAATTTAAACTTTTTCTTGTGTTTTTCTGACTTTTCTACTGACCTAATGAACCATACGCAAAAAAATCTCGCACTAATTAATATCAATATTATATTTCGTCGCGATTCTACTAAAAAAAAATTGTCTCGTAACGATTTAAAAAGAAAAAATAAAACATCAGAGACGCGTGTAACAATTATACAAATTCACGTTATTTGATAGTACGCTCGTTTGCATTCAAAAAACAACTGCAGATTAGTCGATCTCACGAAGATTCATTCTGTAAATTTTTTTTTTTTTGTTTTTTTTTCATACTTTTTCTTTTTCTTCTACTTAAACTTAAAAAATAGCACCAGACATATTTCTTTCTATATATTTAGTTTCAACCTCCTATCTCAATTCCATTCAGTGTCGAAATTTTGTTACGAGATGTACGCAGAGAAATTTCATCTACTCATAATGATGATATTTTTTGTAATTATCATTGACAGTGAAGATCTTAAAAAGGGCAGTTTTATCATTTCACTCGCAATTCCATCCAATTTTTGTCAATTTTATAAAAAATGAAAATCAATTTTTTCGTTAACAGAATTTTCTATTTTTTCCATAATTTTTGCTTCTGGGGTTTCATAAAAAAAATATAAAACATTCGGTAATAACGATTACAATTTGAACTCGCTATAAAAAAAGGAAATTTCTGGGTAAGAATAGCGACTTAAAAGAAAAAAAAAAAAAAAGATTAATTCCTGCAATATTTCAGACTTTGAAAAGCCACGAAAATTTCTCACTCGTAGCTGATATACTTTGAATTTTTTTGTGCACAGAATAATTCCTATAAGAAATATAATTTTTTGTGTACGTTTTCGTTTGTTTTTGTTGTTTTTTTAGAGAGAATAATCTATAGGATATTTGACTAGCAACATGACTATCACGGTTGGTTACCGTCTGAATCCGGATCGCCGTCATTTATACCGGAAACAGGAACAGGCAGAGGTACTACTTCGGGCTCCAGAGGCTTCGGACCTTGGTCCAAATCTTCCACCATTACTTCTTCCGCCAAACTGCTCCTCACCGCCTCTGTGACATATGTAAATTTGTATGATTCAGTATCACAAATATTCTGGAATCAAACTCGGTGATTCGAGCAATCGCACGCAAAAAATAATGAATACAAACGAAAAATATATTAGAAAAATTGAGAAATGGTAATGAAACTGAAAAATTCATGAACAAACATGAATATACCAATGTTTTTCCTTTGAGTGGATGAAAATAAAAATTTTGATCGCAGCTGATATTACCGTTGAAAGCTTGAGGATACTGTTGACTCAGTTTGTTTTTGACGACGCGTATTCTCTTGAATATGTGATCCAAATCTCGTTTCATTTCTGCCAAGAGAGCGGTGTGCTTTTTAAATTCTACCCCTGCAGATTTCAACCTATTGACCGACAGCTGATTGCAGTTTGTCAGCATTTCGTTTGTCTTTTCAAAACGCTGGAGCCTGAGCGGTTAATATGGAATAGAAAAATAATTCATTTTCAAGAATAAGCGGATATTGTTTTTTTTTTTTTGACATCGAACGTTAAAAATTAACGATCAAAAAACGTAATTGAAAGTTAAAACGAAGGGAATTTCGGAATTGATAAACAGTTGCTTAATTGAACGATGAAAATAGAAGATTTGATACTTGCATTTGTTTTTGAGCGCGTATCATGGACTCGACATCTTGTTGATCAACGATGCCTGCAAGTCCTTGAACAAAAACTTCGGGAGCTGTGTAATTTTGAAAACATTCAAAGCTGCCGGCATCGGATTCGGGAGTTCCTTGAGCGGCTGCCATAGCTCGCGATTAGAAATGAACAATTTTCTGTTCACGATGTTACGAGAGTTCGAAAAATACTAAATTTTCGATAGCTTTTTATTTGAATAGAAAAACGACTGATTTGAGCACAGTCGTTTTTATGCTATTATCTCGCACCATTTTTTCCCCAATTTGATTCACAGCTGTCTGTTTTCCTCGAGGAATATTCCATTTTTACGTAAAACAACGATGAAACTATGACAATTAAGTCAACATTGATTTTATTCTGCTCAATTTCCCACTGACTGACAATGAAAAGTGACAGATCACAATTGTGTCACTTGCGGCGTGTTTCACGACTGAAGAATAAATCGATTATTTCACACCGCCTTCGCTTTTCTTCGTCGTTATTTCGTTATAATTATTATTGTACGGAGCTACCGGTATACAAAACGCAGGGAGTCATTTTACCGGTAACGTCACAATGTTTCGATTCTATATTTATTTGAAGAGAGCTGCCAAGAACTGATTTTTCTCCGAAAAATTTCACTTTATTTATTATACAACAAGATCCTCAGTCTTCCATTGTGCATGATTCATTCGCATAAACAATTTTCATTATTGATTATCTGTCATTGGTATGTGGACGTTCGTCATTGCTCGAAAAGAAATAAAGTGAAATATTTTCAAAAATGTATGCGATGCGAATGACAAAGAATATTAAAGACTTTTTCTTATTTTTTTCAACAAAAAAAAAAAAACGTTCATTTTACATTCATTTTTATTGATTGAAAAAGCGATTTGATGAATCTTTTGTTACCGATTGTCGGTAAAATGATTGGTTTTTCAATTTTAACGACACAGAGTGTCGCTGTTCGATTTGGAAATGTTTCTCTCAAAATAATATATAACATGTGACGGCATAGTACGACAAATTCGAATGATAAAAACATTGCTTCGATCTTTGCAACAACCGTTTCAGCATAGTACAGGATTTCGTGTGATTCGTACACACATCACTTTTACTTGTAGATTCCTGACGTTCGCATAATTTCGTAATTTACTCTGTCTAGCACCTAAGATTTTATAGATAGTAAAAAATTCGCGTGCCGTTATCGACACTCGTGATGCGTTGAAAATACATCACCTTGGCTCTGAAAAATGTTTGCACACGCGTTTCCTTGAACCGATTCGTAATATTGTGGGCGTGCGAAGTGTCTCGAATAGGTAAGTCCTCGTTTTATTTCTCTTAGACCGAACGTATATTGTTAAGTGAAAATCTCATCACAGATTTATAATTATCAATAGAAATATGACAATTGTTGAAAAAATTGAAATAATAAAAAAAACGTTTTCCTGTCGCATTGATTAACAATATTGAATCAACAACACATTAATTTCACAGAGTCGAGGCAAAGAAAAAAATAATTATTTATAATTTTAATTCATAAAAATTACGTCATTATCGTGTTCGAAAGAATTTAAAATCAAGCCAAAAAGTTTATTCTCGTGTTTAAAATTAAAAAAACAAATTGTCGAATTTTTTTTTTTCAAAAACCTCGATTTTTCGTAATTTAAAAAAAAATTTTCAATTTATTAATTCATCAGTGATTAATCGACAAAAAAAAATTTTCAGACGATGCCACAAACAATGGCCTGCTTACTGAGTCGTAGGTCCTGCGGCCTGAATCAAGTGGCAGCTTTAGTTTCCCGATGCACAACCGTACTACTTTCTCATACGTCGGCGAGCGACCAGAAACAAAAAAGTTTCGAAGGTCCGATCAAAGTTTTGGAGGAAAAAATAGCTAAAGGAGAATTAGTCGCCGATGAATTTCAGCTGAGAATAGCGAATAGTCTTCAAAGGGTTTATCGGGATATAGATAATTATGAGCCGGAGAAACCCAGCCTCCTGGGCAAATGGTTAGGCACGGGAAAGAAAAACAAGAAATTGCCCAAAGGACTTTATCTTTACGGAGCTGTGGGCGGAGGTAAAACAATGTTGATGGACCTATTCTATAATTGCTGTCAGGTATCTCAGTTCTAATTTATTCTGTATTGCACATGGCTAGCCAAACACATTAGACCCAGCAACATTTATTGGAATTATGGTTTTTCACAATTTTTATCTCTCCGTTTCACAATTTTTTTTCTGCTCCCAATTTCTTTTGTTTTCGAGCTATCGGGAATTTGAGAATTTTGTTTTAGAATAATTCGATAAAACGATTCAATTTTTGGGGGTTCCGAGTCAATGACAAATGTACATTGAAATTGGTCTTCCCCAGAAAAATATGGTTCGCTAATGTTTTACAATGGCATTTGCTGTTCAATTCTATTTTTTCAATCGACACATTTTTTTTCAACATATTTACAAGTTTTCTTCTGCAAACATCACTTTTTTCATCCTCGATTTTAATTTCATAGAATAGTTTTAAGTAATTTTCAAAATGGCTTTCCATATGCAGTACAAATGGGTTTTTTCATTGATTAATCTCAATGCAACTTAAAAATGTTTAATTTATTTTTCTCCATCTAGACAAAGAACAAAAAACGAGTCCACTTCAACAAATTTATGCTAGACGTTCACAGCAGAATACACGAAGTGAAGAAAGGTGTTGTTCGAGATCCGCATAGCACAAAGCTCCAACCTTTCGATCCTATTCCTCCGGTAGCTTCGGTCATTATAGAGGACGCGTGGTTACTGTGCTTCGATGAATTCCAGGTGCTTCATTGATACCAGATTTGAAAATTGATCCTTGAAGCTTATTTCGTCTGTTTAAATTCGTTTGAGCCAGTTTCTCTAATTTAAATGTCTTTTGGCAGGTGACCGATGTCGCGGATGCCATGATTTTAAAACGACTTTTTACCGAGCTCTTCAACAACGGTGTCATTGTCGTAGCGACAAGTAACAGATCTCCCGATGAATTGTACAAAAATGGTCTTCAACGAGGCAATTTTGTGCCTTTTATTCAAGTCTTGAAGGACCATTGCGCTATAGACACTCTTGATTCCGGAGTCGATTATCGATTGAAAGGAAGCGGAGGAAAAAATCGTAGCTATTTTGTGTAAGTTTACAAACTTCCAGGAATTTTTTCAAAATTAGTCTCTACTTGTGTCATTTACAGTCGTAGCGTTTCATTTTCTTCCAAATTTTCATCAATTTTTTAACTTTCATATATTTTCTTCCCAGAAAAGGCCAAGACGCCGACGACGCTGTTGATAAGGTCTTCAAATATTTATGCTCCATGGAAAACGACACTGTTCGGCCAAAAACTTTGTCCATCAAAGGCCGAAACGTCTCCTTCAAAAAAACATGTGGCCAAGTTATCGATTCGACTTTTGAGGAGTTGTGCGATAGGGTAAACAAACAGGATATTACTTAATTATTTAATTGGCATTAATCGGAGCTCAAGAAGTTTGAATTTCTGTTGATTATTTATTTTTCCTTATCGTTCAGCCTCTTGGTGCCAGCGATTACTTGGAAATGTCTCAGGCTTTCCACACCATTATTATAAGGGATGTTCCTGTATTGAACTTGAAGCTGAAATCTCAAGCTAGAAGATTTATCACGTTGATCGATACACTATACGACAATAGAGTGAGTTCGCTGTCTTTTTCTTTCATTTACTCGAAGCAAATGCTTCACTAAATTTCATTTTGATTGTTTTTATATTTACTCATGAAATTATTCTTTCAATTACGCAGGTCAGAGTCGTTGTCTCCGCTGCAGCTCCACACACTCAATTATTCGTTGCCGAAGGTGACGTCGAGTATACCGACGAGAAAAGAATGTTAATGGACGATTTAAAAATCTCAGTAGGCTCGGTTAGTCCAGAAACGATTTGATTTCATAAAACCAATTTTTCAATTTTCTTCAAATTTGATTAAAATGAAGAAAATGAGTTTCACCGTACAGCTTATGACAAAAATATTGTTCCTGCTATTTTCGCGATGCAGTGAACATTGTCTCGATTGATCAAAATGAAATTCACGAGATAACACTTGCTTTTTTTTTCCCTAGGACGATCACAAATCTAACATTTTCACTGGTGAAGAAGAATTATTTGCGTTTGATCGCACAGTCTCGAGATTATCGGAAATGCAGACGAAGGAATATTGGGATCAATGGCAAAACTACAGATAACCCGAATGAAAAATAGGATTCGAACGTTTTTCATTTTTACGTTCGATATTTTGTAGTTTCAAAGCGAATGAAATGTCTCAAGACTTTTCCTGAATCGCTAAATATCCACGAGAGACTCAACGAGCCGAGTATCAAGTTTATTTATTACGAAACGCAGAAACGTCCGATTTATTTTTCGGGTTTCAGTCTGTATATATCGGCAATAAAATTTACGTACGAATTCGTGCAATTCGAATAATTTTTTCCTGATGTCCAGCTCCGCTTAGTCAAATCGTCGATCGTTTTTCATCGAAGTCAAGTCTGCTACTAAAAACAGTGAGCTGATTTCCAGAGACGGAATTGATTAATCGCAAAATCGGTCAATTGATCAATTTATGCTCGTGACGTCACCGCGACCACGAACATCGTATTTTTTCATCGTTGATTCCTTTGACGAATTAATTTTTCTACAAAAAAGATATTTTTCAATAATTTTCATTGCGAGAATAAATATTTGTCGACATTTTTTTTGTTGATCGAAAAAAATTGAAAAATGTAAACAAGGCTCTGTAACTCGGTCGGTAAAAAAAATACTCGGAACAAAAAAAAATCGAAAAAATGTTTGTTTTAGTTACAAAACGTTGCATCGAAAATCGAAAAGTTTTGAATTTGCGGGGATTTTTGGTGGTGGGAGAATTTATTTCATTTTTACAAAAAAACGCTTCAATTGCTTCTATTAAATTTTCCGAGATATTTTTCAATGAATTAATAATCCGTTTTGTAAGTTTGAATAGGGTAGAAAGAAACGTTTTTTTTTTTTTTTTTTTTTTTTTTCAGAAATAGAAACGAAAAATTCGACAAAAAAACTTTGTTACCGATCGAGGATTTAGCACGTTCGACGACTGGGAAAGGAGGCGAGCTTTACCGTCAACCCTTTTCCTTTTTATATTTCTTCGGTGAAAGTACTTTTTTTCACTTATTACATCCGACAGGGCGAATTTTCTCAAAATTTTGCTTTGTTTATATTTTAACAAAATTTCGTTTGATCATGTTGTTAAGGAAGCGAAATTTTCTTAACAACTGATTGACTAAAATTTTTGCCGGAAGCTGCTTGTTATGGTAGATCGTCAAAGACAGCCACTCACCGGTGCCGATACTTTCGTCAAGTAAAATTTCGTAAAATTCGTCAAGAATTATTCAAGAAAATAAACCCCAACGAGGGTATATGATGAACATTATCAATGATCTTTCTAAAGTTTCCTGCCTAATTTGTTTTGAGAAGTTCTCAGCTTTTTTTAAACATTTCTCAACGGTTTGTTCAACATCATTTTTCGCATGGTGCTTCGTTCTCAACTTCTCGATCATTCTAGATCTTGAATTTTACCATTTTTATTGCGTTCTATAAAATGTTTATGTCAAGGCACCAAGAATCGCTTTGAATAAACGACCTTGTTTCGAAAACAAAGAAACACAATCGCTCAACTCGTCTCTTTTATGCAAGCGGATAACAATTTACGATTTTATTTTTTCAGTTGAAAAATATGAAAAGAAGAAACGACTCGAATAATCTTATGATTTGAGGATGTGGAAATGCATAAAACAGTAGATAATATTCGATAATATTGTTACCAGCGTCATTGTAAACGCTTTGGTTACCTTCTAAGTATTCCCGTGAATTTTGAAGTCGCGCGTGAGTGTGCAGAGGGAAAGGGGGGGGGGGGAAGGAGATGATGAAAAAAAAAACATTGTGGCTGGAAAATCGTGGTCCCGATGAAAATCCTACAACTAATGTTTTCGGCATAAAAATAATATTGGGGCCATTCGATGCTAAAATAGCTGCTGTTTCAATTTTTCATTTCTCAAATAGTGGATAAAGAAACTTGAATTGACATAAATTCATTGAAGCAATTATATTGAATCATTTTTCCCATATTCCTGATCGAAAGGACGCTTCGAAACAAACAAATCGTTGGCCGTTTATTATTGAGTCGATTGCGACAATTCTCTTCATCAGGAAATTCATGTCGGGTTGTGATTAATTTATTACTTTCTTGATCAAATGAATTTAGTGAAAATAAAAATTATTGAACTACGTTCTAACAGTTATACATATATATGTACTAGCTATGCCTACGGACTTCGCCCGCTGCACATTTATTTATCAATGTGAAAAATAATTTTCAAGGTATAATTCGTTTTTTACGTACGTCGATTGGGGTGATGCAAAAAAAAAAAATCGATATTTTTTTCTTTTTCGTATTATAATAAATAAGGTGAAAAATTGTTTTCCAACAATTTTTCAACAAGAACAAATCTTTGCTGCTCTCTTTTTGGTACTGAACATGCACGTGTGTCAATGATAATATTATCGTTTTGACGAATTTCTTACTCATTTTTACCGTCTTTGTTGTATTTCCTAGAAACATGGAGATTATAAAATGTTCGCAATACACAATGGCAAATATGGTTATTCAAACGTTATTTTGCTCAACGTCTATCGATTGAAAGAATTTATTTTTCTTTCGGTTGTCGATAACATTATCGGTCTATATTTCTTCAAGGTTTCGGATTTTTCGCCGAATAAAAATACCGCTTCAATCTTCGGCAACGAACACACGTTAATAGAAACATCGTTTCGAATCGCTAAATAATAATTGGAAAACGAAAGAACTGCTAAAGGTATCAATGAGTTATCTATAAAAGGCAAATCGCAAAGATCATCGATTAATCTGGCAGTCCGAAAAGCTGCGGGTGTTACGGAGCTGAGACGGATCGCTATTCGTTTAAACTGGGTCTTGTAACATCTTCAATAATTGCGCGGCAATTATCATTTTTTGTGGTGAACGAGATTACAGTATTTTATTCATCGCTAATTGGGCTTAGCCACAATACCAAAAAGAAAATCAATCTCAACATGCAGATTGTACGGAGTTTATTACTCATATTCCTCTCGTAATCTGTATTCGAGGGGGAAGGGACTGCATGCTGCATTTCTATGGCGCAGTTTCCGAAAGTATGAGTGATTAACATATTTCTCGCTTATTATGTAAATACATCGTAACTGCGTTTTAGGATTTACGGATTCGAGGCTAGCACTGCAATTACGTGGTCCACACGGCGATTCAGACGAACCGAAAGGTACGTTGAGTACAGACGGAGAGGTTTATTCGGTGAACCGATCAGATCGGATTATCTTCAAACGAATAATCGCGCGTCTCCGCCGACATTGAGATCATATTTCAGCGATCGATAAGTTATCCAAGAAAGTTGAATCCCGTTAACGTCGAAGAGAGTCTCTCCAAGAAATAAACGGATGAGGGACGAATCAAGGAAAAACAGCTTTTCGTTGGGCAGTTCCGAGACCGCCAGAATTCAGACGATCAGCTTCCAATTAACCAGGATCGTCGTCGTAACATGCCTGATTCATTTGCCGCCCAACAACAAGAAATCCCCCGTAAAATTCGTCGACACAACAACGATGTTGCGTTTGGAAAAGCACCGGGAGATCTTTTAAAAGAAATCTTCGAAGCCATTGAAGAGAACGAAGCACGACCGAAGGAGAATGATCCATTTGAAAGACAACCGGCGTGGGATCTGCTTGATCTTGAATCCGGCGGTTCACTCGTGGAAGAAGAGATTCCAGCTGAGCAGTTCCGAGACCGCCAGAATTCAGACGATCAGCTTCCAATTAACCAGGATCGTCGTCGTAACATGTCTGATTCATTTGCCGCCCAACAACAAGAAATCCCCCGTAAAATTCGTCGACGCAACAACGATGTTGCGTTTGGAAAAGCACCGGGAGATCTTTTAAAAGAAATCTTCGAAGCCATTGAAGAGAACGAAGCACGACCGAAGGAGAATGATCCATTTGAAAGACAACCGGCGTGGGATCTGCTTGATCTTGAATCCGGCGGTTCACTCGTGGAAGAAGAGATTCCAGTTGAGCAGTTCCGAGACCGCCAGAATTCAGACGATCAGCTTCCAATTAACCAGGATCGTCGTCGTAACATGCCTGATTCATTTGCCGCCCAACAACAAGAAATCCCCCGTAAAATTCGTCGACGCAACAACGATGTTGCGTTTGGAAATGCACCGGGAGATCTTATAAAAGAAATCTTCGAAGCCATTGAAGAGAACGAAGCACGACCGAAGGAGAATGATCCATTTGAAAGACAACCGGCGTGGGATCTGCTTGATCTTGAATCCGGCGGTTCACTCGTGGAAGAAGAGATTCCAGTTGAGCAGTTCCGAGACCGCCAGAATTCAGACGATCAGCTTCCAATTAACCAGGATCGTCGTCGTAACATGCCTGATTCATTTGCCGCCCAACAACAAGAAATCCCCCGTAAAATTCGTCGACACAACAACGATGTTGCGTTTGGAAAAGCACCGGGAGATCTTTTAAAAGAAATCTTCGAAGCCATTGAAGAGAACGAAGCACGACCGAAGGAGAATGATCCATTTGAAAGACAACCGGCGTGGGATCTGCTTGATCTTGAATCTGGCGGTTCACTCGTGGAAGAAGAGATTCCAGCTGAGCAGTTCCGAGACCGCCAGAATTCAGACGATCAGCTTCCAATTAACCAGGATCGTCGTCGTAACATGTCTGATTCATTTGCCGCCCAACAACAAGAAATCCCCGTAAAATTCGTCGACGCAACAACGATGTTGCGTTTGGAAATGCACCGGGAGATCTTATAAAAGAAATCTTCGAAGCCATTGAAGAGAACGAAGCACGACCGAAGGAGAATGATCCATTTGAAAGACAACCGGCGTGGGATCTGCTTGATCTTGAATCCGGCGGTTCACTCGTGGAAGAAGAGATTCCAGTTGAGCAGTTCCGAGACCGCCAGAATTCAGACGATCAGCTTCCAATTAACCAGGATCGTCGTCGTAACATGCCTGATTCATTTGCCGCCCAACAACAAGAAATCCCCCGTAAAATTCGTCGACACAACAACGATGTTGCGTTTGGAAAAGCACCGGGAGATCTTTTAAAAGAAATCTTCGAAGCCATTGAAGAGAACGAAGCACGACCGAAGGAGAATGATCCATTTGAAAGACAACCGGCGTGGGATCTGCTTGATCTTGAATCTGGCGGTTCACTCGTGGAAGAAGAGATTCCAGCTGAGCAGTTCCGAGACCGCCAGAATTCAGACGATCAGCTTCCAATTAACCAGGATCGTCGTCGTAACATGTCTGATTCATTTGCCGCCCAACAACAAGAAATCCCCCGTAAAATTCGTCGACGCAACAACGATGTTGCGTTTGGAAAAGCACCGGGAGATCTTTTAAAAGAAATCTTCGAAGCCATTGAAGAGAACGAAGCACGACCGAAGGAGAATGATCCATTTGAAAGACAACCGGCGTGGGATCTGCTTGATCTTGAATCCGGCGGTTCACTCGTGGAAGAAGAGATTCCAGTTGAGCAGTTCCGAGACCGCCAGAATTCAGACGATCAGCTTCCAATTAACCAGGATCGTCGTCGTAACATGCCTGATTCATTTGCCGCCCAACAACAAGAAATCCCCCGTAAAATTCGTCGACGCAACAACGATGTTGCGTTTGGAAATGCACCGGGAGATCTTATAAAAGAAATCTTCGAAGCCATTGAAGAGAACGAAGCACGACCGAAGGAGAATGATCCATTTGAAAGACAACCGGCGTGGGATCTGCTTGATCTTGAATCCGGCGGTTCACTCGTGGAAGAAGAGATTCCAGTTGAGCAGTTCCGAGACCGCCAGAATTCAGACGATCAGCTTCCAATTAACCAGGATCGTCGTCGTAACATGCCTGATTCATTTGCCGCCCAACAACAAGAAATCCCCCGTAAAATTCGTCGACACAACAACGATGTTGCGTTTGGAAAAGCACCGGGAGATCTTTTAAAAGAAATCTTCGAAGCCATTGAAGAGAACGAAGCACGACCGAAGGAGAATGATCCATTTGAAAGACAACCGGCGTGGGATCTGCTTGATCTTGAATCTGGCGGTTCACTCGTGGAAGAAGAGATTCCAGCTGAGCAGTTCCGAGACCGCCAGAATTCAGACGATCAGCTTCCAATTAACCAGGATCGTCGTCGTAACATGTCTGATTCATTTGCCGCCCAACAACAAGAAATCCCCCGTAAAATTCGTCGACGCAACAACGATGTTGCGTTTGGAAAAGCACCGGGAGATCTTTTAAAAGAAATCTTCGAAGCCATTGAAGAGAACGAAGCACGACCGAAGGAGAATGATCCATTTGAAAGACAACCGGCGTGGGATCTGCTTGATCTTGAATCCGGTGGTTCACTCGTGGAAGAAGAGATTCCAGTTGAGCAGTTCCGAGACCGCCAGAATTCAGACGATCAGCTTCCAATTAACCAGGATCGTCGTCGTAACATGCCTGATTCATTTGCCGCCCAACAACAAGAAATCCCCCGTAAAATTCGTCGACGCAACAACGATGTTGCGTTTGGAAAAGCACCGGGAGATCTTTTAAAAGAAATCTTCGAAGCCATTGAAGAGAACGAAGCACGACCGAAGGAGAATGATCCATTTGAAAGACAACCGGCGTGGGATCTGCTTGATCTTGAATCCGGCGGTTCACTCGTGGAAGAAGAGATTCCAGCTGAGCAGTTCCGAGACCGCCAGAATTCAGACGATCAGCTTCCAATTAACCAGGATCGTCGTCGTAACATGTCTGATTCATTTGCCGCCCAACAACAAGAAATCCCCCGTAAAATTCGTCGACGCAACAACGATGTTGCGTTTGGAAAAGCACCGGGAGATCTTTTAAAAGAAATCTTCGAAGCCATTGAAGAGAACGAAGCACGACCGAAGGAGAATGATCCATTTGAAAGACAACCGGCGTGGGATCTGCTTGATCTTGAATCCGGTGGTTCACTCGTGGAAGAAGAGATTCCAGTTGAGCAGTTCCGAGACCGCCAGAATTCAGACGATCAGCTTCCAATTAACCAGGATCGTCGTCGTAACATGCCTGATTCATTTGCCGCCCAACAACAAGAAATCCCCCGTAAAATTCGTCGACGCAACAACGATGTTGCGTTTGGAAAAGCACCGGGAGATCTTAATCCTGAATTCGGTTCACTCGTGGAAGAACAAGGTCCGCAATTCCCAGACTGGCAGAATTCAGACGACCAGTTTCTAACTAACCAGGACCAAAGTGTTAATTATGATCGGTTTTCCGCACTGGGAGAGAACATTCCTGAAGAAATCCATCAATTCATCGGAGAATATGAAGCGCAAAGCGACAATAATTATTCATTCCAACAACAACCGGAAGATCCTAACGCTGGAATCCGTCCATTCGTGGACGAAGGGGTTTCAATTCGGCCGCTTCCATATCGGCTGAATCCGGTGAACCTGCCTCCGGTTAATCAGAATCAACGAGGCCGGGATTGGATCCGTGATTGGAATCAGGAATACAATTACTTTTCCGGAGAAAATGATCCATTTTTTCCATAAAATACGGCCAGTAGCGGCCGGACACGTCGATATCAGTTTCATGCGCGTTAGTGTAAAACGTCCCAGCAGTTAGCCACTGCATGAACGAATGTTAAAAATCGATTTCGTTTTGGTACCGGGTTATTCTAATACGTAAATTATAATCAACGACGCGTTCTCAAATCTGATATCTCCATAATATATTGTCGAAGGATTGTATATTCAAGTTTTGTATCACTATTGGTTTCATTGATTTATTAAAATATATATATGTATCGAAACGTTTATACAATTTACTTTTTGTTTGTTTTTATTTATTCCTTGAATAAACCTATCCCAATTCTTGTTCGCGGAGTTAGTGTCACGCGAGTTGGACTTGGTCCATCATGATCCATTCCGACTGTCATAGGAGACGAGGAATAATGAAGGTGAGTGCGAAATTTCAGATCGAAATTCGATTTTTATTTTTTGGAAGTTCGATCACCGCGATAAATTTATTCATTAAAATTCGTATTAAGTTTCAGTTTAGATGTTTATTTGAAAAATCATATGATTCAATTTTGACGGTTACTACGAAAAATTTAGTTAAATTTAGTTTGCATGCTTTTTTCACATAAACGAGAGCAACTGACAAAAGTTTTTATTGTAATGTCCGCCACCTACAAAAGATTTCGCGGATCGATTGACCTACTAGTTAACTCAGAAAGCAGATAAAATCAAATCGGGGAACCCAAATCTTGACCCTACAATTGTTACTTTTCATTAATTTTCAAACGATAAACGCATCTCCTCACAAACCTTTAATTTGTTCTAACAATAATGCACCGATGACTTACAGATGATAAGGGTTAGGAAAAAAATGAAAAGGACAACTTGGTGGGGACCAAGTTCATACCGCTGATTCTCATATTTTTTTTATCGACTGAGCGATGTGCTATTCCTATTTTATGGAGGAAAACAGCAGTCTAGTGATTATTGTATATCTGTATATAAATATATTTGTTATGTTATCATCCGATTTCATTGACCCCTCGTCAAATTTATCAAGACTGGTGTTTAATGAAAGAATTGAACTTGGTAAAGTTTTTCTAAAAATTCATAATTAAAAAAAATAACCACAAAAATGGAAAGACTGTCCGAATTACACGAGTCCCATTGGAAGAATGTGTTTATGGACGAACCTGCAGTGAACAACATTGTTAAGCAAATTATATACAGAGCCAGCACGATTCAAGGTGACAACAAAATAGCTTGGCTCTTGAAAGCAATAACGTGCATCGATTTAACAACTTTGGGAGGTGATGATACGGAAACGAATGTCGAAACACTTTGCGAAAAGGTATGAAACGTCAAACGACAAATTTTCAAGTATCTTTTTTTTTTTAATTTTTTTCTCTGAAATTTGACAGGTTTTCGATCGTCAGTAATTTTTTCGTTAACATCAGTCACGATATTTATAATCCTCTATTCATTATTTGTACATTTGGTTAATTTTTTACAACACTGAAATTTTTATGAAGTTTTTCACTTTTTCCAGGCTGTCAAACCCGTAGAACTTCCTTTCGCGTGGCCCAAACCGATACACACCGCCGCAATCTGTGTTTATCCAACAAAAACAAGATTCGCCATTGAGGCATTGAAAAAATTAGAAAGCCATGCGTCCTGTGATAACGATCGTGTCAAAGTTGCCAGCGGTAAGATTATAATCATTTTTTCAATGCTATCAGTTGATATTTACATTACCGTATTCCAATAAAACAATGGAAAGGCTAAATCTTTGCTCCGCTGACAAAACAATGAATCAGCAAACTGTTATTATCCCGAAAACACATCAAACGAGCGAATTGTTGATTTCGTCATCAAAATTGAATAAGCAATGACAGCGATAATTTCCATTCCGCAAAATGAACTGGAAATCAAGAAATTTTATCGTTCAAACTATAATGAATAAAATTTTTGTATTTTTTCACGAAACGACACTGCGAATTTGGTCAACAGTCGCAGCAGGCTTTCCTACGGGACAATATCCGCTTGTCTCACGATTGACCGAAATAGAATTTGCAGTGTCGGAAGGAGTGGACGAGATTGATGTGGTAATCGACAGATCTTTGGTTCTGGCTCATCGCTGGGAAGATCTTTTCAGCGAATTGAAAGCCATGAGAAAAGCTTGCGGCAAAGCTCGCATGAAAACAATTTTGTCTGTAGGCGAATTGCCCGGTCTTACGGACGTTTACGTCGCTTCCATGATCGCGATGTACGCGGGCTCAGATTTCATCAAAACGTCGACAGGCAAAGAAACTGTTAATGCAACTTTACCTGTGGGAATTGTAATGTGTCGTGCGATCAAAAATTATTATAGACAGGAAAAAAGAAAGGTGATGAAGTTTCTATTTATCGATGAATTATTACGTTTTTCCAAGATATTTTGTTCGAATTCCATACAAATGGATATTAATTTTGAATATCGTTACGGCGAAAGAAATTGTTACTAATTCCTCAGTTTATTTTTTCTTACTATAAAAAACATTCAATTATTTTTAGGTTGGATTCAAACCTGCCGGCGGTATAAAGACCGTTACAGAAGCTCTGCAATGGTTAGTATTGGTGCAAGACCAACTGGGACATTCGTGGTTGACAGAAGATTTGTTCCGTATCGGAGCTTCGAGTTTGCTAGACGACATTGTGAAGGCGATAAAATAAATATACCGCCTTCCCACATTGCGAATAAGAATAAAAGACATTTATTTCATACTTATTTTGTAAATACGCTCAAATTATGAAATTTATTTTGCAATTACCATTTTTCATGTTCTGTACTTTTGTTACGATCGAATAATAAAATGGATATTTTATTTTTACATACCAATACGATTTAGTTATCAATTATGAAACAGAAATTGTGAAAATTTTGTCTGAAGAATGAACGAGCCATTCGTGAATATACCGAATCCCGAGAAAACGTATTTATCCGTACACAATTTAGACATTCTGCACATTTTTTCACGCGCGAAATAAAATTCAACATTCAACGGCCTATTTTAATATGCGAATATTATTTAATCATAATTTACAGTAAATGAGCAACAGTTAGCTCATTTTCTATGTTTTATAAATTGACTTCCGGTCTTATAATTCCGGATGCAGTCGTTAGGGGCGCTGCGAACGTTGGAGATGGCGCAGCGGCTTGTCTCTTTCTCGTGTGATGACCCGGTCCTCGTGAGGTCTTTTCCGCTCAGAAAACCAAGATGGTAAGTTTGTTTCGCGTCAACGACGAAGTAATCCGTTTTAATCGTTCATTTACAATTGTCTTTGAGTTGGGTTGATATGTGAAAAATCCAGTGAAAGTATTAAAGTGTTATAATATCCGTGTATCTAGTGTAAATACGATATCTTTTTACGATAAATTTGATTCCACTTGAACGTGAAATTTCTCGTTCTCGTGGCTATACGGGAATTGACGTTTGTTCGTGTAATCTTCGAAGTTTAATTGACAAAAAGCTTTCCTTAATCGTTAATCGAGTGCGAAGAATTAACGGAATTCAAATTTTGATATTTCATCAAACTTTTTTTGGTCTTTTTGACATAACCTTAAAACGTAGACGCGCGAAAACGTAACCTCGTTTTCCACCACAAAATATCAATACTTGTAAACAAATTTTGAATTTTTTTTTCAAGTTTACGAATTTCATAAGCTTTTGAACAGTTTTCACACTAAATTCTACGATATTAACCTCAAATTTTCAACGGTTCGAAATTTCCTTTTTTTTTGACGAAAAAATTTATGATAACAAACTAAAATGATGTGTTTCCCATTCCAATCGACGATCGGCAAACCTGTTGAAGCTTTCTAAAGCTCATCGCCTAAAACATAACCTTAAAACTGCCTAAATTGTCATTTTTGTATATTTCGATCAATTTACCATGTTTGTATTTTCTAATTAGGCTCGAGGACCCAAAAAGCATTTGAAGCGTTTAAATGCGCCGAAGGCATGGATGTTGGACAAATTGGGGGGTGTTTATGCCCCAAGACCATCCTCCGGACCGCACAAGCTTCGGGAATCCTTGCCATTGGTCATTTTCCTACGTAACAGACTCAAGTACGCCCTGACCAATTCCGAAGTCACTAAAATTGTCATGCAACGTCTGATCAAGGTCGACGGCAGAATCCGTACTGACCCCAACTACCCAGCTGGTTTCATGGGTACGATAAACTCATTATTTTTTGAAAAAAATGTTGTTTGCGTATCCGAAGTTTATATTTGGGCCTTATCGAAGCTGGAAAATTTCCTTTTCGAAATTTCCCAGTCAATAATAGGCCAAAATCAATTTTCCTTCTATAAAGGTCACTGACTGAATTTTGTATTCTTTCCGTATTACCCAAGAAGGATACAATAATAATTTCGATACTCATTTTCTGAAATTTTTGAAAACGTCGTAATTCATCGTTACTGAGATTTTTTTTTTTGATTTCGTGTTTATTTATGAATATTTTTGGTTATTGCAGATGTTATTACCATTGAAAAAACTGGTGAATTCTTCCGTCTGATCTACGACGTCAAGGGACGTTTCACCATTCACAGGATTTCCGCCGAGGAAGCCAAAGTAATTAAAGCACATTCAGAAATAAAACTCAACAAATTTTTCAACTGAATCGATGAAAAAAAAATTCGAAAACTTCAATTTTAGTCAATTTACTAAAATAATAACTAAATTATTTTTCGAAATATTCAATCGTTCAAAAGAATAGTTTGAACTTTAATTTTCGTAACTGAATGCTATTTTAGCACATTTCGATTCATCAATTATCGAATAATCAAATCAATAGAACTTATCAATGAAAAATTATTTCAGTATAAGCTTTGCAAAGTAAAGCGCGTACAGACCGGACCCAAGGGAATTCCATTCTTGGTCACGCACGATGGAAGGACCATTCGTTATCCGGATCCCGTGATAAAGGTCAACGACACGATCCAGCTCGATATTGCCTCTGGCAAAATCATCGATTCGATCCGTTTTGATTCCGGTGAGTTTTGTTACACGGAATTATCTTATATCATTTTTCGTCAACAAAACTCGATGAAATCTGGTGTAAATAAATACGTTCATGAACCAAATTTTTTTTTTTCATCAGAAATAATCGAATTCTACAAGCATAAAGATGAACATTAAAAAACGTTTGTTTCGTGAAAGTATATTTTTTCAATATTATCAAAATCAATGGAAACACAAAAAAATCTCTGAACAGCAATAAAATCCAGATTGGCAGTAATTCGAAGATTTTATTTTCAATTTGAATAATTAATAAATTGTGTTACATTGAAAATCCTCAGGTAATCTTTGCATGATCACCGGAGGAAGGAATTTGGGACGTGTTGGTAATGTTGTGAGCCGCGAGCGTCATCCAGGATCCTTCGACATTTGTCATATCAAGGATTCCGAAGGTCACACTTTTGCGACCAGGTAAAATGTTTTGTTACTTTCATTATAATTGTTATTTGCTTTTTCTATCTCATATACAATTTCTCGAATAATTTTGAACACGTAATTCATTGGCCATTATCGAAGCTGCGTCGTAAAGCTCTTGAAAGCTCGGCGGAGTCAAAACTTGGCCGAGATCAAAGATAACTCTTCTCAAAGGTCACTGACTGACCCTTACAATGGTCTTTTCGTACTACCCAAGGAGAGCACAGATTCAAAAAAATTCGCTTATATTTTAGTATCTTATTTTGTTGGGAAAGAATTTTCTCAACTAATTTCTTTTCAACTCCGTTATTCAAATAATTAATTTTATTTGATAAGAAATTATGAAGAATTCAATATTTTCGGGCTCCTCTTCATAAGAATTTGTTCCCTGACTAATTTTTTGTTCCTTTTTTTTTTTTTTTTCTCATTTTTGTACAATTTAGATTGAACAACGTTTTCATAATCGGCAAAGGAACAAAGGCGTACGTCAGTTTGCCACGAGGCAAGGGTGTTAAGCTCTCGATCGCCGAAGAACGTGACAAGAGATTGGCGGCCAAAGGAGTCTAAGTTCGTTACCGATGTAATAACGAAGAAAGAAAGAAAAAAATAAAACATTCGTGCGAAAACCTAACAGAGCGAGAGATTGTTTTGGAGGAATTATTGTAAGTCCCGATTTTTCTCCCTCTTAATCCTTTCTCATTATTTTAAATCGTGATTCTTTAAAAAATTCAATTATCCAAAAGAGAATTGAAACTTCTAAGATCATTCGAAAAATATCGAACACTCGAAACTTTAGTATTTACATACTCTTTACTTGGAAAAAGAATGAAGAATAAAAACTTCGAAACTACGCGACAAAAGTCTTACACTGTTATGAAAATGTACATAATTATTATTTCGTGTCATTTTTCTGGCAGCCATATTTCCGTGCTCAAACCGAAAGCTCGCCTCAGTATTTCGTTGCAACGATCGTCCCCGTGCTCCCCGAATTCGCGATGCACGTCTTTTGCTACTCTTACGAATCTGGAACGAAATTAAGTTTAAAAAAAACATGAAAATAACTCAGAAACTAAAAAAAAAAAAGTCTTTGGAAACAATCCGGAATAGTTTTATAAATTTAAGATATATAATATCGACAGCAAACAGCAGGGTCGAAATCGACCTCCTTTTTATAACGAAAAGCTTATTTTTTCCATTTTTTCAAAACTTTTTCTCGTTTTATAGAGTTTTTATCATCAAATCGTGACCAAATGAGATTTTATCATACGCCATTCTCTGCGTTATGATAAAACAAAAAGAATGGTGTATGATTAAACCTCTTTATCGAATACCAGGGTCATTTCATGCCGAAGAGAAGATTGGGATCGTTTTTTGATCTCGTTGTAGGGTCTACGTTCGAAAAAATCAGGTTTGAGTGACCCAAAGGGATACTTGCCACTATACTACCGAAGAATAATAATAAAAAAAAGTGAAGTTTCAAATCGTTATTTGAATCAATTGAGGCCCTATCGGTCAGATTAATTCTTATAATTGATTGAACGGAACGAAGGACTTACTTTTGTATGCAAAGAACGCTGTTCTTAATTTCCTTCTCAGCCCCTCGAGGCCCGGTTGGATGAACAGGTGTTTGTGAAAATTCGCTCGTTTCTGACATTTCGTGAGTGACGAACGGATATATTCTTATCCAACCGCCTTCTCGGGTGCTTGGATTGCGCCAATCCTTTCCGTTGTCCCAAATAAGGGTGCTTGGATGATCGTTGTTTTTTGTGGTCCCATTGAAACCTCGGCGAAAGGCTTTTTCGGCGAATAACGGATTGTAACGAGAACAGGGAGCGTTACAATCCTCGGTCGTTGAATGACGAAACTGATGAGTAACGAGAAAGATTCAGGTTCGGAATCGAGACTTGATTTTACGTAATATAAGGAAAATATCAGTCGATTTTTTTGTCCTCAGAGAAAATTTTAGAAAAATAAAATAATTTCATTTTTATTTTTTTTTCTTTAGAAGAAAAATCTGTTTTTTTCCCTTTATTTTTCTGAATAAATCATTTTCTCACCATTTCTCGTGTACCTGGACAAACATCGACGAGAGTCACGGAATCGGAATTAACTCGACACCTTCTTTTGGAGCATCGGGCTTGAAAGAACTTTGAATTGCAATAAGCCTCGTCGTTCTCATTGTCAGTGGCTATTGGACTGCCGGATGTCCAAATTTTGAACAACGAGAGACCAGTGTTGCAAACCGGAAGTCCGAGAAGATCGAAGAGATCGTGAAGCAAAGGTTTTTTCACCTCGGAATCGACTTCGCAATCGTTGCCCAGGGCTGGGCTCACGTTTACCTTATTGAGCAACATAATTATTTAAAACTACCAAGAATATTACGAAGAATCAAGGTTTCATTTGCATCATTTCTAGGTTTTATGCAGACAACAATTTGAGAGAAAAACTTCAATTTTGTGCCAAGTTATCATTGAATTTCTTTTTTAATTTTACCCAACTATGAAGTAACTGGGATTGGATACCAATTGAATAGAATTCGAGTCAACTTTAATTCAGAATTATCGATTTAATTGAATATTTATCGAATTGGATTAAAATTGAATGTTCAATTGAATAAAATTCATTAAATTTAAATGCCACATCGATTGTAATTAAAAAAAAAAATCTATCGAAACTGATCACTAATTGAAAAATACCTCCAACAGCCACGGCTTGAGATTTTCGTCAATGAGTACATCAAATCCGAAGAATTCGAAGCAATTAGAAGACTTTGGTACACCGGCAGTTTGACTGAGGATCGTTAAGCTAACGAGACAAGCGATTCTCTGCCACATGAACCAATCGTACTGTCTCGATTGTTCCAAGTATCGTCGCAGCTGGCGAAAACTCCATTTGCAGCCGGCGCCAATACGCTCCTTTTTTCTCGAATATCCTGGTCCCAATTTATTGAGGGCGAAATTGGTCAAATGACGAAACGGGTCGTCCAAACTGTCCAGAGAAAACTTCTCTGTGGCGAAACGAGCCAGACCCTCCTTGTACAAATATATCGTTAAGGGCCTGTACGACGGTACGCACACGTAAAGACGGAGATCGAACTTGTAGCCGCCGATTAGAAGAGGCTTTTCTATGTATCTTTGAACTACCGAGACGTTGTCGTAAGTAAGATCGCTCAGCTTCTATTAGAACGAAAGAAAACGTGGAATTGGATCGAAAAAAAAAATGGTTTTTTTTTCTTCTCTCCCTCGTAAATACTAGCAAATTCATTCGATATCTATAAACTATAGAAATTTTTATTCGATCATTCGACTATCACTTAATTCTTCATTTATCCTCGTTCAAACTCACCCTGAAAAGAAAAATGCCTCGTCCCTGGCTCTGTCCGACTGGTTTGCAAATCCAAACTCTCTCGTCCTTCTCAAAACGACTGCAATCCGCTGCGAGCTTCGTATATTCCGAAGGCAAATTATAACCGAGTGGACTAATGTCGTAAATCGAGCCGTAAACTTTTTTCATGCACTTGAGATGTCTCACGAGATTGTCCTTCCTGCATATCGAGCTTCCTTTTGGTATTCTATTGATAAACTGCACAATTCATTAATACTCGTGTTAGCAGCTCATTCGGATCTTTGAATCGTTCGATCCTCGGCTATTTGGAGAAAATAAGTGCACGTTTCATCGAACAAACAAATATTTATGTGTGCAGAAAACTCGCTGATTAAACGTTCTCGAAATACCTGCCAGGGCAGCAAACTTTTGTAATGGGAAGACGGAAATCCACCCGATCTCCACCACAAGTTCCAACAATCTTTATTGAAAGCGTTATTATCACCGGTGTATTCGCGCCAGCCTCGTTCCGTGCAAACCTTCGAACGAAATCGGATTAAAATCGTACTAAGATTAGAAAATTAACGAAAAACGTAGAACAAAGTTTTTTCATGGGAAAAATAAGAAAAGGGATCTCTCAGGTGTCAAAAATAATGGCTGAAATGAATGAACGGAATGTTGAAGATTTTGACGTTTATGGATTTCGTTGAAAATTTGTCAACGTCACCGAAAATTGTTCGCAACTTTTTCACTCGAATAATTTGACTGAAAATTATAACTTGTAAACGATCATTAATTAAGGGAGCATTAAATCTTCGTATAATTTTTCTCGAGTACGAATAATCGGAGTGAATGAAAAGCAGCAAAAGGAAAAATAAGAAATAAGAGGAGTAGTAGGAAGTTTGAAAAAGTGGAGCAGAGCATCCTTGATTCTATTTGTCGTGTCATTAGGGCATTAAGCATGTACGTCGTTGTCGAGGTACGTAATTACAATTAAATCGGTAAACGCTGTGTCACGGTAGCCTACTTCGGTTCCACCAATCAAAATAGCCCGAGAGATCGCAAATTATGGTAGAGATAATTTGTGGCAGGGGGCTGCGAAGGGATGGAGAAATGCTTTCCTGGCATTTTAACGGTGGAGCAAAAAAAAAAAAAAAAAAACAAATAACAAGAAACATAAAACGAATGTGCTTAATTCCGTCTTCGTGATAAGACCGAATGGCCAACTTTTCCATCCCTATCATAATCTCGATGTTGAATCAGCAAACTCTCTCTCTCTCGCTTTCTCTTTTATTTCAAGATTCGCAGTATTTCATGGCCCTTTTACGACCCTGAATTAACACACGTGCTATTTCTATAAATAATTCTTTATTACCTTTTGACTCGACGTACCATTTATACCGTATAAATCTTTATCACGTTGCGTCAATACGTTCCAAACATTTCGTCTTCACTCCCCCCCCCCCCCCCGTCCCGGTTTGAAATATCTTTTTTATCCAGAACTTCTGTCTCGAAACATTTGGTGCAACTTTTTTTGTATTCCCTATCAAAATTTACTCATCAATTATCAATGAATTCGAAAGAAAAGTGCTCACTTGTATCAGAAGATGCGGTCCACTACCGTTCTCGTTAAGTCTGAATACGAAAGGACCATCGAAATAATTCACTGCCATTCCAGGCTGCGAATAATCGAATAATCTGTAAAGAAATTTATAAAATTCGACATTATCTTGTTATACGAGGAATTACTATTCTGTGTTTATTGATAAAAATGATAAATTTATGATTTTAGGTGAAATTGGGTTGAAGATAAGGGTTGGAGAAAAGGGATAGCAGAAGTGAAATTATACGTCGAGTCGTCGTCATCCCTCGATCTCGAGCCACAAGTGTATTCTGAAGCGTCAATGCACGTTTGCTTTTCGGTCTGAAATATCGTGGATACACGCACACCTCTTATTTGATAAAAGCCCACGTCTTTTCCTCCCTTTCTCTCTCACTTCGAATTACGAGAGACAAGAGAGCTACGGGAGTTCTTCACGCGATTTCGATTTCCTCGACGCCCTCGACGACTAAAATCCTTCTTAGAACTTTTGCAACTCCTCGAGAGCACGTGGTACTTGTCACTCGAATGGTATATTCTTTTTCTTATCTAATTAAGAGTTTGTTCGTTTTCAAATTTCAATCGAATGGGTTGAAAATTTTCAAATTTTTTTTCTTCTCTCATGAACCGATGAAATCTCAATTTTTTCAAATTATTATGGACTCTCAATCGGGGCTTCGAATCCATGAAAAATTTAATGGTAAAAATGGTTTTTTTTTTAAATTCCTCCTGATGAGATTAACCAATAGTGACTCTATTTTTGAACGTTTTATTCATAGTGACCCTGCGAATATGGAGACGAGACTAGAGGGTTACAATGAATAGTTCTCGATATCTCGAAATATTATAGTCATAAAGAAGACACGCTATCGAGTCTTGAAAGGTTAGGCAAGGTAAGTATTCCAGGCCACGATCATGTTCAAGGGAACTCGTAATCGTGACTTTTACATTTTTTTAAATTCGCACTCACGAACACTCTGTGTTTATAAATAACGTGGTTAGTTTAGTCCCTTTTCCGAGAGATTCGATGTTTGATTTTTCAATTGAAAAATTCATCAATTCCTGAGCGATTTCGATGTTGACGAAAGTTATCAAAGTTTTGAGAGAAAAAAAAATTAAAAAATTGACGATTAATAGCGAAATCGTGAGAATGATTTTTTTCACTCTCTTCATTGTTTTATTCATTGATGGGAATCCAAACGAAAGTGAGATAAGCCATTTCCATTCATCCCCTATTTTCGGTTATTGATTGCTTTCCTTTTTTTGAAAATTTTTTTTCTCTTCGTTCTCTAAAACAAACAGTAACGATGTGATCGACCAAAGTTATGGCTTTTACACGTGAGAGTTTTCGGTGCACATACTCTTCGGAGTTCAAAACAAATGCAACGAGGCACGCAATGACCTTGTTTCGATGCAAAATTTCCTCATCGACGTACGTAAGCTTTACTCGAAAAAAATAAGGGAATCCCTTCAATTTATTTTTCGTGATTTTCAATTTTGATATTTACTCGATCGAAAACAGTCCTTTTTTTTTCTTTTTGACGCCAATGGATGCGGTTAAAAAAGGGGCTTTCGATGAGAAGAGGTCTTCGAAGAAAATTATTCTTTTTATCGATCGAAAATTCTTCTGGAGCAGAGGGGAAAAAGGATTTTGAAAAAAGAAAAACAAAAACCTTTATGTTGTGAATATTCTTTGAATCTTGGCATGAAAAATGTGCGAAATTTTTCCTAAGAAAAAAAAAAAATGCGTTTTGTTCGACTTTGTCGAAATCAAAATACTGTGCAAACATGCTGAAGCTTCAAATTGAAAAAATTGCTAAAAAAAATCTGAAAAATTTACACAAAAACGAAGACGCGAACACACGTTTTTTACGAAAATAATGTTTATTGCAAAGGACGCCTTGAGACGAGAGTCTCGGTGAACATTTCAAAGCGCGATAATGAAAATTTGTGTTTCCCAAAGTATTCCATTCAAAAAAGTGCAAAAAAGAAAATGTAAGAAACTGGATTTCGACTTATTGAAGTTGACTGAATTTTGACGCCGAAACACTTTTGCAAAAACATTTATTTTTCATCATCACCATCGAGATGAATGAAAAATTCGTAAATTTTTTCAGAGGTTCGAACAAAATTTGAGTTTTTCGATAAATTTGATGGAAAAAAAGAAGAAAAAAATCGATAAATTTGACGATAAACACACGAACACTTTTAAAAACGAGGATTTGGCGATTTTTCTTTTCGAATAGCAATATATTTTTTGGTGGTATCTTATCGTGGCGGTAGAAAAGTCTCTCGTTATGTCTGTCGCGTGTTACTATTACTACTGGTAGTAGGAGAAAGACTTAAAGCGAGGTGGAGACTCGCGAGTCTCTCGAGTCCAGAGCAGCAAGGTTACGGTTACAGGCAGATCGATCGAATCGTCCCTCACCTGAGAAACTAACCGGGAGCAGGAGACGGATGAGGAGAGACGACCAACTACCAAGAAGAGAATGGAAACCACTTCCTTCCTCGAACGAAAAGTACGAATAAAAAACTGCTTACGTTCTTCCCTCTCATCCGATAGAGCTTCGTGACGTCTCGGTACGCCCACGCATTTCGACTGTTCAAATCGTTCAGACACATTCCGGGGGGGGCGAATAACCTTTTTTAATTTTTCTCCAACAACTTTCTTTTTTTTTTTTTTTTTTCTTTTTTTCGTTTTCAGATTTTCTTTTTTCGCAGTATTTTCATTTTTCTATGTCTTTTTTTCTCTCCAAAAAAAGAGAAGAAAAAGAAACAACTTTTTGAAATAAAATCACGAGTTTTGCACGTTTTTTTTTTTCGAGTTAATTTTTTCATTCTACTTTTTCAGTTTGTTTTTTCCTCAATTTTTTTTTCCCGATTTTGAGATTCGTGATCCCAAAAATTTTGTTGATTCGAATGAAAATATATTTTACATGGAATTCGTATAATTCAGTCGTTGAAATAAAGATTTGATGAGGGACGATGAATAGGTTGATAAAATTTCAGTCCACTGTCCAATCAATCGATTTATTTTGATGATTTTTTTTTTTTTTTCTTCTGAAGCAACACGTAACACGGCTACATATGGAGAGTCCCGAAATTCTTCTGGGAACTCGAAGGACAAAGCTCGTCGAGACATTTCGTAACAGTTGTAATGAAAATCGAAACGATTCGTTAACGATCTTTGATCGTACGATCGTTCAGTATTCGATTTCGATAAAACTGATGACAAATAAACGAAAATAATATTTTTTTTTCTATTTTCTTTTATCTTGTTTTTTTTTTTTTTTTTTTTTTTTTTTCGATGGATCAATCGAACCGTGCATCTCGTTAAATTTCGGTCTTTCTCACTCTCATTCGTTCTCTCGATCAGACAATCGTTCGTTTTACAGACTATACAAGCTTAATTAATAAACCTCTAATTAATCGTAGCTTAGACGCTTAAAATCCCTTAATCGTTAAATCATTAAGTACCCTTTATACGTTTTTACATAGACTGCAAAATGTGCCAGAGTTTTTCGTATTTTTTTTTTCATCATTCTTTTCTTTGACTTTTCGTTGTTAACATTTTTTTTTTTTAATATAATTATGACTGTTTTTGGCACGTGTTCGACGAAAATCCCACGAATAAATTCCAAGACTGTACTACAGTACGAAAAAAAACTGTTGTTTCTCAACGATTTTTGGTGTAATAAAAAAAAAAAAAAAAAAAAAATTGGAAAATAGCATTGCAGAAGAATCATGAAACATAAAGTATTGAAGAATTTTGTGCTAAAAAATTATTACCAGAATTTTGTGCTAAAAAATTATTACCAGAGTTTTTTTTTAGTCGACTACACAATCTTCAAGATGACAAAAAAGGTTGTAAAATGATCGAAATACGTGGATAATTGGAAAGAAAAATTGTCGCTAAATTGGTCTCGCGTTTTTGTTGTTTCAAGGGACCCCCCAATTAAAGAGGACATTATTAATAAACGGAGACGATAATTGGCTGAAAAATTCAAAAGTAATTGAGAAACTAGCATAGCAAAACAAATTCAACGGTAGTTACAAGAGGTTGCACGTGTGTCACTCATGAAACAATTGAAATACTTCGGCAATACTATTTTCTCATATTTTTTTTATACTGGACGTGAAGGAAAAAAAAACGTTGCAATTGAATTTGTTTTGTGGTGTGGGAGGGGGTGGGCATTGACGTCGATTTAAACTCTTGTTTTTTTTTTTTTTTTTTTTTTTTTTTCCAGCAAATAACTCGGTGGGAGGCACCGATAAATTACAAAAGCAATATGTACGTGTATGTATGTACGAAGAAAACGTACTAAGCTCGCGTGCTCACTCGTGAGCATTGGGCCATCTATGCTCAGAAAGTATTCTCGTCTCGTGTATTCGATGGTTCTTAGGCATTGTACATAGTTATGTATTTTTATTGGTATACGTGTATACATATTTTTTTTATTTTTTTTTTTTCGTCGACTAACGATCAATTTCTGGCTTTTATGTCGTCGTCGTCGTCGTTCGTTTTTACTTTATCCACGGCAATGTGCCGAGCTCGAATTCATTGAACGTGAGATAAAGACGTTCGAGATTCATTCCTCGGTCTCCAGCAAAAATTCCATTTTTTCTTCAGCCTCTCTCTGTCTCTCTCTCTCTCTCTCTTCCATTTTTCTCGCATTTATTTATTTTCCCTCGGATGATTCTGACGGACCGGAAGTAGAGAGTTTTCTCTTGAATTTTTGCTCACGCGATTCTTTTGTCCTCGAACAATTTTTCTCATTTCTCATACGTTTTGGAGGCAAACGTCATTGAGAATGAGGCCAAAATAAACAAACAACGATGCAGGAATAAATCGTGCCAAATAAAGAAATGTTAAAATTCTATTTTCAACGTTCCTCGTCCGCTTGGGATCTAAAATGAGAATTGAGAAATATTATTCGAGACGCGTCTAATTAGGGACGAGCACATTTAAACGAGAGAGAAAATGGTAATCGCTAATTGCACCGGTGACCTTTGCGTGATTCGTCGAGAACGCGATGAAGCTTTTTGCCCCTTATTTACGTGATATATACGTATATATGTATATCAATGTACAGGTTCGTCTAAAATCCGTTATCAAACCACGGGATTCGATAGATTGTCAAATTCTGAAGAGATTACTTTCAGGTCATTTTTTTCTACGATGCACCGTTCAGGAGATTCGAACTAATTTAGAAAACGGCCAATCCGATGCGTCTCCGTCAACTGGGCTGGAGCCTAGCGGGGCGGAGCGCTCTCTCCCCACTACAAGTTCTTTTCACGCCGTAGCCGATTGGTTGATAATCATTGATAAATATCTCGAAAACGGTGCAACGTAGAAAAAAATTCTTCAGATATTTTCTCTTCTAAATTGTACAATCTCTTCAGTCTCACTAGTCTTGAACTCTTTTAGAACACTCTGTACATCTTGGTGAATCTTACGTTCCTAAATATATTGTGCACACTCGTGGCAAAACGATAGTAGTTGAAAGCGAGGCATTCGATCTCATCGTGACCGTAATTTGAGCCCAACGATTTCTTGGCTAATTACGGTCACCACTTGTTGTATATTCGCGGTTAATTATACGCATTTTGTTATTATTACGAATGACAACGAAAGGCGAAAATACCACTGCACAACTCTGATTAAAGTCTCAAATCGTTGAGCAATTATTGTGCTCGATTTATATATAAATATATGTATATATTTTCGTACGAGATTCGTGGATTGACATGATAGTGGTTTTCTTCATGACCTAATGGAGTGTCGCTTCGTGACATTGATATAATTGGGCCTGCAATTAAATCATTAAAACAAATACACTCCACATTGTAACAAACTGCTTTTTGTAATTTAATTCAATAGTTTTCATCTACGTATCTCGTATATCTCGTATTTTTACAGGCGGGGTTAGTCGAAAATTTATTTCAGCGTATGATTCAACAATACATCGCGAATATGAATAAACAATAAATAATAATCGCGATAAAAACGCGCTCGAGTACTTTGCTTCGTCTTATGATTTTTAACAATTTTTTTAAAAATAATTTTTCATTCTCGTGATGTACTC
Organism: Campoplex nolae; assembly: GCA_037893425.1. Taxonomy (NCBI): domain Eukaryota; kingdom Metazoa; phylum Arthropoda; class Insecta; order Hymenoptera; family Ichneumonidae; genus Campoplex; species Campoplex nolae. The sequence goes on along the minus strand of JBBLXU010001785.1, from coordinate 1,961,781 downwards.
GTTTAACGATTGTATTTGGTTTATTTAACGCGCATGATTCTTGCAGAAGGGACGACCACCCTTCGCGTAGAAACTCTGTCCTTCGAGGTTCTTCTTGCACATCTGAAATGAAAATTCATTCGATTTGGAGTTATTTAAAATTTTGATTTCTTCTATTGAGGTTTCTAGTGATTCCCAATTACCGTGCAATTGAAACATTGGCTGTGATAATTGTTGTTCAGGGCTTCGACCCAACGGTCACCAGCTTCGACTGGGAATCCACAGGCGTAACATTTCGTCGTGAAAAGTTCGTTCCAATCTGCGATTAAAATGAATCAAACTTTCGTTACAAAATCGACTGGAAACTACGTGATTGAAGAGAAAAAAAATGATCGAATGAGAACTCACCAGCTTCGCAGTAGGGCAGACCATCCTCGAGGAAGAAGGGACTGTTTCCAAAGAGCTTTCCACAGTACGAACAATTGAAACATTCAGGATGGAAGTGTTTTCCAACAGCATTCAGGCAATCCTGAAATATTTGATGTTCATACAAGATTCAATCGATTTTCATTCTAATTTTTTCAAAATGATTTTACAGAGTTTTTGCACTTCTGAACCGAACATTCACTTACGCCCTTGATTTTGTTGTTGCACTTATTGCATCCTGGAGCGATGAAACGCTCGAAGCAATACTCGCAGTGAAGTTGACCTTTTTCCTCAACGAAACCAATGTCCTGCAGTGCTCGACGACATTGCGAGTTGACGCAGACAAAGTGTTCCGGGCACCAGATCTGGCCAAGGGCTGTGATGAATGGTCCCCTAGATTTGTCGTTAAAAAATCAAACTTCAAAATCCTGTACTTGATCATCGAGTTGGACAAATTCGTTTCATTCACAACGCTCAGAAAACGTGCACAAATTAATACGAAACATCGAATTTACGAACCTGGTTATGTCTTTGTTGCAAGTGCAGCAAACTTTTTTCAAGGCTTGACCGTTTTTTAGGCTGTTAGTATTTTCTCCGTTAGCTGTTGAAAACGTGCATCAAAATTTAGTGGCAAAACACGAAAAAGATTAGAGTTTGCTGCAAAAAAAAAATCTGAACAACTTTCATATTAAGAGATAAGAAATCCAACCAGGAGCCCGAAATATCACTATTTTTTCGGCTCTATGGGAGATGATCTGAAATCATGCCTGTTAAAGAGACGACACACAAAAGAAAAATTGGATCAGAGACCACTCGAACATCGATGAAATCGGTCGCTACCTGACGTAAGAGCTGCAATGAGCGCAAAGAGGTTGACGAGATCCTGGTCCACCGGCCTGGTTCAAAATTCCTCGACCGCGTTTCGGTGCTGAACTTCCAGCAAATTTGCCTGCTCTGCCACCGGCACCAGATCCGCCGAAACCGCTACCTAAATCCGGTTGGGACGACAAACTTGGTGGGTCTACGTTTCTTTGGGTCTTACAATTTGGTCCGGGATTCTGGGATCCGTTATATTGGCTTTTAGTTTGACAAACGGTATCGGTAATGAAACATTGAGTGGAGGTTTGAGGCTGGGGTTTGAAAAGCTGAACAACGTGTTGCTTGTCACGTTTGATGGTCAATCGGGTGAGCTGATTGCTGAGATTAGTTCGGCGTTCGGGGATGGGTTGAAAGCTCTGCTGTTCGGTAACGGTGCAGGAGGATGTGATGGATTCCGGTTGGCATGCGAAAGATTCATTTTTCATGGAACAGCTGTCGTAAGTACTTTCCCGGCTTTCCTTGGGTAGAGGAATTTGGGGATAAGGAACTTTTGGACAAGGGCTCTTGAGGATCGGTTTTGGGCATTTTACGGAAGAGTATCCTGGGATCGAGCATGGCGCGACGCTAATGGAGCCGTCGTTACAGGCGGCCACGCGGACGCCAGAAGCTGGACAATTGCCGATGTCAATGGTGGAGCCACCTGATCGTTGGCCACCTGAGCCCTTGGCGCAGTTGGACGTTGATCTGCCATGCGCAATCGGCGATACGCAAACTCCGGATCTGTCACGTGTCGGAGTGACGCAAATACCGGCACGCGAGCAAGACGCGTTGTCATCACCTTCGCAGGGCATTATAACGATGCCGGCTTTGGTGCCCGAATTAGATGTAGTTTTGCAGGGCATTATTGTAACTCCCGAATTCGGACAGTTGCTGTCGCTGGATTGATGCGACGTGTAAACGCTGCTTGTTGATGTTGCTTGGCGTTCCTGATGACAGTGTCTGCGGGTCTCGTAAGATTGGGTGCAGCTCACGGGTGGTGGGCAAGGTGGCAAAACTCGGACCCCGGTTCTGGGAAATCTTTCGGAACCCGAGCAGTGAGCCAAAGGACAGGAGAGCGAAGGTTGAACTCGATTGTCTTTGCTGATAGCGCAGCTCGGTGGTTCCTCGGGTTCGTATGGAGGTTGAACAGCGACGCTGGTCTTCTGTTCGCGACATTCGTATTGCTGGGATCTTTGAGTCTCGCAGTATCTCTCGACGTCCGCGGATCGTGCGTCGTCCGAATAATAAGACTGGCGCATCCCGTGGTAAGCTGAGGTCCGATTACCGGATGATGTATCTTCTTCGACGTGATAAGAAACAGTTTCTCGTTGTTCTGGCGCGTAGGAAGAATACGAGGAAGTTTGCTGGTGGCAGGTAGAAGTTGTCTTGCAGGGTGGAGGACTGTCGCGGATTCTCGGAGCGTGGGCTTTGACGAAACATGCTGGAGGTTCGGGTGGACCTTGAGCCGGGGATTTGGTGCGATTCGGCGTTGGCGATCTGCTTGGTACGAAAGGTTGAGCATCCATGGCGTCATGCTGCATGGACACGAGGTATCTCTGATACGATGGAATAGTTCCAGGTTTTTTCAAGCCTGTCATAAGAGAGCGATCTTTGGGAGTGCCCGGTCTAGAGAGTGATCGCGCTGGTGATGGTGTGGCGTCTCTCAATCGATAATCCGGCGGTGGCGTAGGCAGAGGTTGCGGACCATCGACTCTCTTTAAATTTCGCTCTCTCGATCTTGCCTCCCGAGTCTTATCATCGGTATAAAGAATCTCGGCAGGATGACAGTAACCTTCGGTAGTGGTCCAGTTTACCGGAGTCTGCGAACGATCGACACAGATCACGGTATCGTAACCTTCGCCCGCTTCACGACCCAGGGGTGTGTACGGACGTTCCGGAGCTGTTTGCAGTGCAGCCTGGAAAGGCGATACAGGCCTATCGGTGTGTTCGTAGCGCGGTCGGGGTGCTGGGGGCTGCGGACATGGCCTGCAGCTCTCCTCATATCTGACTTCTTTGCTGTAAACGGTTCTTGATGTTGATTCGCTGTTGTCAGTTTGCTGATTCGAGGAGGCATCGAAAGGGGAGTAAGGTCGAGCTGGAGCGGTCGTTAATGCTTGGACCATTTCGGACTTCCATTCCTTGGCAGTCGCATTCTTGATCGTTGATGGGGGCAGCTGTCTTGTTCCGGTCTCGGAGTGAGCCGTGAACTGTACATGTTTTCTTTGGCAGGTCTCGGTTGTTTGCGGGGCTGGTGCAGGCTGCTGCGGTGCTTCGTATTGCTGCTGTTGGTACTGTTGTTCTCGGGCTTGACGGTCCGCAGCCGTGTCGCGGAATCTGGCGCTAAGTCTGCGCTCTTGAAGACTCGGTCTCTTCTCCGTTGGCGTTGGCTGTTGTTGTTCCCTCAAACATTGATGCACTTCCACCTGTTCCCGGAGACTTTGACGGCGCTGCTGTTCGAGCTGCTGGAAGTCTTCTTGGATCTGGATCTCTTCCTTCAATTCCCGATACCGTTCCTCGCCGGATCTTTCTTCTTGTTCTTCGGTGGCCTCTTCCTCTTTGCCGTACACGTGGCGCTCGGTGTACTGCTCGGGTACCCAACTCTCTTGCAGAACCTTGCACGCTTGTTGGCCACTGAACGCAACGCGTTTGCGCTCTTTCCTACGTGCCTTTTCTTCCTCGTAACGACGCTCTTGCTCCTGGCACTCTTGTTCCAAACGACGTAAACGCTCTTGCTCCTCGCGGCACACTCTTTCATATTCGACTCGCTGGGCTTCCTCTTCTTTCTTGGCATTTTCCATCATTTGCGCAGTACTGATCGCCGAAGATAAGGCTTCCGTTGATCCCACAGCTGTTCTTCGCTCCGACATGTTCTCCACACTAGTTCGTCGCTCCGAGATATTCTCCACTTCGCGATCCAGCGTCGCTGAACTTCGCTGACAAGTTTCCTCTTCCGAAGTAGTCTGGCACGGCTCGATGGACTGTGAGGCTGGCTGTTGTTGTTCCTCGGGCTCGGGTGACCTCGCACGATCCGGTGACAACAATTCCACAGTTTTCTCGTAAATCGTCGTCTTCTTTATGTGTATATCACCAACATCTTTTTCCATGGTCTCCGTGAAGAGATTGTGCTGAGACTCGACACCTTTTGGGCAGACAGCAACATCAGGCGGCACCACTTTGGACAGATCAACGACTTCCTCGTCGTCTTCTCGGGGCACTTCCTTAGGCACTTCGGGTTCAGCGGGTGCTGGATATTTGCAAACTTCTTGTTGAGGCGCAGGTGGTCGGCACACTTCGCAAGAAACTTCTCGATACGTGTGTCGTTGCTCGTGATCAGATCCCTGAAGTCCGGAGGTTCTTTCGCAGATAATCTGACACCGGCAGGTTCTCGTGCAGACGGTTTCGACCTCTGGTTGCGGTGGTGGTTCGACGTGGCCATAAAAGCTCGTTCCTGATGAAACCGTGGCGACCCAGGGCTTCGGCACCGGTTGCGAAATTCTCGTTGGCGTCAACGACCGACGCATTCCATCGGCGGAACTTGAACGCGGCGTATAAACCGGTGCTCGACACTCCCGTCGCGTTTCCGACACTTCAGTTTTACGATAAAACGGTTGAGCACAACTCGCTCGATCCATACTCATCTCTCGGTTGTTGTTTATCCTCGATGATGACGAACCGATTGAATATCTCTCGTACTCCCGCTCCTCGTACCTGCTTCCGCAACGACTTCCGCAACGGCTTCCGCAACGACTGTCCGCAGCTTCCTGAAGCGTTGCTCGCTTCTCCCTCACGTTGTGACGCGGACGCCTATCCAAAACTGGATTAGGGTCGATCCAAATTGGACTAGCTGTTGGATAAGTTATGTCCTCTATCGGTTTCACCGGCGGCCACACCAAGTTCTTGCTCCTCGTCGACGTCGAGCTTGATGCTCGTTGTTGCTTGTAATGTTCCTCCTCCCGAACGACTTCGTAAGTCGGAGCCTCGCTCGCCTCGTAGTAATCGGACTCTTCGTAATATTTTTCTGATCCGATTCCAGGATATTCAGGGTTTCGGGTGATCAGGGATTTGAGGCAGCGATGTTTCAACAATTTTTTCAGTAGGATGGTGCCAATTGGATCAATGTTTTACGGAGCCAATGCAGGTTCATTAGCAATGTCAGATATTCGTTTTCCATTTAGTATACAATAGCGGAAGCACATTGAGGCAAGAGAGAAAGAAAAAAAGAAAGTAAGCGGTTAGTTGAAGCATCGAAAGCAGCTAAAAATTATAAAAACACTTAACCTATTCAATTAGAATCAGTGTCTACCAGCGTCTTGAGGGCTTTACCATAAAAATTAAGCATTTGCTAAATATTTCTGTGACAATTAAGCATCTGTATAAAATAGCCGAGCAGTCTCACATTCATTCATATTCCAAAGTCAATTTACTCAACCAGGCAAAGCGTCCTTACTCGGTTAAGCGTGCAGGCTGCAAAATAGTGCAACCAAAACAGCAGCCAATCGGAAATCATCTCAAAACGCAAAAACCCATAAAAAAAAACTCTAAAGAGGAAATTCGTGAACGAGGAAAAATACGAAACCCGGACCAAGTTCGATGACTTCTTAAATAATACGGTTGCAAAAACGCTCCAGCGAGATTGTGAATGAAATAATGAAATGGAGCGAGATAAAAAAAAAATTGAATGATTCGGCAACGCATTACGAATTGGCTTGGAAGAGAATTGCTTTTTTTTTGTTATTATTTCTCATTCCGATGGACGTATTGACACAATGAGGAAGTAATGTTTTTTGTTGTTGTTTTTTTTTTTTTTTTTTTATTACTGCCAACGGTAATCGGTTTTGAACATACGGTGACAGGAAACGTTTTCGAAAAATTAACCATTTTATTAATCGTCGCGAGATATTTCTTGTCCAGCGCTTTGTAAATAATTTATTTATACAACAATAATTTATTTATATTTATGTGTATATGTATATATATAATATATATATACTATAATATATGACGTAAATATAAATGTATAGAGAAATATTCTTCGCGGAATTGAGAAAAAAAAAAAAATAGAGCAAAATTTAAATGTGGCCGAAATTGACGACGTGCGACGCGTTGAGAGCTGCCTGCACTCACGCGAGGGTCAAGGAAAAGGGTCGGGGCTTTGGGTTGAAAGACGGAGTCGCTGAAAAAAGATAAGAAAAACAAAAAGAGGTACAATTATGCGAGAGATTCAGACTTTCTACGGGAACAGCCAGAGTGAGATAAAGACAAAAAGGGACGAAAAATAATTGTGCATAAAAAAAAAAAAAAAAAACGAAATATTTTTTATTCTCGTTCAAAATTACAGGAAAATGTTGAAATAATGATAAACACTGGAGGGCTGAAATGAAAAATGGATATTCTGGTTTCATCAGAAAGATCCTTTTCGATTTTTTTTAAATTGGAAGTTTTTTTTGTTTTTTTGTTTTATTTATTTATTTTTTATTTATTTATTTATTTATTTCAAGAACAGGACAAACGCGCCTAATTATGGGTTGAAATGAAGTTGTGATTTCGACGTAACTATCGGGCTTGCAGCTCACAACGTTTCGTTGTTCGGCGTTGCTAAGAGGACACGTTCCGAAGGGCTAATCGATCGAGTTTTTCAAATTCACTCAATGAGGTGAATATTTTTATTCATTTATTTATTTATTTTTTTTCATTTAATACCGTCTCGCGTTGGGATGAAATAATAATTGACAAAAGTGTGAAGACGCGGTGGAAGCGAGTGCAGCGATGAATGAGATAAGCACCAATGACTGATCCCGCTGTTTTCAAATTGTGAGATCATTTAATGACAATTATGATGAAAAAATCATTCAAATAATGATTTTTTTTTTTTTACAATAAAACAAGTAACTTCATTAAAAAACAAAAAAAAATGAAAGGGATAAAGAATTTTTTGAAAATTAATTTATATTACGATCAGTATAATGAAAAATTATCGAAAATTTGAAAAAAACGAGTGAGTCAAAATGAGAAGTAATTGAGAATCGAGTTATGAATGATGTAAAAAGTGTGAGTAATTTTAAAAATGATTTTCAAATAGTCTTGTTCTGTAAATTTTTGTCGTACCTCGGAAAGGTTTAGCTTTCGGCATTGGCAGAGTAGAGAAACGACCTATTCACACATAGAACGATATTTAACGAGCTCTCGGTGTGCATGTGTGTGTGAGAGTTTTATTTTTTTTTGTGTGCTATATATATTTCCTGTGTAGAGATTAAAGCTGCATATAGACATCCGGTTGCAAGCTCACGTTGCAAGATCTTCGTGCTCGAATCGAGATCGCTCGTAACGTGAAAGAGAGAAAGAGAGGAAAACAGAGAGAGGGAGAAAGAAATATGGTCTGTTAAAGCACGATTAAGTATAGATCTCTGAACAACGTTTGTGACTCGTAGACTAAACGCATCACGAACTTAACAAACCATCTCTTGTATCACGCTCTCTCGTGTTGACGAGCTCGAATAAATTGACCCGATTTGTATAACTAAACATAGATCTCATCTGATGTTAAATCCAATTTATATATATTTATATATATATACATACACGTAATTGCAAGTGCAAGATACTGTAACAAACATCGAACATCGAAAGCTTTCTATCAGCCATGAAGATCTTGTACAACCAATTAATTATTATTATTATTATTTTTTTTTACTCATTCGTTTTTAGAGAAATAATTATTGGGAAATTCGACTAAACGGATCGTAATATTATTCAAAAGGAAAAAATAAAATAAAAAATTTTATTCTTTCGAAATTAATATTTGATGGAAAAAATATTTTTAATATTTTCTATAAAGTTAACAATGGTAAGGAAACGAAGTGTTTTCATAATTTCTCATTTTTCGTGCTAAAAAGAGCGTTTTTTGTAGTAATTATTTGTTCGAATTAACATTTTTACGAAAATAATCACAATAAGTTGTATCGAAAACAAAATAATTTGATTATTCTGGTAATTATTCTAATGAGACGATTGTTTTTGATGCTTGTTTCGAAAATTCGCACTACTGTATTGTATGTAATTTCGTGATTTTAATGATTTGACGTATGCAGATAAATGATATGAAAAAATGAAAAATTTTATGGAATGTAGATATACAACGATGAGAAAACTTACCGGTAACTGTCTGAGTCTGCGGGCGAGGCAAAGTGTTGCTACCGGAGTTTTGGACTGGCGGCGAGGAATAATTGCTAGGGGCAATTATGCTCGAACCTCCGAACGGTTTCGGTCCACTGATGTTGTTCGTCGTGTGGCTCTGACGTAATTAAAAAAGTTCTAATTAGATGCACTGCACGTCATAAAAAATGATTTTTTAATTCTCGTTTAAACTTTTGCATTTTATTATTAAGGAAAATAAATTCTTTGACAATTCATCGAAAACGTGTGTCGTCATTTACTATTCAGAAAATCCTATGCTAAAAAAAAAAAATCATTTTTTGACTCTCATTCACGATAAATTCTTCAGAAATGAAACTTTTTGTCGTCATTTATGGATTTCGATGTTAATTTTCATCTTTTTTATTTTCGCTTCATAGAATTTTCAATTTTTTCTCATTCGACAACTTCATTCACAACTGCAATAATGAATTCGTACTCATTTTTAATTGTTATAAAAAAAAAAATAAAATAAAATAAACACTAAATATTTGTTGAACTACCTTTTGGTGGTAAGAAAAATGAAAAACGTTTGATAAACGAGCACAGTCGTTGGGACCGACGAGCCGAGCGGAAGGATTAAAAATTAGTGGCCGTTTGGTACGGGAACGTTACCTGAACTGGATGAAAAGTGGGTTTATCGATGGGCGATTTGCCAAAACAATTGTAATGCAATGAAAATAACGACACAACGATCACGTGCTAGTCCTACCTTAATTTTTTCCCTCTCTCTCTCTCTCTCTCTCCCTCAGAGGAAATTGGCGATCGATTGAAAATCGTTGCGAAAGATCAACAGTGAGAAAAAGAGTGTGAGAGAGAGAGAGAGAGAGAAAGAGATCGACGAATATTCGATTAGTTAGTCAAGCGAGATAATATTAAACAAAGAAGAAGAAAAAATAAAACAATTAGTCATGCTCGCACCAGTTTGGTATTGTGTGAAGAGAACGGTTGAGCCGTCGTGGTTAAAACGGTCGTCGGAGGTTTAGTTTCAAGGGCCGAGTTTTCGGAAGCATTGAAGGTATTTTTGTAACCGGAAACGAGCGGTAAGTGTCGTCCGTTGTTGGCAAGAAATCGGTATCCAGGAATTTCTCGATTTTCACCGATCTCCTCGTCACTTCCGGTATATTTGTATTTACCATTGCCATTTTGTAGTCTGAGCGAAGCGCTCCGTACAAATTTACCGTTGTTAACTGTTTTATCGTCTCCGTTTACGCCCGAAACGTCGTTTATACCGAGACGTTGGCCGATCGATCGATACCGATGATTTAAAATCGCGTTCGATATCTCGTTCGCCTCCTTGCTCTTTGATTTTGCCTCGTCGATTATTGATTTTTCGTGATTCTCGTAAGGCGACGATGATTCGATCGTCGAGAATGAGCTCTCGGGCGATCGGTTGTACGCCGAATACGTGCCGATTTTAAGTCTGTGATTGGTCACGTGATAACGCGGAACCCCGAAAGTGTTGACGATCGGAGCTTCGTGATCGTCACAGAAATTCATTTCGTTTCTTTGCTCCTCGTTTTCATCGATTTTTCTGCCATTCACGATACCGATCGTAATCTCGTTGATCGATTTATCGAGATCGTTTTTTCCGTTATCGATCTTACCGTTTTTCGGCCATTTTGGTGGACACAGAGTGGAGGAAACGACGAAGGATTTTTTGGGAAAATCGGCAACGTCGTTGTGCCCGAAATCATCATCCGATTTCGGGGTAATCAACGACGAGGAAACGATGAAAGATTTTCGGGGAATATCGGTGGTACCGGCGTCGACAGCCGACAAACTTTCATCCGATTTCTTCGAACTCAACGACGAGGATACGACAAAAGAGTGCTTGGATAAATCGGTATTCTCACACAACGATAAATTCTTATTCGAATCGTGCAACGATCTGTTAGTAGGATTTCGGTTATCGTCCAGCTCAATATCTGACGTAATATCCGCCAATCGGCCAACCTCGTTTCCCGTCCTGAACGTAATCGTACTCGTATAAGTTCTCGCGTTACAAGCATCTTCCCTCCTGTAAGAATCGCTCTCGTCGTAAATCCCTCTCGTCGCACCGTTACTCGTAACCGTTCTTGTTGTCTCGCTAATTATCGGCTGTTCTATCCGAGACAAGCGTCTCGGTGGACTTTCCACATCACCCCTCGATCCCAGGCTCTCTAATCGGGCCTGGAAATACGATTAGTAGCAAAAATCCAACGCACACGCAACGATCATTAATTCTACTATATTTTCTGTCTTCGTTAATCAATATAAAACAAAAAAAAAGTTTTTTTTTACGAATAAAAAAAAAGTTTTTTTTTTTTTTTTTTCAATTATTTTAACCAATGGAACATCGGGAAAGTGCACTGAAAAATCGATTGAATCGGTCACTTTTTTCCCGATATTCCTTTAGCGAAAAAAAAGCAAGCGACCCACGCACACTCGTTAATATTTGTCTTCGAAGCTTCAAACACGTAAATTCATTAATTTCATAATTTTACTATGAAAAAAAAAATATTGTATCTGTGATGAAATGTTCCAGTTAACGTCGACTTACGGAAAATGGTTGAGGCGAACCGTGGCTGTTCAATGGTGGAGACAGAGGCCCGCTGCTACCGAGACTCGAAAGGGCTGCTGAGATTGTACCAGCCGGAGCTTTTCCACCCCTTGAAAGAATCCAAATAAAAAATCATTCGATTATTGACTGCGAAAAAATGACGTTTGCTACGAACCAATTGCATCACGATATTAATTTCTCGATCTAAACTAAAAAATGTGAAAAAAAAAAAAAAAATATTTCAAAGATCGATAAATCGAAGAATAAAAAGTCACTCGTCGAACGAGCATTGATAAAATTCGTTTGATTTGGACTCACGGTGGTACGGTGATCGGGGTGAGTCCCGAAGGTGCTTGTTGCCTGGCAACCAGTTTAGCGTGAATATCGCAATACAATTTGTTGTTAATATTGTAATATCCAACGTTTTTCAATGAGGTACCACAGGTCGAGCACTTGAAGCATTCAACGTGAAGATTTTTGTCCTTTATTCTCACGAAAACACCACTGTCGTTGATCAATTGTAAAAAAACATATATATATCGTTAATCCACAAATCCAATGAGTTTTTTCGATAAGAAAAAAAAAATAAATAAATAAAGAGAATCCTCGAAATTTGTCGAATATAAGGGTAGTTTCGTTTCGGTTTTCTCACGATTTTCAGCGATGAGATAAAAACATTTGTTCGTTTCGATGAAAATTCGATCGAAAGCGGAAAAACTTTTCCGGACTTTCGAACCGATCTGAAACTACCCCAAAAAAAAGCGAACAACGTCTAGACCACCAAATGTGAACAAAAAATTAAGAAAAAAAAAAAAACAACATTGAAAAAGTTTTTTTTTTGTTTTTTTTTTTTTTTTTTTAAATCCAATTATGCAAAAAGAATAAGTACATTTATACGATCTACGTGGAAACATCAAAAAGAAATAGTTTACAAAAGCGAGAGAAAAATATCGAGGAGAGTACAGAGAACATCGATAAGCTCTTAGAAAAAAAGGGAACGAGTCGAGAAAAATATCTCGATAGCGTGGAAAAGATTTCCCAAACTCGGTACAGCTGAGGAAAAAAAAAAAGTAGCGAAGCTCGATACTTGAGAGGCTGATTTGAGGGGGGGGGGGGGGGTTGAAGAAAAGTATTTGGGCTTAGGTTCAATGATGCTGCCTGCCATCATTGATCCTGTAATCATTGACCTCTGTGTCAGAACAGATGTTAAAATACGATCGATCATAGTTTTATATCCGTTTGCAAAATGGAAAAAAAAAAAATAAAAAAAAAATAATCGATCGAGAATATCGCAGCGAGTGACGAACGTGCATTGCCAACAAAAATAAATATAAATAAGAAGAAACAAAAAAAAAAGAAACAAACAAACAGGCTGAAGGAACGAAGAAGAAATTTCAACGAAGCTTCTCCGTGACAATGGCCTCTGACAAAAATAATTTTTCATCATTTCGTAAGCCTGTTCGAGTGAAGGAAAAAAAAAATGCTAAAAGAAAACAAGCTGCGAGAGGGACAGACGGATCTGTCCTTGGACCGGAAGTGTACCCTCGAAAAAACGTCGCACGATGATCAATCTCGTGTTTCGTAATCGTTTTTTTTTTTTTTTTTTTTCTCCAGTTTCATGCACAGTCCACCGTCATACAAAACAACGAAAATTTTCAAAAAAAAAAAAATAAATAAAATAATAATAATAATAATAAAGGCGTTATTACACTATCGGATTGTCGCAGTTGTTGCAAAAAGTAACGTCTCGCGTTCGACTGTCAAAGGAAGAGCAGGGAGGCTGCTGCTGCGTTATTGGCCCCTGATTATACGTATCGTCGTCTCGTCGTTGATGATCAATCGGCAGTTGTCTTTCGTTAGTAGCTACGCCGTCGGGGCTCTCGTAGGAATTTGCAAACGGCTGGCTCTGGCCCAAATTACGACCCAGGGGTGTCGGCGACCTCGGTGAAGTCGCGCGTCCGCCCACCGCGTGGCTCATCGAGGAATAAAATTCCGTCCGCGAAGTAACTGCGGCATCAAGTTCAAAAGAGCAACCTTGACTCACTCGATTCTCAATTTTTTTTTTCTTTTTCTTCATTTAAAAAATTTTTTTTTCATCGAAATATGAAAATTCATGATTTTTAGGATTTCCCAGTTTTTCGGGAACTAAGAACCAACGAAAGATGATTCTTTTGCGATTTTTATCGGTTCCGAACCACCCTTGGGGGATGTTTTTATCGATCCTTGACTCTTCGAAAAGCTAAGAACCAACGAAAAAGCTTTTTCTTGTCGTCGACCGACGAGGGTACACGAAAGACCTCGATTTCTGATCTCGCTTCTTTTTTTTTCAGCCGGAAAAGGCTCGTTTTTTTCAACCCTCGATTTCTCCCGGAGGGAGAACGATCGGGGAAGGATTTTTTGGGGACAAAAAATCGGGATTTTTTTTCTTCTTTTTATCGAGGTAAAAACGAGCAATTCGTATATTTTTCGAGTATTCGAACGTGACGATTTTTCTTTCGAATTTCAAAGATGGCGGTACTCGACGTTGTTCTCAATAATTTTTGTTTTCCTGATTTTACTTTTTTCGAATATTCTTTTGAGTTTTTTTTTTTTTTTTTTTTTTTCTTCAACTTTTTCGCTATTCACTTACACGATGAGCCTCTCACAATCCGCGCAAATGTTCTGTCCCGGTGGCAGATTGGATTGTGGGCTCGTAGGCTGAGGCTTCGTTTCCGGTGCTTGTACCGATCTCAATCCGGACAACGCCGGCGACGATGGTGTCACGACCCCGCTGTGTATCACTGGCTCCGCTGTTGTGTGTGTGTGTGTGTTTTAACGTTTTTTCTTTCTTTTTTTTTGGCATTTGTTCATTTCAAAAAAAAATTCCGAAATTCGGAGAATCCGAAATTTGATTTCGAGCTTCATCGATTTCGTTGATTAATATCGTTGAAAAACATTATCCCGTTATATTATCATCGAAATCCATTTTTTTTTTTTAAATACTTTTTGACAGCAAAACTTGATCAAAATCAATGAATTTCGCGTTTTTTTTTTTTTTTTTTTTTTTTAATTCGAAACGTGGATACTGACCAGGTTCAGGTGTCTTGGGCTCTTTGTCAGCTTCCTGTACCATTTTGAAAACTTCGCTGTTCTCGGCGTTGTAATTACGCTCGTTTTTCTTGAAGTTGACACTGTAAAATGAAATTTTACAGTGTCAAAAATAATAATAAATATAAAATAATAAAATAATTCTAAATATATAAATTTAAAATAAGAAAAAATATTTCTTTTTTTTTGGGGAAAAAAGAGAAATTTTTTTTTTTTTTTTTTTTTTTTTTTGGCATTTTACCCTAATACTCCACCAGCGAGGACTTCGGCTTGAGCCGACAACGTTTCGGCGATTGTTTCTTCGCTGTAAATTCCAACGGGACTGTTGTACTGCTTGTTGACGATTGACTTGATCGGTCCATCGCTGCCTCCGTTCAGCTTTTCACGAAAAAATTGTGACAATTATAATTTTAGATGGATTTATAACGGTTTTGTTGAATTTTTCAGGAAAAAAAAACAGTTTTCTTATTTCCTTTTTTTTGTTTCATGTGAGAAAAAAAGAAAAAATACTCACGAAAGGTTTCGGTGTGAAATTGTGGCCGCTTCCAATAAGCGGTGCATCCTGCTTCTTCGCTGCCAATGACGTCTTCGTTACCGGTGATACACAGGAAGCAGGTGCGTTCGGTTGAGGCGATGGCAAAGATGCGCTTACCGGGGAAACGCTTGGTCGCCATGTGCTTCCGCCTCTGCGAACGAAATTTATCATTTTCGTTTATTTAAAAAAAAAGATTTTCGATTCGTATTTATTTACACGAATCGTTGAATTGCTCAATTTTTTAAAATATTTTTCTCAATTGATGAATAAATTTTCAACGAATTATTAAACAATGAATATTTTCAATGAAAAGTATTAACTTTAATATCAATATTGAATTAATGACTTTAATTAAAAATATTAATTAATATTGAATTTTTAATAATAATTTTCTTCAATTAATGAATAAATTTTTAAAAAATGATTAAAAAATGAATATTTTGAATTAAAAATATTAACTTCAATATCAATATTAATTTTTTAAATATTTTTTTTTATTTTAATATTTCAATACTTCAATAATTAATATTTTTAATTAAAAATATTCACTAATATTGAATTATGATACAATTTTGACATTATTTGAAATTTTCGAAGCGTATTAATTTTATTGATACGAAAAAACGTTTTTCTATTTGTGTATTTTTACCTTTGAACTGTCATTTCGAAACTATTTCCCGACCTGACGATCACGTCCTGAGCGTCTTTGTGTCTCAGGTTAAACATATCGGTGGTGTTGACTCTGATAACAGCGTCACCGGCCCGGAGGCCTGCCTGTTCTGCCAGCGATCCTCCGTTCACCTGAAAAAAAAAAAAAAATCACGAACGTTATTTATAACGCTCAGGAGAAACGTTTGTCTCTATTTTTTTCTTTCAACAATCGTTCAAACCATCGAATACTTAAAGTTCATAAATTTTCTAAAAAAAAAAAAAAAAAAAAAAAAATCGAATTTGATTTTTTTTTTTTTTTTTTTTTTTTAATCGAAATTTAATTAAACTAGTAATCAATATAAGGAAGAATCGAAACTCAATGACCGGTTGTTCTCTGTAAATGGCTCATTTTGCCTCAACTTATTCGTGTTTATATAAACACACACGCACGTAGATTTATTTTTACTCGGAGAAGACAAACCGCCGCGGAGTTTATTGCTGTGAGGCTGGTGGTTTCAGTCGACATAACTGTATTTAAGTGCTCTCCGGAGCATTAAAGTGCATCTCGCTCATGTGTACATATATATTCGTGTTCTCGTTGCCATAAGACACTGTGCGGCGGCGTCCATTCACGCGACTCGACATCTTCGTGCAGCATCCATCCCCCGCTGCACTTGCGGTCCACGTCTCGCGACGTCGAGTCACTCTCGGCCTAGTTGAAAGGGCCGTGCCACACGCGCGAAACAATCGTTTCGCTTGTTCGAGAAGGAGAAGAAGAAGAAGAAGAAGAAGACGAGAAGGAGGAAGAAACGAGAATTATAACTCTAGGAAATTTGTATACGACGCGTTAAATCGGACCAGATGAAATCTTTGATCGAGAATAATGACGAATAAATCGTGTTCGGAAAAAAAAAAAAAAAAGTTTAACAATCCTTTTGATCGAAATTCAATGAATTGCATCGATTTTAATTGAATTAAAATTTTGTTGCAAAAAATTCTATCGATCGAGAGAGAACATCGAAAAGAATAATGAATCGAAGAATATTTTTAAAACAGAATCTTCGAAGCTCGAATATTATTCGACCAAATCTTGAGCGAATAATTTCGCAGATTCGTATCAAAACCTCCTTTGAGAATTGCGAGAGAGAGAGAGAGAGAGAGAGAGAGAGAGACGGAGACAAAAAGTTTGGAGAGACGAGAAAAAATGGGGGGAAAAAAAATAAATAAATAAAGATGCTCGCGAGTAGCCAATCGGAGACGATCTCAGCCCGGGGGAAAATTTCTCTATAAATACTCGAGTTATTTATCGTCGTAATATTTTTATTGCTCGATCCACCCCCTTTGAAGAGAGAGGACTTATCATTGAGAAGAAAAAATAAAATTTTTTTAAAAAATCGTGAAAACGTGTATCAAGCACATTCGTGTCCTCGTATAAATTAATTTTTCAGGCATTGAATGAAGCGAAGGTAAAAGTTTATTTTTAATTTCTTATACTGTTTTTTTTTTTTTTTTTTTAAGCGAAGGTAAAAACGGTTATTTTTAATTTTTTATGCTTTTTTATTAACGGTTCATGCGAGGAGAGATCGGGCTGTCTGTCGTTTCAACAAAACACGTTTATTTCAGTGCCTCGTTTTTTTTTTTTTTTTTTTCTTTTTTTTTATTTTCTTTTCTTACTTTTTTATTTTTGTTTACGCATATGTATCGCCGATTTTATTCTCGGAATGCGAAAAGTCGAGAAGTAGGTCGAGGAGGGAAGATCCGCAATAACTGGCGAATTGCCTGCGTTCGAAGATTCATAAAAATGACAATTATGTTTCACCAGAAATCGTCGTATAATCGCGGTTATCGATAGTCACAACAACGCTGGACGCTTCGATCAAAAAAATAGGGACCAAAAATGTGAAATTTTTATTTTTCTTGATCTATTTATCGTTTTTAAAAATTTTTTTTTCTTCTTTTAACTGCGATTTATCGTAATAACGATTGTGCATCATTTTTTATCTCTGCTATTCGTCATCACCGATGTGAAACAAGCAACGGTTCAGTTTCGGTTGAAACAAAACAAAAAAATCACGTTTTGGATCACTGAATAAATGTTCAGTCCAAAAGGATCGATAAAAAAACAATAAATATTTTGATTTTCTTTGGTTAGAACAGAAAACATCGTGTTTCGATCACAAAATGAATTTTTTTTTTATTATCGAAACGATTTTGTCAATTCGAGTCCCCTTGCTTCAGGCAAAAATGAAAAAACGATAAAAATTTTAGTTTTTTTCGAGTTAAAACAGAAAAAGTCACGTTTCGATCACAAAATAAATTTTTTCTATCAAAGGATCAAGCGATTCGGGGGCTTCTTCCTTCGGGAAAAATGAAAATAAAAAAAAAAAAAAATAAAAAAAACACCAAAAGTCACGTTTCGATCACAAAATGAATTTTTTCTATCAAACGATCGGCAATTCGTCTCCTTGGTTCGGGGAGAAATTGAAAAAGAAAAAGAAAAAAAAAAAAAAACAATAAATATTTTAGTTTTTTCAAGTAAAAACATAAAAAGTCACGTTTCGATAACAAAATAAATATTTCCCATCGAAAAAGTTGTGGCAATTCTCAAGTCTCCTGGGTTTGAGAAAATGGTATCAAGCCCGTTTATTATAAGTCAGGGTTAAGAAGAGTGTTTGTGACGCTGGTAAAGTGGTGGTCGTGGTCGTGGTGGTGGTGGTGGGCAACGCGTGAACGCCACAACTAAAAATAATCATGGACCGGTCTAAAAATATATTGTGATCCTCCCCCCCCCCCCCAACCCCCTCTACCCCGATCGCCATTCCCTCTGTGTACGTGGTGAAGCGGAATCGTCGGGTCTTTCGAGACCCAGTCCGACGTCGTCGTTCGACGACGACGACGACGACGACGACGACGAACAGAAAGGAAAAATAAAAAATAAAATAAAAAAAAAAAAATCAACGGAGAGAATGGAAAGGAGAAAGTGAGAGGAAAGATGCTACGTAATTTTATATATATTTATGTCGAAACGTTCGCCTTGCTGTATACGTATATTTTTGCACGCGTATTTATACACGAAACATACGTATATAGATATTTAGTGCATAAGCATTCCAAAGGGCGGGTTATCACAGACGGATCCATCCCACCTTCCGTTCGGTACTGCGGAATGCATCGGAGCTGTGCATGCAGCCACCAGACACGTCATATCTATAGCATATTTTCAGTATTTCAGCCCACGCTATATACTTCCTCGCAATCGGCCTCAGGAATCGACAATTTTTTATTTTTTATTTTTTTTTTTCTTTCCTTTCTTTCGCTCGTTTCGAGACCGATTAATTGATGGATTTTTTCGAGCTGTGTCGAAAAACTCTTTTGCCTCGAAACGGAACGAAAAAAAAAAAACGTTTTAATTACCAAAAATCTATATTTTTGAACGAATTTTCGTATTTCTGTGAATTTTTCTTACGAATTCAATTGTTCTTATTCGTTTTCTGCTTTCAAGGTGCACGTCTACCGAAAATCTAGGATCGTTCTAAAAAGAGCCAAAAAAAAAAAAGGTTCGAAATGGCTAAAAACTTCATATTTTTCGTTTTTTGTACAAACTTTTGTTCGTTTATTGACATTTTTTGTTTTTTTAAAACCTGAATATTTATTTCAACGAAAAGAAGAACGAAGATTGAAGCTGACGAAAGTGGAAGAATTTTTTCAACGTAATCCGCCTTTTTGTCAAGGCGAATAAAAAAATGTAATATTCGTTAAAGAAGGAAGAAAGGAAAGAAAAAAAAGTCAGTTCCGATTCGCGCGTTTCAGATGTTTGTATAATTGAGTAAACAGAAATGCAGAAGAAACGTATTCGCTGCGAGAGTCTCGACGATTTCCAGTCCCTGGATCTCGCGTCTCTCTCGCGAGTGTCTTAAAAATCGTGATTCATCGGCGAGAGTATGAAGCGCGGCATAATTATTCAAAAGCAGTCTCTCCTGCACGTAGAAAGGAAAAAAAAAAAAGAAGACAAAAAGCTATATCCTGTGAATATCGAGAAATCGGGAGAGATGAGTGTACCAGAAAAGAGAAATAAAAAGAAGTTTCAAAATTTCACCATTAGTCATACCCATTTACACAGTCGTAATTAAATTCGTCGACAGAAATATCATCAACTCTCGGGCGACATACACTGACTCATAATTTCGTTAAATCTTCGAAATCATCTCTCTCGCGATCATCGCTCTTTGCGGTACTCACTTTCCAATCAATGATTCACGATATCTATCAAAAATATATTTATTTTCGCCATTTACAATCACAGTCACTGGTTCGATTCATCGAACGAATTGATCTTCAAAAAAAAAAAAAAAAAAAAAAAAAAAAATTTTTTTTTTTTTTTTTCACCGCTCAAAATGAAACATTGATAACGATTAATCGTTTTTCGTGAACTGTCAAACTCTCGTTTCACTCAATTTTTCATCAATATCAACGATTTATACCAAAAAATTATTTCGATCGAATAATAATTATTTTTTTTTTTTTTAATAGAAAAAACAGTTAAATTCTTATCGAGTTACGATTGATTAAAAAAAAAAAATTGAATTTCGTATGAATCGGATCGAGAAAGATGAGCCAAGGACTTTCGAAGAGACTTTAAGCCCTCGGGTTCATGTTCCTGGCGAGATAATGCACGAGCATCGCACACACAGACACACACACACACACACACGTATATAAATAAAAATATACGAAGAAATACGAATGTGGTGAGATTTTGAAACAAGAAACTACGTTCAAGTATAGTTTCTCATCCGCGCATCGTTGCATCTCTTTCTTCTAGTGAATTTAGCGGGATCTCGAATAACCGCGAAGCAAGTGGTTAAGTCTCTCGGTGGTAACGTGTGAGAGAGAAGTTCATGGGCACACACGTTATTAGAATGATCCAAAGAGCCGCGTGTCGCATCACCACCGCGAGCTCATTTTGCGGGCACAACATTTATGTAGCTCGTGTTTTTCTCTCTCTCTCTCTCTCTCTCTCGCTCGTAGGCTGGCCGAAAATCTCTTTAGATGAGAAACAGAGAGAGAGAGAGAGAGAAGAGAGTTGGCATGATTTCTACGAGCTCGGGCAAAGATCACGTCTCGGGAGAACGGGACTTAAAAGCTATGGTGTCGCGTTACTCGTCGATATCCTCGACGATTTTTCTAATTCGTATTATCTCCGTTCTGCAGTTATTCGATAAATTACTGTTTTCAGGGCACACAATTTTCAATTAAATATATGATTTGATATTTCGTTGTTATTGCGCTGGATTCAATTTCGATTTTAAGTCGGAGACGAATTTTTTTTTTTTTTTTTTTTTTTTTTTTTCAGTTTAATTTCGATCGAATCGATTTTGGAGTAAATGAAAAATGATAAAAAAAAAACGTTGAGAAAAAACGACGAATAAATTTCGTTCGATTTTAATGAAAATTTCTTGTGATCGGTGTGCTGGAAAAAATTACTTTAAAAATTTTGCAGTTTTAAAGAGTCATCGAAAAAGAGCAATAACTCGGTGAACTCGAGAGAGCCGAGACTCTCGTTAAACTCGATCTTTTGAAATACAAGGAAGACTTTTATGGAAAGCTCCCGAGCTCGTGGGCCGAATCGTCATTTTTTTTTTCCGCTCTTTTGATGCACTCTTTCACGAGTAGCGATCAAGGGATCTAGAAAAAGATTCAGCTGCGGATGAACGTTTATGCTTTTTTTTTTTTTTTAATTTTTTTTTTCTTCTTTTCCAACGGCTCGTGTTCCATATTACGAGCAAACATAGTGAGGCGTTTATTAGCGGGATTCAGAGACGAGGGAGCTGAGCTTTTTATCCGTTGGAAAAAAAAAAAGGTGAAAAATAACGAAGCTGAAGATTGAAATGAGAGAAAATGAAACTTTTATTCGATTATTGACGAAACGATCGATTTTACAGTTTCATTCATCGGTTTTTTTGATTTTTTTTTTTTTTTTTTTTCATCGTTTCATTTCGTTTTCTTCGGATTTTTTAATCAATTTTTTTTTTCTTTTCTTCTGGAATTGTCTTTTTCATTTTTCCTCCTCTCTCTCTCTCTCTCTCTCTCTCTCTCTCTTCTCGAAACGAGCAAACAAGAGAAAGCTCATGACGCGTTTATGAAGCTCGTGCGAAAAAAAAACAAAAAAACAAAACTGACACATGCATCCACTGACGTCTTCCTCTCTCTTTTTTTTTCTCGATCGTTCCTCTTTTTTTTTAATTCGTTTTTGTTTCTTCTTTTTTCTCTTTCTTTCATCGCTTTTCATTTTCTCGTCTCGCCTCCAAACGAAATAAAAGCTCCACGGTATTTTTATATCCGCGGGAGAGAGTAAAGGTTCGCGGCGCTGTATACCCGAGCACCGGGCCTCGGTCTCTATTAATATCCACCCAGAGCCGGGGCTTTTCCTCACGGACTCTCGCCTCTCTCTCTCTCTCTCTCTCTCTGACCAAAAGTTTACCGATCTCGTTCTCAAGTCGATTCCGATCGTCAGCAAATTTTGTTTTCTTTCAATTCTTCGAAATTTTCCCTCCTTCTCGTCCCTTCGGATTTTTCGTCAACGCGTTCATTGATTTTATCGCTGAAAAAAAATTTTTTTTTTACCCCATTTTTTTTTTTTTTTATCGAGTCGCAATTTTTTTCAGTAGATTGAAATCATTTTCGCAAAGATTTTGACGATATTTTTTATTTTTTTTTTACTGGAAAAACTGTAATTAATAAATAATTTATGAAATTTTGTATTTTTAACTTAGCTTTATTCGTTGCAAGTGTGCAAATGTGCAAAAGTGTCGAACGTGCAGCTGCTACAACAATATATTACGAACGGTGTGAGCCGCGATGTGCACCACCGCGGAAAGAAAACGAGCGCTTTAACGCTCCTTGTAAAAGACCGGAAGTGAACAGTGGTTGCGCGCGCGTACGTATAGAAACGAGAGAGGATGCATAAATATAATGCAGGGGGGAGTCTCTCGAACGTACGCGCTCATTACGAATTACCGGAATAATATTTTATTCATTTTTTTTTTTTCCCTCGTACACGAGTGATTTTCATATTCGGAAAAATTGGTTATTCAATTCAGCAGTCTCTTCTTTTTCTTTAATTTCCTATTTTCATCGAATCATGAATGTTCATCGAAAACTTATTCATACTCGTTCGAACTTTCGTGAAAATAAAAATAATTTTTTTTTAATTCGATGTATTTCATGATTTATTTTATTTCGATCGCATAACTTAATTATTTCTAAAAAAATCCTTATCGAGTTGAAGTTTTTTTTTTTTTTTCTTATTTTCTCGTTTTGTTAAATTATGAATTTTTATCAAAATCTTATTCGTATTCGTTCAGCTTTTCGTGTAAATAAAAATGACTTTTTTCTTTCGATGTATTTCATCATTTTATTTTATTTCAATCGTAAAAGTAGAGCGGAGCAACAGATCGTTGTGTCCCCTAAACCGAAACAACCCACGTGAAAGCTATTTTATGCCATAAACTTGAATTTCTTATTTCTAAAAAAATTCTTATCAAGTTTTTTTTTAAATTTTTTAATTTTCTCCTCTTATTAAGCAACAAATTTTCATCAAAATCTTATTAATATTCGTGCAAATGGTCATATGAAAATAAAAGTGACTTAATTTTCATTTCGATGTATTTCCAAATCTGTTTAATTCAAAAACTCAGAACTCAATGTTTCTCGAAGAGGGTAAATTTGAATGAAAATATTGAATATTCGACGAATGGAATGTGCAGAGAGAGAGAGAGAGAGGCATTCGTGAGACACAAAATTACATATTCAAATATTCGCATAATCCTTGGCAATTTGTTGAAAAATATTGGCGCAGTTTCGATTTTATATAGAGGGTTGTCGAGTTTCTCGACGTCGTTGATATTTGTTGTTGAACAAGCTCGGCCAAACCGCCCACGCTGAAAATAGCGACTCGCTTCGTGACGATTATTCCGTCACATATAATTTTTCTTATTCCGCCATATTGCATGTAGTCGAAACGATTCGGTGAACGTCAGAGCGAGAAAAAAAAAACCAAACTGCAAAAAATGATGGAACGATGAACGAGAGGAATAAAAACGAAGAGGTAAGAAGAGAGATCGAATGACGATCGTCGAATAACAGCCACGAGAAATGATGACGACATCGCTAGACGTCACATTGCCCCTCGAAAGCTTCTCCGAGCTTGTGTAGCGCGTAAAAACAGAATATATGTCTATAGTTTTCATGTATATCTATATATCTATATATTGACGTCTCTGTACAACGATGGAGCTTTTCGTGTGCAAAGGATACTGGTCCGAGCAAAAATACGAAACGAATCAAGTGGCGTCTGGCGCCATCGTCATCGAAACGTTTTTTTCTCTCTCCTTTACTCGCACTTTCTCTGCTCTAACACTGTTTCGTTGATTTATTTCCGTTCATTTATTTTTATGTTGTTTTTTTTTTCCCGATCATCCTTCTCTCTCTCTCTCTCTTTCTCGATTCCCTCTATACATTCGTAATCGAGAATGGTTGTTTCAACAGTTACATAGTTTCATACGTAGAGAGAGTGAGATGTAAAGAGATTTCGAGTGAGGCATAAATAGCAGATTAGCTTACGACGCGATAGCAAAATATGTAATATGCCATTAGCGTTATATCGGTCGTGCTTAACATGTGGTTAAATTCTCGGGATGGCAAAAAAAAAGGGTGAGGCAAAATGGTACTTCGTATATGGAAAACATACCGTGTTGCGTCGAGTACTTTGCAAAGTGTGTCTTTAAACTTTTTCAATTACATTGAGAAAGTATCGGAGCAATAAAACCGATGGAATTTTTTACTGCAAACAAATAATCGAGGTTATAACTCAATTAAGAAAATATTTTAATCTCATTGGTCGTTATTACGAAGGAACTAATCGAGTGGTCCATTTTGCCCCATTTCTCGATCAACTATCTACTCCTCGAATCAATATATATTTATGTCAAACTTCTTGCCATTTATTTCCAGGAACATTAACGTATATAACACAAATTAGATCGACTGGGAATATGAGCTAAGAAAACTGTAACAGTTTCAAACGTGTATGTGTATAGCTGTGTGTGTGTGTGCGCGTGCTCGTATAAGAATATTAGAGAGATAATATCACTGGGAGAGTTTATAACGTGGACATTTTCCTCTCGATCGACATTAAGTACTCGTGTATATTGTAATTCAGTTTTCAGATAGTCGTGCACCGATTAGCTCGTGATTTAACCTACGATGATGCTCGCGCATGTCGAGAGCTCGAACGTTAAGTAGCATAATATACGATTATTTTACAGGCTCTTACAAAATCGATACTTTCGATTTGGCCGGTGAATAGATCGTGAAATTTTGAAGATAAAAGTTCTCAGCCATTTTTTTCTACGATCCACCGTTCCGGAGATATCGAACTAATTTGCAAGAACGAATGCGTAGCGCTCGAGCGAAGCGTGGAGTGGGGGAACGCTCCGCCCACTCCGACGTCTCGAGCTTCATTGGTTCCCACTAAACCGTTGATATCTCTTCGCCAGTACTTCGGAGAGAAAAATGGCCAAGGACTTTTCTCCTCGGAATTGCACGATACAACTGTCCTCCGAAGCTAGATCTTGGATTTTGAAACTACCAGTATTTACAATCGATTTTATAAACTTTATTATGTATATGTACGTTCAACTGTATATATAGCTAGAATTAGGGCTTTCGCGGGTCTTGTCGAGGATCTTCTCCGATCGTTCGATTAACGAAACACGATAGCCATCGTGAAAACGTGAGCGCGTGTTGTCGAGAGAGGAAACAACTGCTCATAGTCGTCGGAGCCAAGAGAGAAGAGAGCTCTTTTTCTCTCTCGTGTTTCTCTTTCAAATAAAAGTCCACCCCCGTCTGGTCGATGAAAAAAAAAAAAAAAACAAAAAGATAGAGAAAAAAAAACATTGCTCGGTACATGCTATCGAGATCGATTTGCGACTAAGAGATTGTGCTGCTCACCTCGTAGCAGATTTTCATCTCGCAAATACGAGAATCTTTACAAGTGGACAACTCCCCAATGTCGCGACAACGAGCACCGCGCACCAACATCTTTTACTTTTCTCAACAACGCGAGATACCGATCGAGGAATACTTGACCTTTCGACCTGTGCGTTTTATTGTACTCTGATCAAGTAGATCCTAAGAACTTTATCGAACGATTCTCCCCTCGAACAAAGTAATCGAGAGAGAAAAAAATTGTTTTTTCCTTTCAGAAATCGAGATTCGTAAGATAATTTCTTCTTTGTCTCGTTGCTTTTCGATCCTGACTCATTGGTAATCGATTCTTTTGCATATAAATTCATAAAATTTTTATCATTTCTTGTCTTCGTGATAATTTTTTATCATTTCTTCCAAATCTGATTTTTTTTTTTTAATTACACGATATTCGAATCAATAATCTTTGAATGTTTTATTTCGATTCTTGAAAAACGTTTCAGAGTATTTCTGTTGTTGAAAAATCATGTTGAGTAAATGAGGTAAAAAAAAAAAAAAAAAACAAAAAATTTTGTTCCACAATGAACTTCAGTGTCGTGATACAAAAATAGCTCTGACACGAGTGACATAATATTTTTGTCATGATTTTTGAGTCATAAATTATTCAAGAAAATTTTTGTCTCCCTCTTCGCATCGTTCAAAGAATTCCCTCGATGACGATTTAATGAATTAATCAATCCGGGGATTCATGAATGGCGAAAGGAAACCGTTTCTCGTCACGTATATATACGTGCGGAACGTCCCACGAGAGTAAATTCTTGGAGCTTGTGTGCGAGCGATGCGTCACGATAGATACGCGAACGATTGGCGTCACTGTTTTTTTTTTTTTTTTTTTTTTTCGACTGTTCACTCCGAGCTCGTCGATCGAAAATGACGTTCAAATAATTTTTCTCGAATTAACTGCCTCGATGCTACCAGAAAAATCGTATTTTCTTAGAGAATTCAATTCAGGAGAATCTCCTTCCATTCTTAATGACTTTTTAATTCATTTTCGATTAATTTGATGAACCAAAAAAAAAACAATTGGGAACAACGAGCTAGCTCGAAGAAAGAAAATCGATGAAAATCATCAGAAATACGTCGAAAAGCAAATTCTGCTCAATCATCGCGACTAAATGACACCAAATTTTTATTTTTCCATTTTTTTTTAAATCTACAATACTTTCAGTGTTTCCCGGCACATTTTTATTTTATTCCATAAAAAATATAGCGCAAATTATGCGTAAAAGTAGGTCTTTACTTCCTGTTGGTCGTTGGGAACACGTTGGTCATATCTGTGGTCGGAACGGAGAGTGAAAAAAAGAAAAAAAAAGTGACTTTCTTATCACTTATCAGCGAAGCGTCGCCGATCGCATAAACGTTTTGGAATTTATGCGGAGGTCTTACGAACGAGCGTAACGAAGCGATAATGCGACAGTTCTTGCAACGACATCTATATTCATGCTATACACACGAGCGTATGCATTTTTATACACAAACGTACGTGTGATATAGTTTTGAATTCTTTTTTGTTAAAAGTAAAAATTGAAAAAAAATCGTTGAAAATGAATTGTTTGGGAATCTGAACGAAAATTGATTTTTATTTTGCTGTATATTAAAAAAATTTTTAATTATTTCTTGACTTCGTGGACAAAGTTGATGAAAAAAATCGTTGGAAATGAATTCTTTGGTAATTTGAACGAAAATTGATTTTTATTTTGTTCCACTTTTGCCAGATTCTTAATTATTTCTCGATTTCGTGAGAAAAAGTTGATGAAAAAAATCGTTGGAAACGAATTCTTTGGTAATCTGAAAGAAAATTGATTTTTATTTTGTTCCACATTTGCCAGATTCTTAATTATTTCTTGATTTCGTGAAAAAAGTTGATGAAAAAAAGTCGTTAAAATTATTCGGAAATTTCGATGATTTTTGTTTTCGTCAAATTTGACATTCCCATTATTTTTATTGTCTGCTCTTCGCGCACGATGAAGCACGTGGGTCAGCTATTAAGTAAAAGTTGGCAAACGTCGGTATAAAATTGATCGCTGACACGTGTAAAGAGCCGTCAACTAAATGTCACTCCGGACTGCAAATGACCGAACACGTGCGAATTTTCCTTTTTTCGAGCACATAATTTCGAAGAAAAATAAGTTTAGCAAACAAAAATTCTCGAACCAATGATCCAAATAAGTAGAAAAAAAATAAATTCAAATTTTTTGGAGTTTTCAAAATTTCCAAGTTTTTTTTTTTTTAGTGTCTGTGTGTTCGGTGCACACACGATTCATGCGTCGAATCATTTCGAGTGGAATTCGGCTCAGAGATCGTCGATGTTCTCGTCGTGGATCATGGATTTCCCGTAGGAGGAGTCCGAAGCGGATAATCCAAGATAAAGATAAAGAGAGAGAGAGAGAGAGAGAGAGAGAGAGAGAGCGAGAGAGAACGAGAGAGGTAGACGGAGAAGAAGAAACGGCGTGTAAAATTTATTTTCGCGGTGGATACGAGGACGACGCGAGAGAGAGAGAGAGAGAGAGAGAGAGAGAGAGAGAGAGAGGCGAGCGCAGGAAGAAGCGAAAGACTCGGAGCTTCGTCGTGGACGGGGCCAGGCCCTGGCTCGCGAGTTTCGCAAAGGCACCTTCTCGAAATAGAACACCCAAATAATTTGCCTCGGATTACCGCGAGCCCCTCTCTCGTCTATAACGCCCGAGCGTCTCTCATCCGCGGGAAAATTTCAACGACAAACTTCATCGTTACGAAAAAGCGAAGAAGAAGAAGAAGAAGAAGAAGAAATAAAAAAAAGTAAATTTTGAAAATTTATTTTCATCGAATCGTTGCCGCACGAAATTTTCGTCTCTCGAAATCTTGACGTTTCGTTGGCCGAATTTTGGTTCAAGAGGATTTTCGAATCCGGTCGTTTGACTCATTGAAAAAAAAAAGTCAAAATCCACGAATTTTATTTCCAATAAATATTTATCGATCGCATGACTCGGTTCAGTGTACACGAAACTTTGACGTTTCGCGTGTGAACGATTAATTAATCGTATTCGCCAAGATTTTCATTTTTATAAAAAATGATGAAAAAAAAATTTTTCTTTCAACCAAGACAAATATATTTCGACGACAAATATTTGTTCAAAATTTGAGTAATCGCTATACTCGACGAAATACACGCTTCTCGATTTACGACATTGCGCCAAAAGCAATCCGCTCGAACGATATTTCGAGAACCGATAACAGGTGTTTGAGGAGAAAAAGAATAAACGAAATATCTTTTTGTTTTGAAAATAAAAATTTCTGTTTATTCGACAGAAAAAAAAAAAAAAAAAATGTGCTCCAAGATCGCGAGCACTATCGCAATCGCAGCGAAATGAGATTCGTGACGCGTCGGTCGTCTCCCGTCCGTCATCTTATTCATTCTTTCGATTATCTTATCGTGATATTAATTACAAAAAAAAAACAAAAAAAAATGTAAGAATTTGATAAAAATCGAGATTTCGAGCTCATTGCCAATGGAAAATTGACACATGAATTTCGATCTAGAAGTAAAAAAAGCAACGAAACGAAACTGAATATAAAAAAAAAATCGGAAAAAAAGTCGTGATATCGATCGAAAATGATTTTTAAATGGAAAAAATGTGTAAAAATCGATGAAAACGGTAGAGAATTTCTTGAAAATCGAGCGACCCATACGGACGATGATCGGCTTTCAAAATCGAATAAACGTCGCGCGGCCCAGCAGCTCGAATTACAGGCGTGAGACATCCTGCCAAATCTCTCTCTCTCTCTCTTTCTCTCTCAGAGAAAGAAAAGGAAAAGCAAGGGAAAGAGAAAGAGAGAGAGAGAGAAAAAAGTGTATAGACTCGAGGATTTAGTTGGCAACGATTTCTGTCGATGCGCGTGAAATTTGGCTTTCAACGTGACTCGTTACGCAACTATTACTCGCTCGGGGATATTCGGGTGTGTTGGTGTCCGTAACACGCCTGTTTTACTCTTCTTCTTCTTCTTCTCCTTCGTCTTCTTCTTGGTCCAAGATTCTTTCCCCGAGATGCCAAAATAACATTTCCGAAAATCATTAGTATCAAAAGTCTCCACCGACGATAAAATATAGTCGAGAGCGAATTATTATTTCAATTATCGTATTTTAGCTCGACCACTTTTCCTATTTCTATCTTTCACTCTCTTTCGATCTTTTCGTCGATTATTTTTTTATCACTTTACTCCACGATCGTGGAGCCTTTGTGGCTCGATAAATTTTCATTAAATTATTATTTTTACAAAAATATTTCAATCGATTCGTTCGATCATGAACGCTGACAAAAATTTATGATTTATGATATTTACCGGTATTTTCGAGAGCTCGAATCGAACGTTGAAAAAGTGAGATCACTCGAGAAACGATGAATTTAATTTTTTTTTTTTTTTCAAATTGAAAATTTCACTTTATCGTTTTTCTTACAGAAAATTTTTTATTCTCCATCCTCATCGCTCATTTTCCCTCGTAATACAATTAGCCAAATGTTCCTTCGTAAATTCCTCGAAAACGTGAGTTTCGCAACACGAAACGATCATCAAAATATTACCGTTCGTACGTCGATGCATAATAAAAAACATTTAAAAAAATGTTTTTTTTTTTTTTTTTTTTTTTTCTCGTTTCTTCAAGGACAGAATAACGTTGGCGAAAGTTGATCGTTCAATTATTTACGTTTAATTCATCCTCGTTCCTGAATTTTCATAAATTCTCCTCTATTCGGAATCGTTGAAAATGAAATTTCGTCACACTTCTTATTTTTTTTACGCGAAGCATTTTTTTTCTATTTTTTTTTTTTTTTTTTTTTTTTTTTAATCTTTTCCCGGATTGAGCGTAGCTCGGTTAATTTTAGACGGATCACGAATCCACAATAAGGGACCTTGTCCCAAATAGCGACTAGTTTCGAAGCTCGACAATTGAAGCGACGAAAGAAAAAAAAAAAAAAAAAAAAAAAAAAAAAAACTTGGAGAATAAAGAGGAGGAAAAGAACGAAAAAAAATTAAAAAATAAAAAAATTGTAAACTCACCTTTTGAACGATGAGAGGAGTGCCAAAATCCTTTCCGCCCTGAAGGCGAAAGCCCCAAGGTGAGCCATCGAAGCGGGACAATTTGACGCTGATCAGCTGCGCCATCACTCAAATCGTCGACGAGAATATGAGAGAGAAAAAAGAGTAAAATCTTCGTGCAACTCGATATACTCTCAGCAAAGAGATAAAACCAAAGAAACGAACGCAGGAGCAGCGGAAGAACAAAAAAAAAAATCAAAAATAGCGCGAACTAAGAGCAAAAACGTCGGTGAATCGTTCGATTATTTATCCTCTCGTACGAGATCCCCTTTGACCGATGGGGGCAAAAGAACCAAAAAAAAAACAGGAAAAAAAAAACAAATCGGTTAATCCGGCGTCGATTAGCCTGGTCACAGGGTTTCGGCCGATCGGTAACGTCCCGTGGAAAAATCGATCACGGATCAACGCAGAGAGCGAAGCACGAAACCTCCTTATTTCGTTGCCGTAACGAATCTCCGACGATCGAAAATTCAAATATTTTCAATAAACAAACAAAAAAAACAACAAAAAAAAAAAACAATAAAATTGAAACGTATTCTTATGCGGCACCCCGGAGATCGAGTCGCTCTCGCTCTGTATCTCAAACTAAAAACGCCCGCTCAAACTCGCGCCCGCACACTACCCGCCGCCGCACACAGTTCGCCACCAGTTCTATTCTCGTTGTTTCAAGTCCGTGAAAATTCTCTATCCTCTTACACCGTCGTACCCTCACGCTGGAGTCGTTCAAATAGTAAATATACACGTTCGTACATCTGTATTTAAAAATAATTAAAAAAATAAAAAATAAAAAAAATTAGCGAATGAGCAAACACGAAAGACAAAAATTCTCACTTATACACACACACACACATATATATATATATATATATGAATAAATGATGTTAAATATATATGCATATAGGTGTAAATAAAGTAGAAATGAATCGAAAATAAAGTATGAAATAACGAGTACATAAAAGCGCTCATGAACGAGAGCGTAGAATTACGAGAGAAAAAAAAAACGGCCGAAAAGTTCCATAAAAAGATAGAGCGCGGGCGCGAACGGCTCGGCTTTGCTCGCGCGAGTTGTTTGAGAGCGAAAAGCGCGGAGAGCGACGTTCACGTGAAAATGCAAAAACCGAATGTCGCGTTAAACTGACCGGTTAGTCGGCCAGGAGGGCTTTCCGAGCCGATATCATTTTTTTTTTTTTTTTTTAATTTCGTTTCTTTTCTTTCTCCTCGAGAATTTCTTTTTTTTTTTGTTTGTTCTTTTTTAACGAACGTTGAGTCAAAGTAAGAGTGAGAGAGAGAGAGAGTGTGTGTACAGTGAAAAGAGTCGTATCGTATAGGAGTCGGAGAGCGCGTGCGTCTCGCCGCTTTTCCCCACCGTTTACCGGACACGCTGGATCGTCGTCGTAGTAAACGACACCGTGGTGGGGATCCTCGTATAACCGAACTGGTGGGAGATCAGGATCGCAGAGGCTTCGGCATTCTCGACATTTCACTCGCATCCCTTCCTCCAACGTCTCTTCTTCTTCTTCTTCTCCTCTTCATTCCTCTTTTTCTTCTTCTTCTTCTTCTTCTTCTTCATTCGTCTTCTCTCGTCTCTACCCTTTCGATTCTTCTTCTCTGTCTCTGTCTCTTTCCGCCTCTCGGCACTCTCACACTCCTCTCTAACCCTTCTCTTCCTTCCTTTTCCTCGTCTTTTGGCCTCCCTGCCGCAACCATATTTCCCCTGGAGAACCGGAGGTTCGACCCGGATGGTGGTGGAATAAGGCGGAGAGGAAGCACCTTACGAGTGGATCGCAATTGCATCCATCAGTACTTTTAAGTGCATTGGCTCACTCGTATATTTGTACATTACGTTAACACCCGATACACGTGTAACTTTCGATTTGTTAATTCAATCAAAGTTCCGTTCGATTTTTTTTTAATCATTTTTTGTTATTTTATTTTTATTTTATTTTTTTATGTAAACTCGGTATTGAAATAATTTTATTTGTAAGTGCATATGGGTTAGTTCAATTATTATTGTTGTTTTCAAAGAATACACATATGTACGCGAAGATTAATTGTATTAATGTCTATATTTGTTATCGCATGGAATCGTGCGCAATTCGCTTATTACTAATGCAGAGCTATGCTTACAGTTACAAAGGATAAACGAAATCGCGATCACATAAAGTCGATTTATCTTGCGTATATGTATATAGAATCGATGCCTGACTCGGGCCAAGTGAATATTTAACATTCATGAATTGCGCTGAACAAGCACGAGTCTCTCCATTCCGTTCCAATAATACGAGTAAGAGTGAACTGGTGTAAAGCGCATTCCACGCCCATTCAACGAACATTCTTCTTTTTTCTCATTTTTTTATTTATTTATTTATTTTTTTCATCGATTCTGATCTCTAACGATGTATAGATTCTGATTTTTTTTTGGATTTTGTGATAATTGATCGGAATGACTCGTGAACGGTTCGTAAAAGTGGATGGACATCGAAAAAAAAAACGATTTTTGCTTATTTTTTTAATTGACTGATTAATTAATTGATTAATTCGTTTTGTTTTATCGGTATAGAGATATTCACTCGCACAATCTCGGTATGACGCTCCGCGGCCAACGACTGCACTCTCGATTCACTCGTTCGTCGCAAGAGATAATATCTATCTTTTCCCTCTCGTTCACAACCGGCTGGCAAAACTCGACGAAAGACTAAGATTCAGATACAAAGGGGATGTCCCAAAAGTTGCTTCTAAGATCGAGGGAACAGAGAGTTGGTGAAATTTTGAAGAAAAAAGTCTTTAGTCACTTTTCGATCCGATGCACCGTTGATGAGATATCGGCTCGTTAGCGACGACCAATGAAATCTGCTGATCCGGACAAGTGGGCGTGGTCGAAACGCACCCGATTGGCTGACACTGGATTCAGCGATATTTCAAGAACGCTGCGTCGGAGAGAAAAATTTCTGAGGACTTTTTATCTTCAGAATTTCATTAGCAATAGATCCTGATAACGTTAGCTACCATTTTTTGGACACTCTGTATATTTATATTGATGCATATATACATATGTGTAATATGTAGTGCAACGATGGTTAGTAACGTATATGCACGTAGTACGTACAACCGAGAGGCCGGATCGAGACTCGTTTTCCTGTACTTTTGCTGTGTGTATGTATATAGATTGCTGTTTACCGTGCATTCCACGACGACCTCGTCCCTGATGCGCTCTTTCTCTTTCTTTATCTTTCCTTCCCAGAGTCCCTGACAATGAAGACAAAGCAAATAAGATCCTTTACAAGAAGAAACGCTACGAGTGTAATATGCCTTCATCTGTTATTTCGCTTTTTTGATGAGAGATAAATTTCGAGCCCGAGTAATTAATCCGATATCAATTGAGCAAGATAAGCAAAAATGATTAGATCGATGGACCTGAAGTTGGTGTGAAAAAAATTGTTTTTTTTTTTTTTTCAAGTCTCATTGGCAATCTGATTTTTATGAGATTCGATGCTATCGTGAATGACTTTTGCAATGAAAATTTTCAATTTCTCTCAAGAGTCTCACGCTATTCGTCTCGGAATTGGACGTCTCGTATCTGAAGATGATGACGATGATGAAAGTATGCCATGGACCACCCTCATCATCCTTTTCTCGTTGCTCTGTGGTCACAGCTGCATCATATGAGCTCTCGCCCGGTGGCGGTCACGAGGAGAGGCGACGTATACTCTGCGAACTAGTTCGTGAATCATGCCTAGAATGCTTTTACATAAATTGTTCGGTGTCTACGTCACGGTCTCCCCTCCGGACCACTATGAGTCCGTGAGAGGATCGCGAGGAGACTACCAAAGAAAGAAAGAGAGAGAGAGAGAGAGAGAGAGAGAGAGAGAGAAAGAAAGAACGAAAGTTGAAGCGAAAAAAAGATAAAGAAAGAAAGAGAGAGAGAGAGAGAGGTCTTTGCTTGGCCCACCTATAGACATGGCATGACTACCCCGTTGCATCATATTCAGGGTGTCCCAAAAGTCACTTCGAACATCAACACGTTTGAATAGTTCATGAAATTCTGAAGCGAAAAGTCCTCAGCCATTTTCCTCTTCGTCCCACCATTCACGAGATATTAATAAATTAGTTACAGCCAATCAATAGTTAGCGATACAGGGTGTCCCCAAAGTCATCTTCGGAAATTGACAGAGTGAATAGATCATGCAATTCTAAGACAAAAAGTCCTCAGCCATTTTTCTCTCTGACGAACCGTTCACGAGATATTCAATTTATTATCCTCCCTCCATTTTCACATATACAGGGTGTCCGAAAAGTCATTTCCAAAATTCACGGTGCAAATAGATCTTGAAATTCTGAGACGAAAAGTTCTCAGGCATTTTTCTCTCGCACGTTCCGTTCACGAGATATTCGTCGATTAGTTGAAAACAATCAATTTTTATAAACAGCGTGTTCCTAAAGTCATTTTCGAAAATTATAGTGTAAGTTGATCAATCAATGAGACGGCAAGTCTCGAAACATTTTTCTATCCAACGCACGAAAATCCTCGTCGCGACTCATGGCCCACACTGTACATACCAAGATCCGATACATATATACATGTTCTAATGTGTACATAAGAGATATAAAAGCGTGACTCAACTGCATCAGCCGCGTCTCACTTACCAGTGCCCGAGAGAAAACACGCGATTACGCATTTTTGGTGCATCATTCGACCTCTTTTCTCTCATACACACGTTTCAACACTGGCAATCAAACTAACAGGGAAACAAAAATAATCCAAAAATCAATTTTTAGACAAAACTCGAGAATCATCATGAATGAAATTCCTGTCTTATTAGTCCACCGAACAAAATGACTATTTCTCCATACGCACCAAGCAACTTTGCTCTTGATAATTGAATCAATGCTTCATCGTTAGCACGAATGAAAATTTATGTTAGCATATCAGTTGTTTTATTATTTATGAGAGGGAAAAATGAGTGAAAAAAAAACGTCAGAAAAATTTGTCACGTTTTAGATATTGATTAGCGCTGTATTTTTTTTTTTTTTTTTTATTTATTTTTTATGTACAAGTAATATGTACACGTATACATACGGCAAATGCACAATTCACCGAAAAATTGTCAAAAAAAACATATATAGTTATTATAAAAGTAAATCAGGGTTATTTGGCTCGGGTGTGAGATTTTTTTTTTTTTTTTCTTTTCTTTAGCAACCTTCCTGTCTTGCGTGTGAATAAAATTCCCATTAATTGTACAATGCATAATTAATAGCGTGTATATATGTATATATAAATTGATTTTATCATGGCTCATTGAGACGTGAGTGAGTTTGTTAATGGCTGATACCTCGGGCGCTTCTGTCATCGGCGATACTCAGTGCTGGTGATCTCTGGAACAACGCGAAAACTTAGATTCAGGTAGGATATTTCGATGAAAACCAGATCGATATTTTTGCACGATTTATTCGTGAAATTCGACGAATCGAATGGTACTGATATTGAATATGATTTTATTCATGATTTCGATCGAGCATTTTGTTCAATAAAAAAGAAATTCGATTGAATTTTTCAATATTTTGAAAAATTATTCTCATTTTCTCATCAAACATTTTGCTCGCCCCTGAATATTATCAGGAGAATAAAAAATGGCTTACCACTCTCTCGATAATATCTTCAGCGGCGTTAACCTTCGGCGGTCTCGCCGGTATTCCGGTCTTCGGTTCTCGTTCCATTTTGTGCAACATTTTGTAAACGCTCGAGCCCATCAAATGATCGTAATTCGGTAGCCAATTTTTTTCAAACTTTTTAAAGTTCACCCTGATGATTTGAAGAGAAAAAAAAATGTAATAAAATGCGATGAATTATGAAAATAAATGATTTTTAAATTGCTGAAAAATTGATTACTGAACAACGATAATATTACCCCATGGCACGACCACGTATAACTTCCGCCTGAGATGATAATACCTCGGCTATCATCTCATCGTTGAAAAAATCATTCGGACATCTCCATCTTCGCCCATAAGTCAGCTCCAGCTGTTTAGCCTGGGGCCATAAATCGTTGGAGCGTCTTCTTCCGCCTCTGTGCTGCGAATAAATAGCAAAAAGTAGGAATTTGTTGTTACACATGCTCTCTTTATTTACACACGAAATTCTTCGACCGTGTTTGCATTCACAGCCCCAGCTTTGATAAGGAAAAGAAACAATAACGCACACTCGAATTTCGTGCTTCGAGATTTATCAGTTAATCACAACGATTCACATTGCCATTTTTTCAACGAATTTTATAACTTTTTTTTTCTCCAATTTTTTCTACAGTTTTCTACAATTTTTTAATGATCAAAAATAATAAAAATTCTTTTTTTTTCTATTATTGCTGGTTTTTTGGAAGTTTATCATTTTTTTTTTCTTGTGGAATGCTGTTAAAGGTTTTTTTTTTTTTTTAATTTTAATTATGAGTCACGAAAATAGATGCGGGCAGGGTGAACAAATTTCAACACTTTCGTTATCACGATTGTCAGACACGATAAACCGGGGAATCGTTTTTCGATACCTTCAGCTCCTGTATTACTTGATCTTGCGGTGAAAGATTTGGATCAGGTTCGTAACTTCCTAGAATTTGGATCGAACAAATCGAATTTTCAAAAATAAAATAACAAAGTGAAACAAAAAATTGTAATTTTCTTTTTTCCGGATCATTGCAAGTTTTTTTTTGATCATTGAATTGAAATTCTAAAAAGTTTATTCCTCGATTTCATCGTTATGAACAAGATTGTTCAAAAAATTTTATTTTATGATTTGATAAATAATTAGAAAATAATAAAATGGTATCGAACGAAATTGATGAAAAAATATTTTCGAACAATGTCTAAAAAAACGTTTATAAAAATTGAACGAGCTTGAAAAAATTTTGTAATGTTTTTCTGTTTTTCTTTTTACCGTAAGAAGGAGCAGGACTGGGCTCTCGTGACTTGAGAACTTTGGTCTGATAAGTCGCGATACATTTTTTGACGTGGCCCTCTTCTTCTTCGACGGTACTTTTAACGTTGAGTTCGCCCAATTCTTTAGTCTCGGCGGGCTCATCCTCGTCGGCTTCAGGCTCGATAATTATTGGTGGCTCGTCACTCATCATCGTCGACGGTGATTCTCTTATTTCGGGCTCCGAGGCTCGCAGATGTTCGTCTTCGTGTTCGTTTTCCACCGGTGAGACCGGTGATTTACACGTCGATCTTTCCTCCTCTCTTCCGTTGCTCTCTTCATCTGCATTGAAAAACATTTTTTTTTTTTTATCACGCGATACCAGTTTAAAAAACATGAATCAGTAATTTGTTTAGAAACATTTTATTATTTGACAATTAATCCTACAGCATTGCAACTAATTCATTGATATTAATTGAAAAAAAAAAAAAAAAAAACAAATTTAATTTATTTCTATTAATCAAAATATAAATATTAATTTTTCTAAACTTTTTTTTTCTTGTTTTTAGTATTTTTTTTTAATTTCTAAAAAAAAATTTTTTTAAGTAAAAACTGTTTTTAGTAAATTTTTAACGTTTTTCATTGTTTTTTTTTTTTTTTTTTCACTTCGTGAACTACAAAAAAAAATTGTTAATTCGACTACCTGCCGAGTTTCGGCGTCCACCGCGCTCACCTCCGTTTTGAACACCGCTCAATTCCATTATTTTGTGCAATTGTTCCGAGACTATTCTCAGATGATTTTCAATTTCGCTCGGCAATTGTTTCAGCGCGAGTAATTGATTTTGCACGGCCTCGAGTTGTTTCTCGAGGCTTATTTCGGTGGATACCAATTCCTTGACTTTTTCCTTGTCGAATATTGGGACTTGGGGTAAATTTGAATTTCTTGGACAACTCATTGTCTCGTTAGTACTTTCCTCTTCCTCGTTCGATTTCTCTTCGACACTAATATCTGGCACTTCTTTTTTTTCGCTCTCTTCGCAAATGCTCTCCTGAACAATTTCCTCAACTTCCGGTTTTGGCTCCGCTTCCGACGATACTTCCTCGCGCGACAATCGTCCTGGCTCCGGAGTCAGAGTTGGCGTTTTTATCTGGTTAATTTTTTTTTCTTCATTTTTTCTTATTTTCATAAATTTACCATTTATTTTATTTTTTATTAAAAAAAAAATTTTTTTTTTTTTTTTTTTCTATAAAAATAACGATTAAAAATGGAATTTTTTGGGAGAGGATCTCTAGGAATATTTTTCGTTTAAATGAGTTCCTGCAAACTACGATTTCTTTTACCGGCGAAGGTTTTTTTTTTTTTTTTTTTTTATCATCGAACCCGAAACTATCGATATTCGATCGATATCAGTGACGAAAACGTCAATTTTATTTTCGTTCGATTTGGTGCGATTAACAGTATCGTTTTTTTGTTTTTTTTTTGTTTCACGATGAATTGCCAATGATTCTCTTATTTCTATCGCTACGTTACACAGTCATGTTTTTAACAACTAAGCACTTCCGTTTAGCAAGGAGTGTATGAAGTCGAAAAAAAAATTCATTCGCTTTCATCGAATCACGAAATTTCTTCAAACTAAATAAAAATTCGATCGATTTTTATTCATTTGAATCAGTTTTTTTTTTTTTTTTTTCTCAATTTCAAACCTCAATCGATTCGATTCGAGCGAATTTTTCGTTTTTTTTTTTCGAATTTCAAGCGGTTAATAATTATTTGCTACTTTTTTTTTTCGTATTTTGCTATCCAAAATTTTGCATGCCGAATTATTGGAGAAAAAAGAAAAAAAAGATTCTGTAAATTTATCGCATACACTCGTAATGTGCGTGGTTTTTTTTGTCACGTTACTCAACAGTTTTTCTGTTTCATCTCAGTGTTTCGGGATGATCCACGGTGATCTGTCAACCTTTTTTTTTTGTTTTTTTTGCGGTGTCTACCTTTTCTATATATGCAAAACAGAGCATGATTAATGAATTTGAAAAAGTAAAATGAAACGATTCTTTAAGAGAGATTTGACTGTTTAGGATCACGAAAAAAAATTATTGTTCGATTTAATTATTTGCGATAATCGTTCTTCGATGAAGGTAATGAAAATCGAGAGCTTTTTTCGTGATCTTATTTAGCAAAATCTCTCGAATAATCTATTTGTAAAAATAGAGTAAAACGATCGATGTGAATGGCACGAGAGCGCATGCCGAAAGTTTAACGAAATTTTGTAAATTCGAGCACGAATAAATGATGTCAGAGACCATTGAATTACGAGATTTTTCTTGAAATTTGTTGGGAGCTTCGTGATCATTTTCGACCGGATTATCGTTTTCGTCGAAATTTTCATCGTCGGAATATTCGTAATCAGGATTATCGTCGTTTATTTCTGACGGAATCGAGTTCGATTTTGAGAACGATTTTTCAGTTTTATCTTTGCTCGACTCGAGACAAGATTCCAAGTTAACGTAACGCCATTTCCGGGACAAACGAGGCTCCTTCGTTCTGTTGAAAATTTGATCGTTAACGAAGCAACCGGTCGTTCGTATAAAATCGTTGAAAGCGTCGTAAACAAGATGCGATTTATTAGAAATTGCTTCGGTCCCGATTTTCGAATTTTCTCGATTGATTAATTTTTTTGCGTACGAGTAAAAAACGCGAGAAATTTTTTCGACGTATCGGCCACGAGAAGAGGGGCGAGTAATGATTTTCCGGGCGAACGGTCGCGTTTTTCGTAAATCCTTTCTTTTCGAATTCGATGAACCTTGAAAAATCAATGATTTCAAATAGTTTTTTCCTTTTTGTAAAATATCAAAATTGTGGCGAACAACGCGAGAGAAATAAGAGCGTTTCTTTTTCGGATATCGTTTGATCGTTGATCCGATCGATTTTTTTTCACGAACGAAACGATCGAAGGAGCGATAAATCGAAGTGAAATTTCGTGACAAATATTTTTCCAAATATCGGCCTTTCCGAGACAGTTTCGTTCGACGATTAGCAAATTTGAGTTTCGACATTTTTTTTTTACCGCAAAAGCACGTTTGGGGATAACGATTTCGATCGGTATTACCGCGTTTTCTCGTCGCACGAGGAATCCTCGTATCGTAAGATTCATCGTCGATTCGATCGTTCATAAATTCATCGATAATTCGAGGTTCGTTCGAGTTAATCAATTCGTCGAATCGATTTTTTTCGTCGTTCGTACAGATTTTCGGCTCGTTTGAATATTCAACAACCTCACCAAGGCCCTGCATATTTTCACGCGAAAAATCAAGGTTAATCGTGAATTCCGCAAAAACTTCGTCAGAGGGAAGCTCCAATTGTACTTCCGTTTTGAACGCGTTGCACCAAGGAGTGTAATCGAGAGTGCAAGTGTCGAAAACGCGATCGGAATCGAGGTTTGGTACAGTGACGCTCTCGCCAGGTGGCGCTAGACTCGGAACGCCGCCATTCGGTGGGGGCGACCCCGCGCGGCCATCTTGTTGAGAACACTTGCGCAACAACAGTGCCTCGAGGCTCTGAACGCTGTCGAGTAATTTCAAGAGATCCCGCATGTTCGAAGTTTTCAATCGATCCTTCGATCGATCATCGATAATTGTTGAATTATTTTTATCCTCTAATCCCGGATTATTATCGATTATACGAATTTCGCGAACTCTTGGCACAACTTGTAAAATATTTATCGG
Organism: Campoplex nolae; assembly: GCA_037893425.1. Taxonomy (NCBI): domain Eukaryota; kingdom Metazoa; phylum Arthropoda; class Insecta; order Hymenoptera; family Ichneumonidae; genus Campoplex; species Campoplex nolae. The sequence continues at coordinate 1,920,768 of JBBLXU010001785.1, read as the reverse complement.
CTCGACGACTACCTCGTCGCTTTCCTCGTGTATTTTACTGTCAGGAGGATCATCATCTTTTACCTCGATCGGTGGCTCCGGGGTTCCCGTATCTTCTCGCGGCTCCAAAAGTCCTCGCTCCAACAGTCGCTCGGTCACACTTTTCTTCTGTTGCTTCTTTATCACCACCTTGTACTGCTCACCCTCCGATCTCGTTTGCTTGTCGATATCGCTCTTCGACGGTGGCGGCGGACGTTGAGGCTTCTGAAGAAACGTCGATGTGTGCTTCAGCTCTTGCACACGCGGCGGATCCTCCACCGCTATCTTTTGCAATTCTTCCAGTACTTTTGATTGCTTCAACTTTTCGACTCGGGGACGAATTTTTTTGAAATTTACACTGTAATTTTACAAATTTTTTAACAATCTCTACCAACATTTCACATCAGAAAAATACAAACAAATAAAAAAATTTCATTTGATTTTGTAAATTATTAAATGAATTCGAGAAAACTTTTATAAAATCAAATTTCATCGATTATTTCTGGTTTGTTCAAATTTTATTGTCATTTGACGTTTCATAACCATTTCGGTTTAATATGCTTTGATAAAATTAATAATGAAATTTAAAAAAAAGTATTTTTGCGACTCACCCCAAAACGCCTTGATCGGGCAGCAGCAATTCCTCCTCTTCCAGAATCAATTGCGCGATTTCTTCATCGGTAAGATTTTTGTTGGGAACGACTTCGCTGTTGGCATCGACAGGTTTTTGGGGAATTTCTTCTTCCACAACTTCGACAGTTTCCTCGATCGTTTCCTCCACCAAATTGTATTCTTCGACGGGTGCGATTAGAATTTCTTCCGGAAATACAGGTGGCAGTTGATCGAGCTTGAAGGAATCACAAAAATTGACAAATGATAAAAAAATCTTTTTATTTATTATTTCTTCGATGAAATTTTTTTATTTTTTTTATTTCAAGTACTCACGGGTATCGTGTACGGCACGATGTTTTCTTCCTGAATAACTTCGATGCCCTCGAGACAGTCGACGGGTCTACGGGTCAACGGAGTCGAGACAAAAAAAAAATCGAAAAAAAAAGGATGAAAAAAAAGAAATTTGTTTACAATTTCTGGAAAGTAGCAAAAGAAATACGATTTCGTGTTTTATCGATCGAGGATCTACGCGGCGCGAAGCTTCTCGCACGAAGCACGATAGAGTACTGACTCGAGAGAGACTTTAATAAACTTATTGATTAATCGTTGCTTAATTATAATTGTCTGACGCGATGATCGAATCGCAATTTACGGTCAAGGCCGATGAAGCCTTCTCTCAATCAAGTACGAGACAAAAATAAATGTCTCAACTAAAAAAAGAATAAAAATGACTTTTATCGAACGAAATGAAAACTATTTTTGCTTCGATTTTGATTCATTCGGTGCGTCGATATATTTATAAATTTTTCAAATGTAGCTCAGAGCTTACGAAACAATCTTTTTTCATGACAATTGTGACATTTTTTTTTTTTTTTTTTCATTATCAACATTGAAATTTCAACCTGAGAACTGATAGACTGAAGTTGTTGCCAGCGAGGATAAGAGCTTCGTGAGCTTGGCCATGCGTCAAACTGCTCACAGGACGATCGTTCAAGCTCGTCACAATGTCACCCAGTTTCAGGCCCATGCATTCCGCGAGACTTCCTTCTGCCACCTGATCATAATAATTAACATTAAAAATTGGCTTTTTATATTTAAAAAATAAGAAAAAACAAAAAAAAAAGATGAAAATTCACTTTCAACGCTATAAGAGTCGTTGAGAAATTGCCGTTGATCGTTCATCGACGATGAAAAATGATATTTTTATCGAATTTGATTAAATTGATTAAAATTTGATGAAATTTATTGTAATTCGATAAAATTTAATGGAATTTGATTAAATTGATTAGAATTTGATTACATTGGTTAAAATATGATTAAATTGATTGGAATTTGATTAAATTGATTAGAATTTGATTAAATTGATTGGAATTTGATTAAATTTATTGTAATTTGATTAAATTGATTAGAATTTGATTAAATTTATTGTAATTTGATTAAATTGATTAGAATTTGATTAAATTTATTGGAATTTGATTAAATTGATTAGAATTTGAATAAATTTATAGTAATTCGATAACTGAACCGCAACCGATTGAAAATCGTTGTTTCAGCTCTAATTTTTGTTATCGATTCAAAAAAAAAAAAAACCAAAAGCAGCTTCGAATTCCTCGAATTTCTCGAACAACGTTCGACGTTGCAGAGTAATAATAAAAATTTGATGAAAAACGTACTTTGATGACGGTCAATGGCTGAGGAAAATCGCTTCCTCCCGCCAGTCGAAAGCCCCATGGCGTATTATCGAACTTTGTGAACTTGAGGTTTACCACCGACATGACGTTCTACATCTGTAAATTAAATAAATAAATAAATAAATAAATTTTTCTCGAATAATCCCAAACCGAAAAATTCATCTCGATAATTCAATAAATTTTTATTTACAAATCAAAAATTTTGTTTTGCCTAAACGTTTAAGAGAGGCGCCTGAAAAACACCTGTGCCCAGACGAAAAAGAGAGAAATAAAAAAACCGTGAAAGAGAGAACATTGTAAAACGATCCACCCCCGTTCGACGCGCATACCAAATCGGCTCTCGTATTCGTATCAGTCTCTTCCTCTCTATTTTTCTTTTTCATCCAAGAATTACGAGACTGACGTTAAGCAATAATCGAGCAAGAAATAACGAACAAGATTGACGAATTTTTTTTCTGTCTTCGGTTACGTCATTTTTGTCATTTTTTTTTTATTTCTTCAATAATCGCGATTCGAGCATCCCGAAATTCGTTCGAGACTGCTCCGATGACGTCCGTCAATTTCGACACATAAATAATAATCGATAAAAATCAAATAATTTTGACATTTCTACTAATTTGGCTGCTCCTCCTCAACCCCTTCTGTCGAAAAAAAAAAAAAAAAAAATCTACCAGAAACACCTTTTTTTTCAATGCTTATCCCCTCTTGGAGGATTACGTAATCGAATCAAACGTTCTATTATTATTATGCACGATCGAGACAGAATGTCGAGGATTTTTTGCACAACGTTTATCACAACGATTGGTCGAGAGAGAGAGAGAGAGAGAGAGAGTGTGTGTGTCGTTTATAAAGGTTGCTCGACGTGGACTGAGATCGTTTGTACCAAGACTCCGTCAGCGGAGCAGGATAGTCTGGTCATTTAGAATTTATCAGTAAAAAATTCGTTCGGATTGATAAAAAATTTTGATGAAAAAAATGAATCATTGTAATTCGGGCACATTGATTCCTGGCTCGAATGATCGATTTATCGATTCGCCAGGATCTTCGACCCGAGAATCACCACATTTTGATTTCTCGTTCAATGAGAATCGCACCGAAATCAATGTAAACCGATAGGCCGAGCATTGGGCCAACGAATCAGAGCTTCTCGGTCCATCTTCATTGTCCACTTTTCTTATAACTCGCGTCAAAAAATTCAGAATAATAAAAAAAAATACGAATAAATCGATTTATTTCTCGATTATCGAAAAAAAAAAAAAAAAAAAAAACTAATAAAAGTACTTGCCAACATGAGAATTTATTGGGAAAACGCAGACGTGATAAAAAAAAAAAAATATGTTTAAAAAAATCGTTGAAACGATGAAAAACACTGTAAAACTTCGGGCAGAATGACGTTCGAAATGATTTTCGATATTTTTCGTTCCTTATTTTCCCCCCCTTCCCGCCCCCCGCGGCCCCCCCCTTTTTTTCTTGATACTCCTTTCGTCGTAAATCGAACACTTTTGGATGCTGGATAAATCGGCGACGATATTAAAAAAAAAGAAAAAAAAAAAGAGTTTGATGATCACGGGAGACGCGGGCCTGAGACAATTAGCGCGGTTGGATCGACGAGCTAACGTGATGTGTGTGTTACGTTAAGGTGTAAGATGCGATCGAGTGGGTTCGTTTAGACTCGAGAGGAGTGATACACGAGGGCGAAATACGAAACGGTGTCACTTTAAAGCTCTGCCAAAGCGACAATGAGCGATCCGGTGTGTGTATTTTATCGAGGAGAAGAAGGGACCGAGAGAGAGAGAGAGAGAGAGAGCGAGAGAGAGAGAGAGAGAGAGATAAAAAAAGCCAATAAAAAAGAAACAGATAAAAAAAGAAGCTAATTAAAGGAGCAAAAAAAGTTTGGGAAGGAGAGAGAAACAAAAAAGAAGCAGAAAGAAGAAGAGAGAACGAGAGAGCTCCTTGGGAAAAAGAAAGAGTCGGAGAAAAGAAGAAAAAGTTGAAAGAAAAAAAAAGAGAAAGAAAATAAAAGAAGAAAAAAGAGAGAGAGAGAGAGAGAGAGAGAGAGAGAGAGGAAAAAAGGGAAAAAAATACGAAAGAGAGAGGGAGGGAGAGAGAGAGAGAGAGATTTGGCAGGCTCGATCTATTTACTGATCGATTCTATTTCCGATCGTGCCACGATCTCGTTATTCCACTGTATACCCACCTCGGGTTGTCCAACACGTTAACACACCCGAGAATTACTTCTCTCTCGTGTATTAAAGACCCTAATTGCCGCAACTTTATAACGTAATGGATTATCTTGTTTGTCAGGAGAGTCAACGTCTCTTGTACACGTCAACGAAAAACAGGCCAACGATGAATGATCGATGACGAAATATTAGACGTATACAGTTTTTTTTTTTTTTTTAACGATTTTGTCATCTTTATCGTATTCCATTATATTCGTACTCGATATCTACAAAATACGAAAAAAAAAAAAAAAAGTTAAGACGAGAAAACGTTTCGAGTTTTTTCTTTTTTTTTTTTGCATTCAAAGTTGAAAATCTTTCGAATACTCTTCGCTCTTCGTTCAAACGTTTTTGAAAAATATTTTATCGATCATTTGCGCAGGTTAAAAAGTTTCGTTTTGTCAACGAGAAAAAAAAAATCATTAATTTGACGTTTCATCGTATCAACGATCAATTCATATATTCGTTTAAATCATGAATGGAACGTCCATATTCTTCATTCCATGTCCAACGTAAAGAGAACCGTAATGGGGCGAATTGATTTTATGAAAAATAGTCATTCCTGGCCAGTACAAGCTTTGGAGAATTGCCAAACGACCACTTTGATGAATTTGTAGATTCCAGCATCCTGAATTTCAAATTTATTTTTTTTGTCAAGATTAAATACATTTTTATCGTTATATTGAAACAATTATTTTACTATGTTTTATACGATTATTGAGAAAAACACGTTTTTTTTTTTTTTTTTTTTTTTTTTTTTACACACCCTGAGGCAAATCCGTGTCGATCGAGTCGAGAAAATCGATGGCGTAATTGTAATCCGGCCTCGTCAATAAATTCGTATTCCATTTTTGTTGTGGCGCTCGTCCGTGCAAATAAGACTTTTCGCAGGCAGCTTCCGTTTCGTTCAATCCTTCGAACGATACGTTTTCGACGATTTGTCCATTCGGACGCTTGAACCAAGCTCCCCGAGGCACTATCATCGCGTCCTCGTTTATTAACTCAATTATACAAGCTAAACGATCTTCTTCCTTCAATTCTTGTGGCACAGGGCCCTAAAGTCATCGGCAAAGGGAAAATAATCTCGTGACTGAGCTGTCAGCTGTTCGAGTCGTTAAAATTGTAATTTCGGATCGAATTTTAGGTTAGAATTCAAAATGCGCCGTCATTTTTCACACAAATGTTCAATTATAGTGAGATTTATCGACGAAAAAATGTATGAAAAAACTTTAGTGGATTTAAAAGTCAATTTTTGATTTATTAAAAGTTGATTTCTTTGGGAATTTTATGAAAATTATTTACTTCGAAAAGTTTGGAATGATCTTCATTCGATGGCAACGCTGGATTAGCGTTGTAAACATTGGTCATAATCGTTGGATCGCCCTCGAAAGCTGTGCCTGCGAGAGAAGCCAAAAAACGTCCACGCTTTTCGGGCTTCGGCATGAGCAACCATTCGATACAGTCGAGACTTGGTTAGGGAATGTAAATTAAAGGAATTTGTACGAATGACAGTTCGAGGTATTCGAACAGAAAATGATTTTGGCGCCATTTTTAACGTGCAAATACTTCGATTTCTCAAAATTAACGATTTTCGAAAGTTTTTTACCTGTAAAAGAAATTTTGATCGTTGAGACAATCTTTTTCGTAGCCATAAGCAACGTGATAATCTTTTTGCACTCCGTTTATTCTTCCCCAATAAAAAGTTTTTTGAAAATGATTTTCTTCTTGCAAAATCAGTAGAGAATTCTGCAGGAGATAAGCTTTTTCGTTGCTTATGCAAACGCCGTTGTAGCCGAAGTAATTTGACGTTTCGATCAATTTTAAGCAGTCCATTTCGAGCTGGAATAATTAATAATTCAAATGAATCGAATCATTTTTTTATTGTCATATTGATTCGAAAGTGCGAGAAAGATCGAGAAAAAACAACACGATGTGCCTTAGTTCTCGATCTCGACACTGAAATTGACGTGCGCTGCGCGTCAGTTGCCGATAAGCGGTCGTACCGAAAAGTCGTGTTTGTTTATCTCTGTTAAAAAAATTAAAAAGTGACAAAATACAACATTCACAATGTCTTCCGACGAAGAAAATGACGAGGTCCAAGATTTGGAAGCTATTCGTGACAAAATGATGAGTTTACCACTAAGCGAACGGATGCAAGTTAGCGCTTGGGAAGACGACGATACCGGAGTCGAAAAATCACGATATCCCAAAGGTTAGGTTTTCCATGTTTATACTTTACAGTGATTTGTCATTTTTTTCACTCATTCATTTTTTTTTACTCTTTTTTTTCTTACTCTCGCATTATCAAATTTTCACTTTTTTTCACACGTTGCGAAAGTTGTAAATAGTGATAATTAATCAAACTGTCATAAATCGAATAGAAAAAAGTCGAAAAACACATTATTATTTTTTTTACGAGGCAAGTTATCATTCTTTTCACGTGCGATGTCCACTCACGACTCCTTTTTACACGAATGAAAGCTTACAATTCTAATTATTTTATAAAAATCGTTCCACAAATTTTTTTATATTGTTCAAAACACGAAATAAATATCAGACCATCATTTTTTTAATTCAAACACAATTTTATAGACATTTTTCTTACGTTTGCACTTAGATTTAGGTCAAAATATCATCGTAATTTCGACAAAAAATGACAATGTTATGGATTATTATGAAATCTTGTCATGAATAAATTTAAAAAAATTCTAAATAAAAATTTAAAAATCTAAGAATTATTTTCTGCACTCGAATACAAGTATCTATAAATTTTCTGTACCATTATTTTTCAACATAAGTGCTTTTTTTTTTTAGATCCTCGTCAAAAAGCCATTTTGATAGCCGCAGAAAATGGTAAAATTGAGATGGTCCACAAGTGGCTCACGATGGATCCCTCATTAATCAGCAGCGTGGATTTGGACGGGTACACACCTATGCACAAAGCCTGTTACGGCAATCATGTCGATGTCGTTGAGGTAATAGGACAATTATTTCAAACCAGCAAAAATAACAGATATTTGTTCAAAAAGATCAGAGAAAAAGTATAATAATTTTCAAAAACAAACGTTCTCATGGCGATTTTTTTTTACATTTCTTTCAGTTTCTACTGGAACAAGGTGCGGACAAATTTGCAAAAACAGTAGACGGGTGGCAGCCCATACACTCCGCTTGTTGCTGGAACAACGTAGAATGCATAGCGACGTTGATAGCCGCCAACGTCGACCTCAATGCGCGGAGTAACGGAAACCAAACTCCGCTGCATTTGGTTTGCGCATCTTCGCACAATTCGCCGGCTCTTCAACTTTTGCTTCTACATCCAACGACGGATCCTAGTATAGTCAATGACAGCGGAGACACGCCGCAACAAATTGCAATGAGAACAGGAAAATATTATCCCCTCTTTGAAATTATAGAGCCATGTATGAATCACATTTAATCTTTCAAAAAATCTCTTTGTTTCTCCTTTATTTTTTATATCGATCAATATTTTTTTGAGTCGTTGAAATGCTATTTTCCTTTGTTTTTTATTATGAGTAAAAATGACGAATTCGACATCATCTCATCTATGGGAATTTGAATTTTTTGTACTCAATTATTTTTCAGCTGTTACTCGTTCCTCATTAATTTTATATTCTCTAATGTACATAACATTCAATGAAATAAATATCAAATAATTGTAATTATAGATAAATAATATCATCAATAAATAATAGTTATTCAATACTGGCAGCGCAACAATGATAATAATCATTAAACTACTCTTTAATAACTGCTCTACATTTGCAAAACATCTATTCATAAATTCCCATATTTTTCAATCAGAGATCGATAAGTATAGTTCGTTTTTAAATAAACTTGGCGTTCGAATATCTCGATACGAAATTGTGACATCTGAAACATCTCCTTGATGAAATATTCGATTCATAAAAATGGCAAAAAAAAAGTTCGTGTGCCAATGATAGTAGAGAAATGCATACCTAATGGAAAAAGGGGAAAATAGGAAGGTGGAAATACAAGAATTGTTTCAATATTATAGACAAACATTTGTTTTCTTTAATATAAAAAAAATCGTATCGTTACAATGATCAGTGCTTTGAAAAGTGTATAAATATCTCAACGGTATATAGAGTATGATAATAATATTTATCTAAAATATTTTCTAGGCATAACTGGGTTTCAGGCATTTTTTATTTTTTATTTTTTTTGGCGCAAGGACAATTTTCCTCTTTCACTTCAATGACAGCAATATTCGAGCTACGAATATTGGTCAAATATCAAACTTCATTTATCCCAGAATTAATAATTTAGCAACGGAAAATTCATTGAAATCCATAAATTATCAGAGTTTCATGAATTCTCCAATTTCGAAGCGTTTTCGGATATAGTAGTCGAAACTTGAGATCAAAACGAGGGCACACAAAATTTCAGATTCGCCAGTATACAGTAAATGCGAATAGATCAAAAAAATCTCGAACATTATTAAATTTTTGGAATGTTTTCAACATTTTTTCGATGTTTTTCACAAACGAAGCATCGATATTATACAATTGTAAAAATTAAACACTAGTTAAGGCACTTTGACTCACGAACGACGAGCAAACTTCCGAAATATTCGAATCCGTAAAAAAAAACGAATTGTTTTTTTCGTGTGAAAAAAAAAAAAAAACAAGCTTAAAGTACAAAAATATATATGTGAATTTATTTTATATATTCAAATATTTCGATATCACTAGAAACATCGCGAGTATTTACGTTGACGCGAGTAAAAAAACGTGAACGGAGAATAACGATAAAATAATACTCTAATTTGTTGGCACGTGAACCAAAGAGTTTTCGTGCTTCGATATGAAAAAAATTGTAACACGAATAATGAATATTTTTATCGATTTGAGCTCGCGAAATAAAAAACAGCATCGCGAACAAGAATTGCATCATCAACAATAAAAAAAAAAAAAAAAACAGATACTAAGGTTTAAATCTAAATTGGGACGTATACGAAACAAAGCCTAAATCGATAAAGCTCATGTGGGTTAAAAATTGAGATAAAACAACGTCGACTGTCGTAATCGACAGAATAATCAAAAATCGCGAATAATAAATCGCTTAGACTTTTGTCTCTCGAGAGTCTTTTGGTAAAACTGAGAATTCTCGGAATTATTAGCAACGATAAAAAGAAACAATAATTAATTTTATATACAATTTTGAGGGTTTCAATCATCGAACAAACTCGAATTTTCTTTCTGTCAAAGGGACGTTAAATTGATGAATTTTGGTGTTCCGTTGCTCAAACGTTTAGTTCCTTCCCATATGAGAACTGTCGAGTCATCCGTAGCTGCGTACAAATGATGCTGATCCAAGGCCCATGCAACTGCGATTATTGCACCGCAACCTTTTCCGCCATTCACGATTTCTCGAACCAGCCTCAAATCCCAACTGCTCCACAGTCTTGAAAACATGAAATTTTACTTTTTTTTTTGTTCAACAAATGTCTTGTCGTCGATTAGAAAATAATAAATTAACCAAAGCAAATTGGGTTTTTAAATTTGATACCATTTTTCAAAAAAATCTCTATTAAACATTGTTCGAGTTTATAAACCGAAAGTCAAAGATTGCTGCAAGGATTCAGCGGAGTTCGTACGATCAAAGATGTTTGACGAATAATACCTTATGACACCATTATCGAGGCCAGTGGCAATGACATTGACGGAGACACCTTCGGGAGCGTTGCTATAGCAAAGAGCTGTGATTCTGCGTCTGGAGAGAACGGTGCCAACGGGTCGAGCATTTATAGTAAAAACTCGAAGTTCAGATTTATTTTCAGTACTGTTTTCCACCATAGATTTTGAGACTTGACAAGTTACAGCGATGTCACCGAGGGTTTCGCTGATACTCAGAAGATTTATCGAGTGTCCAAGATCGCAAGATATCGATCTAACGTAAGTGAGACTGTTGAGATCCCAAATGACAATTAAGCCCGATGCGTCGCCGGAAACTGCGATGCTAAAAGCTCGCGACAAAGCTATCACTTTAACGGCCGTTCTGTGAGCCAATAAAACCGTCGCCGGACCCGTGCTGAATTCTATTTTTCCCACGGCACCGACGTTGTAAGCGTGAACCGTTATTCTTCCGGACAAATGTCCGGCCCAGAGCTGTCCACAATCTGGAGCTGAGCCAAGAATCGTTATCTGCGAAAATGCAACTTGTTTTATTTTCAAAATTCATACTAAGCTGTTGCGACTAAAATTTTATGAATAATTTGAAGAAAAAATTAGAGAAACTCGGTCACTGATCGATTGGATCAACGAATTTTGATCATTATTTCTTCAAATTATTCCACAGTTGGTTGAAAAATTATTTTAACAAAAAATCCAATTTCATCGATTCCCTGACCAAATTTTAAGGCAATCGTAAGAAATTATTTTCGATTGAAAATTTGTTTTTAATCACCGGATCAAATCCTGAGGATTTCATCAATGGTCTCGGTGGTTGTTCCTTTTTCGACTTCAATCTCGCAATTCCATCGTTTCCACCCCAGGAAGCTAGAGCTGCTCCCAAAACGGAAGTTCCACTAAGCATATTCGTTCCTGAAATCAATAAACAATAAAATAAATTTCATAAACAGTTAAATCACCACACTGAAATCATTTTTCCAATGTTTTAATAAAGTACCTTTTTCTTTGTTGTATCCGAGAATGAGAGTCGTGCAAGTTGGCAAACCAAAAACATCGCCAGTCGTTAAAGGCACTAAAGACGCCATCGGAGCTCTGTGCTTGTGTTTCCAGCACAGTACCGGTTCGTTTCCAGGAGCTCCGACGTAACTTCCCCATTTAATACCTAAAAGACCCGAATTATTATAAAACATTGAAAAAAATGAAAAAAACTTCGATATTCAAAAAGGTGAATTTATCAATTTCAAAAAAAAAAAAAAAACAACAGAAATGTCAAAATAAAAACTGTTCGATATTCGTTCACTCGAATTCATATACTTTTGTTACCGAATTAAAAATAATGAATAATTTATTTATTTACTGACCGCTTACGCCTTCGATTACTTGAGGAATGCTGTTCGAAGGTGTGATCGTGCTGACAGTTTGTATCGGCAAGGGGTGTTGAGATTTGAACAATTGTGCCGGAGTTTGTCCATAAGTTTTTACCATTGTTTCCCAGGCCTGACGTTCCAACGGATCGGCGATTTGTTCAACGTTGAAACCGTAATAAGTCTGTAGAAAAAAAATTGAATGATAAAGTTTCTGGTTTTAAATGGAATTTTCGCTTTTCAGATTGCTCGATTTGTCTGATGAATTTCGTCAGACACAGAGGAAATTAAGAACGGGAAAAGTTACCGCAGGATGAAAAACGTTGATAGCTTCGACGGCGGGTCGTCCAATCTGTCGGAATCCAAAAACGAGATCGATCCAATAAGGCAAAACTTCGCGAACGAGATCAGACTCCAGAGCGGCTCGATGAGCAAGAACGAAAAGTCGAGCATCCCCGCCGCACCAGGGCGGCAATTCGACGTCGCCGACTCTGCATCCGTTTTGACGGGTTCCAAAATTAAAACCCTCCGAGTTGAGCAAAAATTCGGGGAGATAAAAAAATTCGGGTATCAATTCTTTGACGTCGGTCGTTGAATCGCAACTCGTCAGGCGCCACGTTGTCGCAAGCGCGTGAAAAGTTCGATCGGGAATGTCGAAATTGTCGTCTGTCGAACAAATTAACAAGATTTTATAAATTTATGATAAAATCATCAAAATTCAGTTAAAGTAACTAATTCAACAATTAAAATAATGAAAGTTTGCAAACATTTTCATACAATATTCTTTAAAAACATCAATTTATCGTGATTCTTATGAGCTGATATTAATTCCATTTCCATTCTTCATTTATTTTACAGTTTTGTTATTGTTTTTTCTCTTCATTTTTACCTTGATAACACAAGAACATGCTCGTGAAAGGTGGCAATCTCACTAAAAAGTGCAAAACTGTACCGGAATTACTGTAATGAGAACCGTAATGAAAAGGTTCTTGATTGAGAGCGATAAGATTTAATCCTTCGGCCAGAGCTTGTTTGAGATACTGAAATTTAAAGAAATCGAATGATCGTTATGAAAAATGTCATTAGTTTCATAATTCGAGTGACTAGAAGGCGTGTTTGAGCGTCCATTAATTTTTCCAAAACACTCACGTTGTAATTGTTGACATAATGTTGCTCGTTTTTTTTGTCTTGAACAGCCATGGGACGTTCGAAATTTCGATATATTTTAGGATTGTTCAGATCAATTTTATCGTTCGTATAGTCCGAAAGAACGAACGGGAAAACGGGATATTGCATTAAATCGTTGTAAGAACGTCCAGCCAATTTGTTTAGGCAAGTCACGTATTCCCAATTGGTGAGAGCTCCGCTGCGCCAAAGTGCCAGAGCTTCGCCAAGGTCATCGCCCGGAACTCGTCGCGGCAAATTGCAAGCGGACAATTCCGTCGCAAATTCGTCTCTTTCCTGGAAAAACATGAAATAATTTTTTTCGTAATCGATCAATTTATTTAAATTCCTTAAAAAAAATAAAAAAATAATAAAAAAAAAACGAAAATCTGGGTAAACTTGTAAATAATTTTTTTATTTTCACCTTCGACGTGTTGAACGCTAGCAAATAAGTTCGTCCGGTAACGAGAAATATTTCGATCGCTCGTTCCTGCAACTGATATCGCCTCCTGTGCAACTCTCGAATATCCTCGAGCCTCCATGCCGTGCCACCGGCCATCGCCAGTTCCAAACCTCCCAAAGCGATCTACAAAAAAGGAAATTTGTAATAAAAATCGAATTTTGATTAATTTACCAGAAATACCGAATTATTTATTTCGAATTTTGTCCATCGAGGTAAGAAACAGTTTTTTAAATGGTAAATGAGCAAACAAAATTGCATTGGAGGGTTGAAACTCACGTCAGTGTGCAAAGGCATGTCAGGATTGTCCGGAACAAAATAAAGGCACGTTTCGCCGATCAGAGCTTCGCCAGGCAGCTCGGCTCGAGGCGTGACAACTCTCGCTTGTGACATTTTACGAATTCTTTCGCTCGTGTGCAGTCTTTCGATCAAAGCAGTCGCGTTCGTATCCTGGCGAACTGTCATGAATAAATAGGACAAAGGTCCATCGCAGTTTGCAGCTTCTGAATAACCAAAAATAAAAAGAACGAGGCATAAAAAAAAAAATGAACAGTTCAAGGAAAATGGAAATATTGTGATTTCATCGTCGTTTTGATTCTCACCCAATTTCGCCTGATGCTCAGGCATCAGGAATCGTTTATCGAACTTAAGATGACATCTCTGCAATCGAATTCTAACTCTGGCAGGCCCTTCCGTAGGATCCAGCTCCCAACTACGTGGATAACAGTCAGGAAAATACCAAGGTGCTCTCTCGTGGGTCAATCGTCTCGCCAAATCTCTCCATCGCGCGACAGCCTGAGCTTCCATTGCTCTCGAATGTTTAAGTTTTTCCATTAAAACCTTTCGTTCTCGATTCTGCTCCTCGACCACAGAGCGTGTTATCGTCATTGCGTTTTCTGCCAATTGTTTCGCTAGCATGTCGAATTTATTACCAATCCTGGAATCAAATGATTTCATTGTTTATTAATTAATTCTTTTATTCTTCTATTTTTTTCAAATTCTTACAAAATTTTCATGTTTTATTCGATAGCTTTTGTTTTACCTGTGAATCGCTGACAAATAATTCTCCAGCCAGATATCCCGATCCCTCATGAGCTCGCGACGAAGCATCGCTAGTTCTTCGCCCCATAAACCGGGAGTTGCACGTTCTATACCTTTCACAAGATCCCAAATGTTCAAAGCCTCCTTCAATTCAGCGCACACCCTCGCATCTGCGCTCGGCATCTCGTCGCGTCGTCGCAAAAGGTCCCAGAAGAAAACAGTGAATTTTTGTTCCACCTGAAAAGGCAAAACGTCTAATTTACCAATTTTTTTCGAAATTTCATCAGAATGCAGCTCATAAAATCAAACGAGCCTCGAATGAATAATTTGATAATAAAAAAAAATCGTAATCGTTGAATTAGTGAATAAATTTGGAAATTGTATAAATCAAAATACAAACGAATTGAAATTTGATTGAAAAGCGATAAAGTTACAAGAAATTGGTGATTTCGTTAATTGTTTACGAGTGACTTTACCTGTGGATGAATTTCGAGAAGCGAGGACAAGATTTCTCGTCCCCGAGGTTCTTCCATCAAAGATCTAACGGCATAAACCCTTGTGTTGTTGCTCTGATGCGGTCCGAGAAGCCAGACTAATATTCTGGCGGTGTTTTTCCGCAGGAAAGGTTTGGAGGACCAAGAACCACCCCAGTGATTTTTTTTCTCCGAGGAGCTTGAAAGACCATGCAGCAACAACGAGAATAAACGTCTCGTGAGTTGCAATTCACTGGTTGACGGTGCTTGATCCGCGGTCGTTATGAACTCAACCGCCCTCAACAAAACCATTCTCAAACGTTCGTTTATTTCTCCTTTTCCCGGCTCACGCGTCGTCGTGTTCATTCCACTGTGGAGACTCCCGTAACTCGAGGAACGGGACTCGTGGTCGCTTTGTTCACTCGAAGTTGTCAGTACTGCAACGAATTATTGAAAATAATGAAAAAATTTTCATCAAAATCTTTTTATTTGTAAAAATTGAAATTTTTTTTTTTTTTTTTTTTGTAAAAATTGCAAAAAATAACAAATTTGATGAAATAGTTTTTTTTTTTAATTTACTTCGTATTTCTTTTATTTTTAAAATAATGTAGAATTTTCCATTTTTAAGCGCCGTCGTAGTTTAAAAAAACTCAAATTTTCTTACCGGAAGTAAGATAAGAGGCTGATGCGAGATACGACGCGGTGCTCCGTAGTCGGAATCCTGAATTAGTGGAGACTTTGGACATGAGATTGTCGAGTTCGCCGTCGTAGAGAACGACCTGAGCGTCTCTGACGACCGCGACGCAGGAAGTGCTCGTTCCGCACTGAGATCTTTCCTTCAATTCGACGTGATTTAAAACCAGATGTAAATCGTAAACAGCTTGCATTTGATGGCTTCCCGGTGATTCCAAAAGTTTCGTAGCTATCGCAACGAGAAGAACGTGAATGTCGCTGAATAAGGATGCGGAATTGCCTTTGTGGGCACCACCGACGAGCGCTCGAGCCAACGATTCTACGAGACCTTGTTCCAGGAGCGTTTTCAAACCACTCGAATTCTGCAAAACCATGAAAAAAACCATCAAGATAGAGAAATCAATCAATTGAGATGAAAAAAATCTTCAAATTTTACATGGAAATTCTGCTAAAAAGATTTTTCATCCGAGAAAAAATTAATAAATTTGACAGCATTTTTGTCTTTTATTTACTGGTAAAATTGTGGTAGAAAAGTTTTTTTTTTTACCTTGGCAACGATATCAGTGATGAAAGAGACCATTGGTCTGGCGATGCTGGGATCGGTGGCAGCAGCTTTCGTCATCATCGCCAACAAGGGCGGCATAGCAGCGAGGGTTGGACCTCTGACAGCGAGAACCTCGAGAGCACGAATAAGTGCATCGCTCCCGGGGTAAAGAGCAATTTGATTGGCGAGATGCATAAAATATTTTTGTTTTATGAATTTGTTGATTTCCTCGTCGCTGGCTCGATGCAAATAGGCTTGAACGACTCTTATCAACGCTGTGCGAACTCTAGTGTCAGGATTGTTCGCCAGTACGAGCAACAATTCGGCTCGTAACACGTGCTTCAACACCGAACCTACTTGACTGTCGGGCAAAACTCGTAAAGCGTCTCGCAACAACAGAAGCAATCCTTCGCACACGAGACCTTGACAGGCTCGTCTCTCGTCTGTCCAGCTTGAATTTTTTTCCTGAAAACATTTAAAAAAAAAACGTTCCAATATCTCATTTTTGTTGTTTCGAGCTCATAAAATTCAACAATTCGATACAAAATTCAACTAAATTCAACTATCGTATTTCTAATATTCGTTCTGTAAAAAAAGCAATGAAAAATGAGTAAAAAATTAATGATTTTTACATTCGTTTGCTGATTCGATCCGTCGCTCGCAGCGATTCCGGAATCTTCGCCTCCACTCGTATCTTTCGATGGTTCATTGCGTCGTTCCTTTCTTCTCGCTGCTCTGTCTCTCTGAATCTGTCGTCGAAAAAAATATTTCGAAATGATTTTATCCGTATTTTCAATATCATTGAATCAGAGAAAAAAAAATTTGAAATTGGAAGATTTCTTACTTGAACGTTAGCCAACGCTTTATTGAGCTTGCTCGTCTCCAAAGTTTCGAGTGATTCGTCGGACGAGCTGACAGTCGCGACGGAGCCAATTTTCGCATTATTTTTTTTCTCCTCCAAAGAAGGTAACAAAAAGTAAATATTATGACGAGAATGTGTGACGTAAGTTTCCGATGCTTGATGGACCAGAACAAGGTAATCGGTGATCGCAACCAAATGAGCAAACTCAGGGGGAGCCCCCATTAAGGCACGTATTAATTCGACGACCGAATTTCCCGTCGTTGGATCCAGCACAGCTCCCAAATCTTCGTACATAAAATGTTCCTGAAACGAAACGAATAAAAATCGTAATGAATGAATAATTGACTCACAAAAGTTGTTCAACGAACAAGTAAATTAATAAATCGATAAATTGAATAATTAATAATTTAACAAATGAATGTAAATTTAAATATAAAAAAAAAATGAAAAAATTTACATATTTTTAGTAAATTTAGAAATAATTTTCGAATAAATTTAGCCCCGATGAATGTACCTTGCAGAGCATGAGAATAGTTTCGACGATTCCTACGCGATTGAACTGCGACGAGTTGAATTCCCTTTGTGAGTGTTGATCGCGTAAAAGAATGAGAAGAGCTTGAAGGAAGAGATTGAGCGAGTCATATTTAGCCCAAGTTCTCCAAGCGCCAAGAGCGCCTTTGACGAGTTCAGGATCGGTAACGACGGCTTCGGAATTGAGTGAAACCGAGTGATTTCCAGTTGCGATATCTTTGATGAGAATGGGGCTGTCGCAGGCAGCATCGAGGATGGCTTTGAGTATATGTTTTCCAGCGTGACATCTCGGAGACTCTAAAACTCTGAGAAGAAGCGAAGGTCCGCCTTCGGATCGATATTGATTGAGGAGCTCGGAATCGCTGCGAGCGAGATGAAGAACGATCGAGAGAGCGAGAGCTTGTTCTTCTTCGGTGGAATTGAGTTCGACGACGCGTGCGAAAAGGTACAAAAAAATGGGAATTCCACCGATGAGAGTGGCGGCTGGAACGAGGCCGCGGTACTGTTGACACTCGAGTTTAGCAGCTAGAATCGGAGATATCGAAAGCGGAGGTTGTTGAGATACCCGATGCTCGGGAGCTGTGACGACGCGAAATCCTGGCTGTCCGGGAAACAAATTTCTCACGACGTTCGGATTCGCGATTGCTTGTGGATATAGATGAACGATTTGAGGATTTTGAGCCTCGTAAATCAACAGAAGATTGTCCTGGAGCTCGCCGAGGTGAGAATTCGTCGCGTCCATCACGGAATCCCAGTCGATTTTCGTCTCGCTTATTTTCGTTTCAACCGCGTGTCTAAGATACGTTCCACCGTAAGATTTTCTCCTTCCAAGGTCAAATTTTCCTCCTTCGAACTTGAGTTCCCGCACGCCGTTCAATGCGCCCGACGCTATCAACGGCGCGAAATCCGGCTTCACGGTGTTCAACACGCAATCTGCTAAATTCGTGTAATTCGGACCGAGGCTCGCCAAATAAAGAGCTTTTTCCCGTGTGAAAACGGGACAGCGAAATAACATCAGATTTCCCATGTACCAAGCTCCGCTCCCGCTTGGCCCTGTTTGCCCGACGAGGACACACGTCGTCACTCGTTTTCTCACCAGCAAACCGTCGAACGCCAATTGTGCTCTCGCCTCCCGCCAACCGTCGATCCAAATCGTTACCTCGATAACCGCACTCCTCTTGTTCAGAATCGTGTCCTTGAAATTTAGGGCCAAATGATGCCAACGTCCCGAGGGTAACATCCCGTTTATCGATGTCTCGGATATCGTCCGATTAGTTTTATCGTCCGGACGTGTCAAACGAAGTATCAATTTATCTAATGAAAAAAAAATAAAATAAAATAAACACAATAATCAATCGATAAAATTCTTCATTATTATTTGAGTTGTAATTAAAAATAAATAAATATCAAAAAAGACGAGTAAACTAATATTCAAACTGTCGAGTCTCGCAATTTACTTTTTCTTTTGTTACTGACTCGTACGCACCGGGTCTGTAAGACCCGGTCAATTAAAGAATGTTAAAGTTGAATTTTTGTAAGAAATAATACCTGATCTTAAATCGAGCCAAGTTTCCAACACAAGCGACTCGAAACCAACGGACATGAGGTGGATTATCGTCGTGGGCGTAGGCGGCGAAACAGAGCCGGCAACTACTAACATAAAAAACAAAAAATTCAAACGACGGTTGAACAATAAAAATGCCAAATTTTTTTTTCAATTTTATACTCAAAGTTTCAAGTGAAATCATAGAAAATACAAGTTTTCAAATTCACGAAATTTTTTTCTTCAAATAACAGAGAAAAAAAACAGACGAAAGTAAGCAATTATTGGACAGTAAAAAAAAATATATATTTTACAATCAACGTCTGAACCGATAACACAGAAAAATGATTAAATTTAAAAGAAATAAAGATGAAAAGAAAAACGTTAAAAATTCGTCGTACAAACCTTCGCGGCTCCAATTGTCGGAAAGAACGCCCCAATCGGATAAGCTTTCGCTTCCGGAATCAAGAGCAGGTGCAACGGAGACGGTAGTACCGCGGCCACCCATGGACAATCCTCTTTCGACGCGAAGCCACATCGAAGCGGAGCATCCGTTGAGCCAGAGTGGCCAGGACAATTCGGGTCCAACGGGTAGGCAAGTTGCATGAACCGACCAAGGACTACAAATGCCAGAAGCCAAATGTTTCTTTCTAAAATTGTTCACCAGATTTTCCGCCTTTTCCGGATCTTTGTCCGGATTCTCGTTGTTCATCGTTACCGTTTCCGGCTCTCCTGTTACCGGAAATGATAATATATAATTCGGCTGTGGACGGGATGCCAAAACGAGACGAAAAAGTGGCTCGAGCAGTGGCAACAGTGGAGGCGATCGCACTTTGAACAGGGAAAGATACGTGACCAGTTCCGATGGCGAAATCGACTGAGTTGCCAAAAGCGTAAAAACTTCGAGAGCCGCATGCTGTAAATCTGAAAAAAAAAAAATTAAATTTATTTGATCATCAAAACTTTTTGATTCAATTATTCCAAACATTTCTCTCGAACAATTATTATAATAAAAAATTTTCTATCGCTTGAAAAAAAAAAAAAAAAAACTAGCAATTCTCATTGGAGCAGTAAAAAAAACTGAAAAATAAATGTACAAACCGACGAATTGATATTCGATGAGTAGGCGAACTCGACATTTTTATAAATTGACAAATTTCTAGTAATATAAGTAATAAAAACGACTTTGAATAAGATCAAACATTTTACATAATAAATGAGTAAATAATTCGATAAAATGAGTACCTTGATATTGAGGATCTTTGCTGATAAGAATGTCTTTGAAACCTTCGAGAATTCGGGCTATTGCTCCAGATCCAGCGAGTGCAGCGCAGCTAGAAGCGCTTTCGCGACAAGTTACAGCGACGCGTCTCAATCCGCCGGTTACGATGGCACCACGATCGCCATCCAAGCCTCTGAAAGGAGAAGAAAAATGAAAATTGGTCGAAAAAAAAAAAATATTTTTTAAAAACCATCTTGACTTGAAACTTTTTTCAAGTATTTCTAAAAAATCTTACTGTTCGCTGAAATGAATGAGAAGATCGACAGCGAGTGAGCACAGTGCGGGATGAGCGTTCGCGTGGCCTCTCGGCTCAACGACCGGGCCCAATGGGTTAGGCTTTTTCGGTGTCGTGCTCGAAGGGCTGCGACCTTGAACCTCGACATCGGCCTCATAACCGTCGTCGGCGGTCACATATTCTCCGTTGCTGCTTTCTTCCCCAACGCAATCGGGAAGAGTGTCCAAGGTCATCGTTGGGAGCTGAAAAAAATGGCGATCCACATTGTTTCGGAGCTCATCCAGGATTCGGTTCTAATAGAAAATGGATTTAAACCGTTTTCACAATGAATTAAGAAAAAATCATTTTTATTCTTCTTTCTTTTACTATTTTTGTGAATAAAAAACTTTTACGTCGATCGATTGTTATCGCGATTATTCGAATGGAGATTAAAAAAATGTCCATAGCTTACTCGGGGTCGAGTCGGTTGTGGCATAGTTTGTTCTTGACTAGGCCTGAGCATAGAAACTCTGAGCAAAGCTTCGACCAGCATAGCGATTCCACGTCCTAATTTGATGCCGCCATTGATTAGTGCTTTTCCAAGTTCCGTGACGACGTCGCAGTCACCTGAAGAATTTATTCCACAAGCCATTTCACTCCATATTATTTAAAAAATCAATGTTTCAACAAATTTATAATCGAACATGATCAATGAAAATAATTATTGAGAAAAAAAAAAAAAAAAATAAACAAACAAACGTTTTCAATTAAAGTGTTGCGATTAAAAAAATTTCTGAAATATAATTCGCGAATGAATTAAATATGAGAGTGCAAATATTTGTCGAATGAATAAAATTCTAATACGAATTTTATGTGGAGCATGAAAAAGCGACGTACACGACGAATCTCGTGATTAAACTGGGGATATACTTGTCGTTACGTTCCTCAATGTTATCCCGTACAAATGTTTCAATAACATATGCTTTTGACGACATACGCGAACAAATATATAGAGATACGAGTATTTTAATCCCCGCAGCTGTGACAGAGGGTCATCTTCATAGCAAAACAGCTATTGGTGAAAATAAAAATGAAAAAAAAAAAAAAAAAAAAACATCATCAAAGCTGTGACAAAGTTCTTTTCTATATAAATTCATTGTCAGATCGATTTATTTATGAGGGCTATTTTATTCGTCAATTTATACTCACACAGCGGTGATGTCAGGCAACACGTGATCAAGGCCTCGATCAACCGGTGTGACGATTTGCTCGTATCTGTAATGTCAAACGGAATAAAAATACATTGATCATACGTCATCGAATATTTCTCCATTTAAAACAGTGCGATTAAAAAATATTTATTGCGTTAATTATGAACGCAGGTAATTCGATGTGATCCTGAGATTTTTAAGGGCGTTTAATTGCATCGGTGACTGCTACGAGATTTAAAAAACGTTTTTATAAATAACAAAATAATTTTTATGAATCGAAAAATAATGGAAATGAAAAACACTCGATCGTGTTTTCTTTTCTTCCTCGATGAATCACGTTCCAAATTCATTAAGTTAGATAATAAAATTCGAAAGGGCAAATAGGTTGAAAAAAACATGTTTTGTCAAGTAAAATCGATGAAAATCGTTCCAACCTTTGATTTTATCGGTGGCGATAAGAACTGCAAGAATCTTGAAGAGTTTGAGCGACTTTTCAGCGAGGGGATGTTGAGAAAGTTCGCTGCGAAATCGTGGACTGGAGAGAGCAACACCAGCAGCGGCTCTCCAGGCAGCGCTGGCTTGGAAGAGGCAAACATTGTTGCGAAGGTTGATGTCAGAATCGAGACTGCGGAGGTCCTTGTCGATTTTTTCACGATCCTGAAGAGTTTTGTCTTCTTCAGCGGATTGAAAAAGTTCATCGGACGAAATATTATCGTCTTTGAGGCCTTTGATGGATTCGTAGCGCGAATGAAACTGGTCAGGATTATCGGCGATGTTGATGGAACGTTCGTTATCCGAGTAAGAATATTTGTTATCAAAATTCGTGAAAAATCGATCTGCTCGATGTTTGCGAGTTTCTTGTATTATTTCCTGAAGACATTGGCTCTTGAAGGTTTCGAGAATATCGATAAGCCCGTTGGTTTCTCTCTCGAGAGCGTTAAAGAGTGCAGAAAGCGCCGGCGCATCCTGGACGCGAAGTTCCGACGGATCTTCGCAGACGGATTTCCAAATTTCCATTATTACGACGACTTCGAGAAGACTGTAAACGTGCCTGGTGAAAGTGGGATTGGGCAGCAGGCTGAGAGCGTCTTCGAGACCGTTCATTTCGGTGAAACGTTCGCACATCGGGGCGTTTACGAGGAGGCTGGAGATTACGGATAAACAGGACTGAATGAGAAATTCGGCGTTGGATTCGTGCTTTTTTTGAAGATAGGCGGCCTTGGAGTTGAGCAAAGTTGGATAAAAGACACGAAAGAGCATTTCTCGTCTGACGTGAAAGCTCGAATTCGGAGTGACTTTCAGGAGGTGCGAAATAACAACGTAGGAGAGTTTGGGCTCGTCGGGGGTCAAAAGATCGGCGTAAAGCTCGAGAAATTCCCAGGAATAATTGGTCGGTTTGTTGCAAGTGTTGCACGTGTCCAGTCCTGGATATGCGCCTAATTCTTTGAAGAGAGTTCTCTCGAGAAGGGCGACCGAAGGTGCATAAGTTTGGGGATTGTGTCGTTTGAGAAAAGCGACGATCGAGGCGAGAAGAACTTTCGGTGGAAAGCAGCAGCAAGTACCAGCTGCGGTGATGACTTTGAGGAGTCGAACTTGAAGCTCTATCACGAACGAATGAGCTTCTTTAGTGAGAGAGGTCAGAGTCATGAAAAGGGAGGAAACGCAGCAAGTTTGTTGGGAGATGCTACCGACGAGGGGTTGATGAGGATAAGTTACACCGAGAATATCGAAATGATGATGGGCCTCGACGGCATCGGTGCAGGAGCGATGTCGAGAGCGTTGGCAGTGTCCCATGTGGCAAAGATCTTGACGAACTCGTTTGAGGGCGCTCGTCAGGGCGCCGATCATGTCGATTACTTTTCTCGCTCGTGTCACCGAGCGAGCTTGATCGACCGAGGGTAAATTTACGATTGCGAGGATGGTGCGTTCGACCAGTTTGCCGTCTTGGCTCTCGGTGAAGAGTTGAAAGAGCTCGAGAAAGTCTTTGAGCTTTTCGGTTGTGCCTCGCTGATGTAGGAGACAGTATAGAAACGTTATGATTCCATAGGTCGTTGCGAATATGAATTCCTGAAGCAGTGAGCCTTCCTCGGCTCGTAAAACAGTGACAGGCTTGCTGCAAGCATCCTCGAGAAGTCTCAAGGTCATCGGCAAGAGGCCGTTGTGAATGACGGCGGTCGTGGGCTCGTCGGCTCGCAAGACTCGCTCCATCGCACCCAGCATCAGCCTCGCAGCCGCTGCTTTCAGAGTCGCACACTCGGTGCCGCTCAAATTCGCTCCGTCGATACCAAACTGCAAGGCCCAGAGCGTATCCAGAGCGAATTTCAGCACTTGAACAGCCGGCGTTTGCTCAGCAGGCGTCGCGTAGTCCCGCAAGCCTTGGAGCAGCTGAATTATCAAGAGACTCGTCTCGAAATGGCTGATTTTTGTTTCCAACACTTTTTTAACTCGCTCGTCGATAAAATCCTGCCAAGTTCTTCGAACCGGGCGCGCCGGCAGCTCGTACAAACTCGCTTCCCAACGATGTTCCTCGTCGCTTCTAACCACCGATGTAAAATACTCAAAATCCATTGGATTCAGTCGTATTTTCAACGTCAATGAACGCGCCTGATCTATTCCGTCGGTCAAAACTTCAGACTCGCTCGTCGCGTTCTCTCCTCCTCCCTGTTGCTGCTGCTGCTGCTGCTGCTGCTGCTGCTGCTGCTCCTGCTGCTGTTTCGTTTCTCCTCCGATTTTAGATCGCTGCAAATGCAAACTCCTCGCTCCCGGCGTGCTCTGACGTCTCGTCCGTTTCCTCAACGTTTGCTGCTCCAAACTTCGACTCTTCACGCTCCCACTCATCTTTCTCTTCGTGTGAGGAATTATCTCGACCGTGTCTACCGTATCGTCGTTGCAGTGAAATTTCACGTAAGGATTCGCCCCCACCGTATCCAGGCCGTCCTGATATGCCACCGGATAAAGCGCCACCAACAACGCCACCAATTCTCGGCCGCACGACAGTCCTCGAACTCCCAACAAATGCAACACCGCCAACGAACGCCATCCTCGATCTTCCACCAAATATCTACGCAATCCTAATAACTCTCCGCCGTCGGTACGCGCCGCGCACAGCTCGTGCACGTCCGATAACAACTCGCAGGCCACCAGCGTCGAAACTCCACCGCCACCGACCGAACTGCAAAAACAAATATTTTCACGTTATTTTATCACCGAAAAACTGAAAATTCTCATTTTTACTGAATAACGGTGTCTCCATTCTGAACTTTCGACTAAAATTATTGTTCATTTTAGGATTTTCTTCAAAATTCGTATTTGGGGATTAAAAAAAAAAAAAAAAACTACTTTCAAGGCTTTTGGCCCATTTGTGTGGAAAATTTTTTCAAAATATCGATCATCGACCGAACTGAAATGAGCCTTTTTTCACAATATTTCGGTTTTTTTGAAAAAGTAAACACGAATGTTTAAAATCTTGAGGAAAATATGGAAAAAAATTGTTGACCTTTTTTATTCGAAGGCAAAAAAAACTTTTGAGGGGGTGATCAATATTTTTGTTGTGGCACGGGTGGATGAACGCGTTATTGACGTATTTTGTCTTTGTGCGTTATCTCTCCATCCGGACAGTTTCAACAATTGCGAGAAACTGTTTACGGGTGTGAGTTTCTCTTCATTGAGGAGAAAAAAAAAACAATCCGAAAAACAATTAGGAATAATCGTGGCAAAAGCAAAAGCATTATTATCAATAATTGGGAGTTTCATAAAAAAAAAACGAGGGAGTTTAAAAAAAAAAATGATCAATAAAAAATTTCTATTCCCATTCGAGAAATGAAATAATTGAGAAAAAAAAAGGTTAAATGGCAACGACGAAAGAAGAAAAAAAAATTGCGAAACGATCAGAGATCGAGATGAAAAAGGAAAATTAAATTTTAATATTTCGAGTAGAAATTGTGAGTAAACGGAGGCAAATATTCGCGTTTGACGCCCCTGATGGAGCTTTTTTGCAACGAGAACTCCGTGGAAAATTACCTCGATCTGCGGGGAGGTCTTATCATCGACTCTACAGAGATGACCGTTATTATCTCTGCACGAGAATTGCTTCTCGCCGGGACTAGGACAATGCGACTACTCACTTTCTCTCGCTTCAATTGTTAGTTCGTTGTATCATGATCGTTTGAGAAAAAATAAAATGAAAAACGCAGAGTCAACATGTTGCATGAATAACGTGATTTTCCTTCGTTCGTGACGCACGAGACTCTCGCGCCCACTCTTTTAATATCGTAACGATTTTACCTTGGATTCATTCTCGACGGGAACATCGAAGAATCGCGACGAGAAAATTGAGAATTTTTATGAAAAATTCAAGATTTTCGATCGAAATAACAATCTACGACTATTTATTTGTTGCAAAAACGAAAAATTTTTGTGTTTATTTACCGATGAAAATAAATTATCGACGCCAATTGGCAAAGGTACGAGACTTCGGATTCTATCGTAAGATTCTAATCGGTTTTATGCTCTTTTAATTAAAAAAATCACTGAAAATTTCTGTAGAATCTGTCAAGAGATAAGAAGAGTGAAGAGTGTGCGAAAATTTTTGCCTCCGTATACTCTCTCGATTTCATTAATGATTATTTGCGTCACGAGGTATGACTCACTGTCGTTTGACGCGAGAGGAACAATATTAGGATTGTGATAGGTCATGGCCGAATTTCTCAATGCACATTCGTGCGAAGAGATTTTATTCTCGCTTTTTTTCAGCTTTTTTTTTTTTTTTTTTTCATAATTTGACTTTTTTCACTTCAATTTTCAAACGAATATTCTGAACGATATTTACGATCGAGTAACGTTATCGAAACTTTTATTTCTTGAATTTTCGATCAATCGCGAGATTCAGACAAGAATTTAGCCGATTTTGCACATTCTCGTGTCCTCCCGAGTCATTTTTCATTTTTTTAATTCAATTTTTTTTTGTTTCATTTCAACTCCAAAAAGAATGAAATAGGAAGCTGAGAATCCCCGAGACATTCGACTATTTCTTATATTTTTTTTTTATCTACTTTCAAGTTCTGAGATAGGTCACGATATCTCGGAGACGGGAACAGAGAGCTCTCGAGGTGATTCGTTATGCACGCACATGATTTAAACCTCTGCTCACGGAGCTCAGTGACGCGAGTCTTGCTCAATGCGACTCTGTTACGTAGCTAAATTGATCGGTAATTGCATCTTCAATGCGGTCGACTTAATTGCGCGTGTGTTTAGAAATATGCAAACGTCGCACCGAGGAGTCAACGAATCAACGAATAAATCCGATACCGAGGGCCTGTGAACATTTTCATTTTTAATCGAATTATTAATTTTTCAAAAAGTTAGCAACGTTTTCAGGACTTTTTTTTTTTTCATTCTTAATAGAAATCCATTGAAAACACTTGTTCGCGTTTCAACTCGAGTCAAACATTAAAAAAAAAAAATGTTAAAAAACGAGTATTTTTTACTATTAAAAAAAAAAGCTTGAAATACTTTTGAATCTTTTTCGTTCGAACTCGTTTTTTTTTTTTCCTTTTTTTTTTTACTGATTTTCCGATCGATCGAAAATAATATTTAACGAAAATGGAATGAATCGGGTGAATTTTTTTTTTTTTCTTACCAGAATGAAAGTACATCCTTGAGATCACGTCCTTCCTTGACTTGAGCCAGTAATTCAGCGAGAAAAATATCCAGCCACGACGATTTCTAAAAAAAGAAAGAAAAAACGATGAATAGAGAGGATTAAAAACATCCGGGAATTCTGCTCTCCCCCTCCAAATACTTTTCTACGCATTTATTCAGCGAATCGTAAAGAAATTTTTAAGAATTTGAACGTCAACTTGACTGATTCGAAGTCGATGGATTTGGATTTGAAAAAAAAAAAAAAAAAAATGTCGCGACGAACGATTTCACGAGATTCGTCGTTGAACAAAGTTTGTTTGCAAGTTTGAAAAAGTGTGGAAACGTATCGGAGTCTCGCGTATCGTTAAACCTCGAGAAGGAAGATGTAAAGCTTGTAAGTCATCCTGCCGCGCACACACATACGATGGACAGAAGTAAGCCGGTGTTTAAGTAACCGCAATTGTAGCCAACAACGTATCGAGTTACTATTTTAACTCGTTTAACGTTTCACGAGAACGGAAGCTTTTCATCAGAGACCTGTATTCCTCGCAGTTGAAGTTATTCATGGAAAAACAATGAAAAAAAAAGAAAAAAACGACAAAAATTATAATTGAGGAGGCTGATCGAGCATCAGAGACCGAGCAATGATTGATTGGGAAAATTTTCCTATTTTTTTCCTGCAATCAATTTCTTCTTTTCTTCAACTTTGTTTTTTTTTTTTTTATTGAATTCTAGTTGTGAGATTTTAATAATTTTGTCAATCATCGTGTATATCTTTTCAATATTTTTATTTCGCGGTTTAAAATGCTCGAAAATGTCAATTTTGAGGAGAAAAAAAAAAAAAGTTTAAAACGTCATTGGCGCCTAAGAGGCGTGGATTGATAGTCTCACCTCGTAAGTCTGTGGTTCGGCGTGGATGAAGTTGTCCCAGAGTATTTGGAGTTTGTTGGTCGATGCCGAAGAAGACATCGCCCCGTGTGAAATGACTGGTTATAGGAGGCTGAAGAGAGAGGCAAAGCCGTGCTTCGAACGGTCTTGAAAAATATATATCAAAGCCGCATCTTTCTACTATTCTTCAAATTTTTTTCTTTTTTTTTTTTTCTTCTTTTTTCATTCATTATTCCATTCCAGCATTTTTTCCACTCTGTTGAACAGAGAAGAGCCTCGTGCGAAGAAGGAGACAGAGACCGGCCGGCGAGTAAACACGTTCCTTTTTTTTTTTTCCTTCAATACTTTTTATTTCATCTGGATCACGAAACCTGAAAGCAAACCGCGATATTTGAGAACGTGCAAAGATCCTAAATCTTTTTTTTTTTCTTCATCTCCTCTCCGAACACATATATTTTTGAAACGTTTTCATCAATTTATTATTATTATGAACCATTATTATTGACAACAATTAATAATTATCGAAAATATATATTATTTAATTGTTCAACTCGTCAAATAGAATTAATTAAAAATTATTATTATTGTTTTAAAAAAATAATAATTCAACATTAACAATTATTTTGAAAATGTACATTTTATTAATTTTCATTGTTAATTGTTAATAATTATTATTAACAAAATGTTGATAATTATTTTTAACAAAATGTTAATAATTATTTTTAACGAAATGTTAATAATTATTATTAACAAAATGTTGATAATTATTTTTAACAAAATCTTAACAATTTTTATTAACAAAATGTTAATAATTATTATGAACAAAATGTTAATTATTATTATTATTAACAAAATGTTGATAATTTCTTTAACAAAATGTTCATAATTATTTTTAACAAAATGTTAATAATTATTTTTAACAAAATGTTAATAATTATTATTAATAAAGTGTTAATAATAATTATTATTAACGAAATGTTGATAATTATTATTAACAAAATGTTAATAATAATTATTATTAATAAAATTTTAACAATTATTTTTAACAAAATGTTAATAACAATTATTATTAACAAAATGTTGATAATGATTATTATTAACAAAATTTTGATAATTATTATCGTTAACTAAATGCTAACAATAATTGTTAACAAAATGTTAATAACAATTATTAACAATTTGCATAATAATTCATTACAGTTAATAACAATGAGCTATAAAATTAGTTATTCGAAATTTATTATTTTCGAAATTGTGTATGATAATAACAATTTTTTATAACAATAGTTTATTATTAGAAGAATAATAATTATCTATTATCGATGTTATCAATGATGGATGATAATAATAATAATAATGTTATTATTATCGGTGTGAATACCTATTTGTGAAAAAATAATAAAGAATAATTCGATGGGATAATAATGATGAATAAAATATATATCTTGTTATTTGGGATTAAGAGCTCCGATATGGGAGTAAAGAATGCAGATTTACGAGTTGAGGAGAAATTAATAAACGTTAGCATGCGACGTGCAGCTAGAGAGACGAAACCTTAACTGCCGGGTTTCAGAGGCTGTTATGACCGCGATGTCGGGTCTCCTCGCATCTCGTTATATATATAGATATAATACGCGTTTGTGTTTATAAAAAAAATGCAAAAAACATTTACGCATACATAAAAAATGCATAGACATACGTATATTTTGCTTATATAACTGTCCCCCATATTTCTCGTTTGACCAGTTATAACGTCCTCGAGAAGCCTGAAAACTTCTCTACGTGCATACAAACACGAACACACTCGGAGAAAGAGTGAGAGAGAGAGTACCAACCCTCACGGTGTAGTTCTAATCGTCACCGTCTATCGCGTTGTCGTCGCGACGTCACAACTTTTAACCGATCTGTGTGGGATCGAAGCGACAAACTTCGAAAAATAAACGTTTTTACTTATTTTTTTGCGGTAATAAAGATTAAAAAGAAATTTTCCAACGTTTTCTCATCCTTTTGAATCATTTTTTATCAGCTTTTTTCTCTAAAAAATGTTCCGATTCCTGCGATATGTACTCTTTTTTTTTAGACTTGAAACCAATTTTTTTCTAATTTTTTTTTTTTTTTTTACGTTGATACACTTTTCAGATGCAACAACTCGCGGATGTATAAATAATTTATATGACACGCGATTCCCTCGTGAATAATCATACTCATTTTACTATTTTTCATTAAAATCGTATTAATATATATATATATCTCTCTCGATAATTATTTTTATCGTGGAACGAAATGATGCACGAAGCGGCGAGCGTGTATAAGAGAATAAAAAGAAAACGAGCATGGAAACGGTTCAAGAATCAAGCCCTCTGTGACAATTTTATCGAAGTTTCTCTCCGATCTTCTCCCTCATTATCCATCTCTCTTTACTCGCATCTTCAATATTAATATCTTTATGGAAGAGTGCTCGAGGAAAAAAAAATGGTTAATCAAACGAATATATAGCTCTACGATTAATCCTGTATGTGTGAATATTTAATTGCCCGTACATATATATATACGCGACGTAGGATGGGGGATCGATCGAGACTCGACGGAGAGGCGCCGTTCGAACTCTCTTATCGACTTCTCGCACCTTTTTTTTTCTCTTTTCTTTTTTTCAATCACAAACTTATATTACCGACTCAAATAAATCGCAAACTCATTCGCCCTCCCCCCCCCCCCTACTTTGCACTCCAGAGACATAACCCTTTTCGAGCGAATGACAGCCAGAGGTCAAAGTTTCGGCCCTCAAGGTCAAATCTTCCGAAAACTTCAACAACGATTATCCTGAAGACAGTTTTTCTCGAAACTTTCATCGATCATCGTCATATTCTTGGAATAAAAATCATAAAACCAGAACTATCGCGATCTTTTTTACGCGATTCTCGTTTCAACGAATTAATTTTTCAACTTCGACGACAGATTTTATTCGGACTCGTGCAAAAAAATTTTTCATCATTTTTTTGTTTTTTTTTTTTTTTTGCGTAATGACCTTTCGATTTTCATGGTAAAAAAATTCCGAGAGATTCGGATAGTCTGTTTAGAATTTCGGAAAATTTTGGAGAAAAACTAGAGTATCGAAATCGTACGTGAATACAGTCACGCACACCCATTTATAGACGATGCAAAAAAATGCGTTATCTCGAAGGAGGAGCGTATGACGCGAACAGATTCTCAATCGCTATTCGTTCTCGGCGAGAAAAGAAAAGCGGAAGAGAAAAAAAAAAGGGAAGAAGAAGGAGAGAAGAGCGAAACCACAACATTACATATTGTCACCAAACACACACGCGCACACGCATTTTTTGTTGACGATTCTCAGCTCCCAGATAAAATGAAATACAGCGTGTTCGGCTCGTGACAAAAGTCATTTCTTATGTTACGAAAATGCGAGAATCGTGTGAAGAAAAAAATTGGGCCATTTATGTACTAAACTCTTTAATCTGATGAATTTATTCTCTTTTTTTCGGCTGCTGCTGCTAGAATAATTAAGAGGTTAAAGATACTTACGAGCTGAATTTTCGAATCGACTTTATCGAGGGGAATTCCGTTTTATCATTTTTTTTTCTCAACGATTTATTCGAATGTCTATTCTCGTTCGTTATTGTTTTTAATTCACGATACAATTGTTTTTGTTTTTTTTTTTTTATCACGAAGAAAACGATTCCGTTTTCACCAGTCCACGTGTTATTTTTATTCTAATTATTCGCTTTGTTTACAAAGTATTTGACTGAAGAAAAATTGAGTTTTTTTGTTTTTTTTTTTTCATTCTTATATATTTAGTCGATACTTCGGTACGAGAAATAATTTAAAAAATTCACGTGGTCACGCTTCGTCAACGAGAAACAAACTGTCCGTGTTGCGCTCGACGATGCGACTGCCAAACTGATTATCTCTCCGTTCTCGAAACTTTATTCTCTTTTCGGTCGACCGTTCGCAGTGATGATCGTGAGATTTCGTATATCCGCACCTCGTTCATGCACGAAACTTGGCAAACAATAAACGGTCGGTGAAAGTCTCACAAGAAATAACAATAACGAAAAGACAAAAAAAGTAAAAGCTGAACTGAAGTCGAAATAAAAGTTTCCAAAATTTCGGTTAATATAAAACTCGATAAATCGATTAAATCTGACGATAAAAGTCCTCGATAATTATTCACCGCGACAAATAGTTTATGAAATATTAATTAATTAGCGTCAGGCAATACGCGTCGTTGGAAAAAAGAACGGGGGAGGGGGAAAGTGGCGCCCTCGGAAGCTCAACGAACCTGCGAGCGCCATGACACTCGCTGCTGCGATCTTTTCACCTTCGAAATACTTCGACACGTGCGTGTTCGTGTTTTTGTAAGGGGAAAATCTTGTTTTCGGAAAACGATTGTTCGCGAGTGCTACGAAAATTCGTTTTCTAGATTGTGAACGAATTTTTATTCGGGACATTATGAAAAAGTTCGTCGAAAAATCTGTAATTAAAAGTTTCATTTCGTAGAAAAAGCATGACATTCATTTCGCTTTTGTCAAAAAAAAAAAGCCATAAAAGCCCATTTTTCTTTCATTCCGAGAGATTTATTTTCATGTGAACATCAAAATTTTTTTTCTTCGAAGTGATCAATTTTTTCTCGTATTTTCCTCAATCCCCACTCCCTGTCCTTTGTTCGTGCGAGGAGTTTACACGCGCTATGGATGACTCTTCGTGTCTATTTACCGTTGGATTCGCAAGCAGGTAAAACTTGCGAAAGAAAAGAAGGTTTTTCAAATCCTATTAAAGGTTTTATGATTCACTAAGAATCGTATTAATGTTTCCCCAACTTTTAAAATCATTATCGAATCCCTCATCGACCTAATCGCCCGAAACAATTGTACCCAAATTTTGTCACCTTCGGAGCATTGCTAAGAGAATAAAAAAAAATAAAAATAAAAAAAAAAAAAAAAGAAGAAAAATGAGAAAATGAAAACAAAAATATCTTTATTATTATAAAACTCGATGTCTCCGATCAATTGCGAAGTACGAAACGGTAAGTGATAAGAAAAATATTTTATATTCAGAGATCGTTCGATAAATTCGATCTTATCGAGCTGCTCTAAGCGCCACGATAAAGACAAAAAAATATTCGTGTGCAAAAGATGCCGTCGAAATGAAAATATTTTCTTTAATCCAAGTATATTTCCGGTTCTTTCATTAAAATATTGATTCAACCCCTTAAAAATAAAGGGGTTGCTGACATGATGATTATTTGGTTTTGGTGCGAATCTTGTTTCGTTGTTTGGACAAGACAACACGAATAACGACGAACGTGACGAAGTAATAATGGCTGCTTCGAATAGTCTCTCTCTCTCTCTCTCTCTCTCTCTCTCTCGATGAAAGGCGAAAATGTTGTTAATCACAAAATGAATAAAACGAATAAAAAAATGTCCTTCGAATTAAACGGTTATGTCCATATTTGTAGCAATAATTCCGATTATTTTATCGCCAGACATCGGGCATTCGTTTATATCTATATATCGGTGTATTATTTAACGACGAGGATAAGCCTCTCTCGCACGTCAAATTTCATGACCTCTCACAAATCCCTCGACCCGAGACTAAATGCGCTCGACAGATAAAGTTAATAATGTTGCATTATCGCGAAATGATTAAGAAACGTCGCAAGCCTCCTTTTTCAATCTTTCTATTTCTTTTTTTTTTCTGCAATTATTGCTCGAACTATTTACATGTTTTCTCCCGCCCGCGAATCCGAGCGCTCTCTGGTGTCAATGACTCGCAATAATTTTCCCCCTCCCCCCAACTTCGAAAACCATCGCAATCCCATTATTTCGATGCCAATACTGTTTTCATTGATTTTTTTTTCAAAATAATACTTGAGCGAAGAGAATGAAAACTTTTTTTTTCAAAGATTTTTCTTCGTTCTTTCGAGACGTTCGTTTTTATGACGTTTCACATTTTTAGGTTACTTTTTCATCGTTTTGACATCGCGAGTATTTTTCGTGCGGAACAGCCATATAAACAGGGATGATGGAATAAAAAGTTTGTGCGAACACGTGCAAAACACTTTGGCATTTTGCACTCGAGTTTATTATTGTTACATTGTCGATTAATCTTTTCCAGTTATTCTACGATAAATAATATCTCTCCCTCTCTGTCGAACCGCATATTCACGATTGTTTCTCGTATTGGCTCGCTCGCGTATCTATCTCGCCGCACTCGAAAACTTTTCCTTTCGTCGATATATACATAATTACAATTCGTTATCAGAATTATATAGCCGCGAAAAATATTGACGTTTCGTCAAATATTTTCAATAATCGGCATAAATTAATAACCGCGAACTCTCGATCCAGTGGAAAATCGTTTGAGAAATAATTCGAAGAGTTAACATTTTAAACGGGAAAAAAAAAAAAAACGAAACGATGTCACTGGTTCCAGGAATACATTGAAAAATCGAAGAAATTAGTTCGAACGAATTATCGATTTTTATTTTGCCTAAATATCTGTCAAATTTTGTAGAAATTTTCAGTCATTTTTTTTCCCATTCTATATTATTATGATTCAAAGACATTTTTTTTTTAAATATTCGATTTTCTCTAATATACTTTCGTATTTGTAAACTTTTTTCGAAGTTGCGATATGCTGATGAAATTATTTTAGACAGCCGATCAATCATATTGAACGGAGATGTCTTGACACGTAATTAAATTATCGAAACGATTTTTTTCGAATATTTATGTATTCATGTATGAAAACTTATGTACTCGTTGCTGTAAACATGTAAATGAAGGTAAAGTTACGAGCACGACCTTCGGATTGCCTTGCTAATCGCTTCGAGTGTGATGTAAATATAAGAAGTGCAACTGTATCATTTTGTTCTGATTTACTTTTTATTTATAAACTTTATTCTCTAATCGTACGTGTAAATCGAAGTTTCAACTTACGCGCTCCCGCTAATCGTTTGGTTTCGTAATCACTTAAAGGTTTTTTTTTTTTTTTTTTTTTTTTTTTTTTTTTTTTTTTTATCGTCGATATACACACGAGTCGAGCCCCCGTTTCATAAATTCTACTTTGGAACGTTTAATAAAGGTTTAAAAATTTATTTTCGCGATCTTTCATCTCTTGTTCATTCACTCGTGTAAACAAAACACCGATTTAACCTCTTGTTTATTTGTTGAATTCGTTCAGCCACACACACACACACACACACGCGCGCGAGACACCGCTCTGTTGTTGTTTCTTCCCGTTGTTTCACGAGACACTGGACTCCATTGATGTAAGGTAGGCAAGGGAATAGAGAAAAAAAAGAGAGAGAGAGAGGGAAAGCGAAGGTCGCGCCTCTAGCGGCGATATCGCGCAATTTGAGCTGTCAGAATTTTCGAAATTTTCGCGAAACCTGGAACGCCCGAAATGTCTAATTTTTCCAAATTTCTATATTATTCGCTGCTTGTTTCGTAATTACGGATGTTGGATAAGACAGAACGTTTCAGAACGATTTGACGTCAGAAATGATGATTTTCCGAAAATATTCGTGTCTACTTTGTTTTTTTTTTCTTCATTTTTAATCCCTAAAAACTGATAATTGATATATGCAAAAAGTGAGAAAACTGACTTATTAATAATACGTGAATTTTCAGAGGCGAAACTCGCGAAGGAACTTTTCTTGAACAAAACACGTGAGTATGGAACTTCAATGCACGCGACTTTGCATCGTAAAAGGCCCACGTGGATTGATATACGCAGTGACAGTCTTGCATTAGAGCGAGTGCAAGAGAGATAGTCGTAAAAGTTGAGTTTTAATTTCCACGCAAATATGAAAATGTTTGTGAAAATGTTGCATTAGGTTCTTTTTTGCTGTACGTTAGATAAGGATAAAAAATTTTTAATTCCAAACCGTTGTGTCTTGTGATCGAAATAAAAATCGGTGTTTGCGAAGTGATACGAAAACGGCATCGCGCAAGTTTGTTCAGTGGTTCTCATATTTCCTGAGAGCCGGAGAAGCGAACGAACGAAAAAAGCCGAAAGATAGATTCAGTAGAGCGAATTCTAATCAGCTGACAACAGAGTTCCTAACCTCTCTTTCGAGTGATCTCAAAGAAGCGCTGTTTCGTATTTAAATAAAAAATTAAAAAAAAAAAAAGCTCAAGTAACGAGAAAAAAATGACTGTTTGGGAAAGAGTGCGGAATCCCTGTGGCCTGCGTGGTGGATCTAAGCAAGTTTCGTTGGACGCGGTTATACCGATATTCGCGATCCCGGTGCTCGCGGTTCTAGCCGCCCAAGCAGTGTATCTGACGTTTCTCGTGTTTCTATTGACCCCCGTGCTAGTTTATCATCTTCATCATAATTTCTTAAGATTTTTACCGCGTTCCAAATTTTTCTTAATGTGGACGATCACGAGTGTCGTTATGCTCGGTCTCATGTTCGAATTAAGCGTTGTTCCACTGTTGGAAATATTGCCGGAGGAAAATGTTGTTTTCGTTGCGAGTGTCGTCGGTGGCATTTGCTGTGGATACAAAACTCGTGTCACCGCTGATCGCGCTACTCAGGAAGACGTCAGCCCTACCAAGGGCCTCGAACTTGGGGAAGGCAGCGGTGAACTTTGTCCAACTTGCCGGAGACGAACGCCTCCCAAAGCTCATCACTGTCGCACCTGTCAAACTTGTATTCTTGGCAGAGAATATCACTGTAGATGGTAAGTTTTATTTTCATATTTAATAAGCAGAAATAATCGACGATGATATCGTCGATGCTATTATGAAAATACGACAGATGAGTACAATTTTTTTTCAGGCTCGATTGCTGCATCGGCTCGAGCAACCTCAGATGGTACATGGGCTGCTTGTTCTCTTCCGCGATAGCATTTATTTACGGTTCCAATCTGACGATGACCAGCGTTTGTCATCCCTTCATACTCATAGGAACGGTACTATTGCCGGACAATTGCAGCGACGTTTATCATCAATTGGAGTGAGTAACGACGAGTCTTTAAACACGTTTATTTCATTTCTTACATTCGTTGACATTTTGGCTGAGAAAAATTGGTAAAATCGAAAAAAAAATCATGATGAAAATTGCTGTGAATGTTGGGAGATAGAAAAATATTGATCGCTTTTCTTCGAATCGGTTGCTGCTCTATGCGAATCGATAAAATACAAAAAAATTTCGATTTTTTCTACATCCTTCGACGAATCGAGTTAATTAATTGTTTTTTTTTTTTCTTTGTTTCAGTCTGGCGCTCTGTTTTGTTTCGGCGGTGTACAGTCTTTTGATCGGTCTAGTCGTGCTGTGTTATCTAATCTATCATTTATGGCTGCTCTATTTGGGAACGACGTCGAACGAGAGACGTTTGTCAGGAAATGGTGGCCAATCGACTTACGGAATGCTCAAGAATATATCTCAATTGTTTTGCTGCAAAACATAAGAGAGCACAAGGAAGGCCAAGAATTTCGAGATTAATTCTTTCGTCAAGACTGGTTTTGAACGTTTTTTTTATTCTTCTTCCTCGGATCTAGGTTCGAGAATCCCTGTGGTTTTTCTTTACCCATTACTTTTGACTCGAAAAATTTTTCGACACGTTGATTACAGCGATTAATTGTATTTCCTCAAAACTTTCGTGCGAGCAAAAATTTTTGAAAAAGATGTTCAAGAGCGTTGTGAAAAAAAATGGAAAAATCTATTTCGGGTGCTCGAATGAATAACAATTACTCATTATTTATCGAAAAATAAGCAATTTTTTCAAAGTTCCTTTACCATTGACGACGAAAAAAAACTTCGTCTCTAATTTTCTAAAATGTTCAATTATTTTGGATATTTGCTCGAACGAAAGTTTCGATGAAGTAAATACTAAGAAAAC
This sequence comes from Campoplex nolae, assembly GCA_037893425.1. Classification (NCBI taxonomy): domain Eukaryota; kingdom Metazoa; phylum Arthropoda; class Insecta; order Hymenoptera; family Ichneumonidae; genus Campoplex; species Campoplex nolae. The sequence continues at coordinate 1,882,777 of JBBLXU010001785.1, read as the reverse complement.
TGCGGATTCATCCAAAAGTACATTCGAATCAGCTCATGTTCACCTGCTCAACTAGCGATGTATTATTTAATTTTAATTATTATTTTTTTCATCATTCATAACGGATTTAAATTCCTGAGTGTTTCTCGCTTTCTAAATGGCGAAGAAAGCACTAACGAAACGAAATGAAAAGCTTCTTACACTTTTTTTTTTCTCGTGCACAAAGTATATTTATATTTATTGTAACTGTGATAAAAGGATAACAAAAAAGAGCAAGAAAAAAAAAAAAACGCGAAAACGAAACAAGCAAGCTAAAAAAAATCGATTTCGTTATCACGATTTGTAAACGACGACGTGGATTCAACGATTGAACAAAACTAAAGGATTATTATAGCGTTATTGTACCACCGAAAATTATACTTATTCTACGTGAACCTTTTAAATGTTCATTTTCATTGAGTAAACGAAAAAAAAAAAAAAAAAAAAAAAAACGTAATTGTACTGTAAACCGAGGTGTTTTCAAAAAATCCTTCTGTTCGATCTCGATTTTAATCGAATATTTTCAGATACAAAAAATTGTCCGGTCTCACTTTATTTCGTGTCTTGAAATTCCAAAATTCGTTGATTTACCGAATGATCGCGAGACGGGATAATTTTTTGAGTGAAAATATATACGAAAATTATGAAAATCGAAGAAAATACTTTTTTTCTTTTGTTTTCTTTGAGTTTGACCTGCTGTACCGAGATGTTGTAAATATTAAACGAATTTCTAGATCGTCCGTAAACAGTGTCCGAGTCAATTTTTTGTAAAATTCGGTCGTCCGAATAAATATTCTTTTTTTTTTTTTGCAGCTTCAATCGTCGATCATAACTCCTCGCTGTTTTGGATCGAAATCAGGAACGACGCGTTGTACCAATTCTCTCCAAAGATCTCTCGTTCGATCGGACTCTTTGACGTCTTCAGAGATTTCTAAAAACTTTCGCCATTTATTGAAGCAGCCTAATTTCAATCTGTTTTCATTATGATAAATGGCCAATTGGCAATTTTCTGAATCTCGAAGTTTCAAATCGGTCGTACGTTCGGACCAAATTTTAAGACATTTGTCCTGCAATCGAAACTCGTAAAAGTCGATGGCTACTTGAGCTTTTTTACTTTCGCTTCTCGTAGCCTCGAGCCAATTTTTAAAGGCGTAATACAACAAATTTCTTCGCCAAATTGTTATCGACAGTTCGAACTTGATTTTTAAAACATTTTTCGTTTCTCTTCGCCAAAATTCTAAACTTTTTCTCAACAAATTACGATCGTAATGTTCCCCTGCTATTTTTCCATTTTTCTGCTTCCGCTCGATCAGGCTAATCAACGGATCGAAGATGTAACGACGCATCAAATATTTTCGATAAAATTCGTCCGCCGTTTCGTTCGCCAATCTCGTCCTTTCCAAATCCCTCGCTCGTCTTTTTTCCAACTCCTCACGAATTCTTTTCGCTTCCCTTTGCGCCTGTGTCGCGAAAAAATATTCGTTAAATCGAGTCAACAATGAGAAGCTGCTAATTTATGAAAATTTGAAACATTTTTAAAATGAATTCAAATTGTACCTCGTGCTGCAATCGCTTTCGATTTTCCTCCTCCTCTCGTCGGACCATTTCTTCTCTCATTCGCTGCTCTTCCATTTTCTGTTTTCTATCCTCTTCTGCTCTTTTCACTCTTTCTCTTCTCGCCGCGGCTCTCGCTTCCATTCTTGCCAAAAATCTTGGCGGACTCGGGATCCTCGGTGGCTCCGAAAGACTTTTGTCCCTTCAATCCGAAACTTTGTCACTTTTTGCCATTCGAACTAGCATATTTTTCTAAAATTACTCTTGACAAAATTACAGAAGCTGACGGTTCAAAAAATTTGGTAAAATTCTCACTTTTTTTTTTTTTACAATTTTCAAAAAATCTGGGCGGAAAGGACTTTTAATGAGTTTTCTTTTACCTGCATCCTTCTTGGCGCATCAATCGTACCAAATTCCTTCGAGTTTTTTGTCCGCAATGAGCGAGAGCTTCCTTCGCGACGTCGATAGTTTCTCTGCCAGTTTTTCTGGCGTCCGTTTCCATTTTTTTCAGTGTCAATTCCTTGATTATTTTGTTCTGTTCGGCCAATTTGATTCTCTGTTCTTCGATGATTTTTTTCTGCGCGTTCAATCGGTTGAGAGCGGGCGGTTGAACGCAGTGGATTTTGCCAGAGTTTCGACGACTCTCTCCAAATCTTTTTTGACTCTCGTCGACGAATTGATTTTTTTGAATTTTGGGAATGAATTCACCGGCGAATGATTTCTTTGCCATTTTCTTCTGTTTTTCGTTGATCGCTTTAACGAACAATTCGATTTTTCTCTCGTCCGTCAAAACAGCATTTTCCTGTCTCTTCGCAGCAAGTTTTTTCGCAGTTTCTACTCTTTGTTTCCACGTTTCGAAGTATTTTTTCAATCTACGATTTCCCACGTTTTCCTGAATTTTCAATTTCAATTCTTCCAAACGAATCGCCTCTCTCGTCCAAACTATCCACATTTCGAAACACAGTTTCATCGTTTCGATTTCTCTTTGCTTGCAATCGGAATTAGGCTTGTCCTTTATCGTCACTTTGATCGTTTCGAAGCCACAAAAATTGTCGGTCAAAAGTTGATCGGTTTTGAAATTTGACGTTTTCGGAATGTCCTTTACTCTAACCTTTATTCTTCGTGGTGCCATTTTCCAAAGGTCGTCGTAGTCTTCGATGTTTTCGAGAAATTTTCGTTTACCACATGTGTACGGGCCTCGAAATCTTGGCCTCGAGCTCGACAATCCTTTTTCAAATTTTTTTAACTCACTTTCCAACAACTCGTTCTCACGTTTCCGGTACAGAGCTTGAGTCTCTTCGTCCATTATTATTCTGTCGAAATATGAATGTCAAATTTTTTGAAGGAGTCTCGCTCTATTATGGCGTATACTGCCGAAACGGTTGGAGATAGAGCAAAAAACCAAAGGACCAATTTTGTAGAGCACAAAATTTTCTATAAAAAAGCTCCTGATAGCGCTTATCTATCTTCAATAGTTTAGTTTTGACAGCTATAGGAATAAGTACCTGGTTTTCGAAGACTAACCTCTGTGAGATATTTTTTGATACGCTCTCCAGTCAAAAATACTGACGATAGAAAAATTTCTTCACAAGCTTTTTTTTAGGGAATTTCGTACTCTACAAAATTGGTCCTCTGGCTTTTTGCTCTAGCTCCAATCGTTTAGGCCGTACGAGCGATAAAAGAACGCATGTTTCTGCTCGCATTTTTGTACTTTTTTTTCGTATTTCATTCGTTTTATAGTATTCAATATTTTGTTTATTCGCGTGTAATGAATTTATAAATTGTTCGTATACGTACCTCGACACTTCCGCGAGAGCTGCACTCTTCGATAACGGAAAGGACTCGCCGATCGTCTTGTGTCTCAAATCCATTATGACATTTGGATCGCTCGAGTTGTTCGAAATTCTTAAAATATCGCGTTTTTCAGCTGGCCGAAATATAGCAACTCTCATCATTTGTTCCATCATACTTTCAACGTCCTCGAAACGAACGCTCTTTATACCTTGCATTTTGTCAACTATAAAAAGTGTTTGAGTTATAATTTAAGAAATATAAAAATATTTTTTCATCAATTTTTACGACGATAATACGCAGCACGTCCTATAATTGTGAAATTATTGCTCGAACTGAATCTTGGACGCACGTCAAGTTTGTTTACTCTTGTATTCCTGTCGTTAAGCAAAAACTTTTTATTGGGGGTGGACGAGGTCACTGCCCCCTCGAATGATGTTTTCTGTCATAACCTCTAAATGTTCTGACGCATTAAGAACGATTCAAAGTATTTTGACGCGAGTCAACAACAAATATTCAATAGAATTTGAAAAATTGGCATTATTTTTTTTGACAATAGGAAAATTTTAAATTTCCCACCACTTTGCAGTGGTTCTCATTCTGTCTGAAGCTGGCAATAAAAGCAATCGATAAGGCTCGATTGTTGCTGACGACGAGGGTGCGAGAGCAGATGCGGTGTTGTTCGGGGGAGAGAGAAAATAACACAGCTTTTGTCCCTCGTCACAATAATCAGCGGCAGGTGTATTGGCTTCAGGCAAAATACATCATTTTTATTGCTCTTTTTTGTTTGTCAAACAAGGAGGATTGACAGTGATTTGTTCGAATAAGCGAGACGACATAGGCGATTCGAAGATTCGTGACCGCAAACATCGTCTGTGACGGGATGATTGAGTCGAGGATCTTTTAAGATTCGACAAAAAAAAATAATTGCAAAGTGTCAAAAACAAGAACGCGTTTGAGAAACCGAATATGCCCGAGTTTCCATTTTATGTGTGTACGTGTGCGTGTGAGGAAAAAAAATAATATGGCTTGCGCGTGCGGCTCTCGTGTATTTACTTCGCGCAGAAGACAGCTGTAAGGATTACAAAAAATCGAGTATCGGATCGCCTATCGCTGTGATTTTCCCTTTATTATTTTTATTATTTTATATTTTTTTCATTTCGATCTCGTTTACAATAATATTTTACGAAATGATTGAAAAACTTCATCGACGTTTGTTCGTACGATAACGACAGTTATAATATGGATTCGAGGGGCCCTCCCGAGGGGGGCCCTGTCGATTCAATCGAGATGTCGATTTTGGAAAACAAAACAACATCTGAAATTTCGGAAAATTGGCCAACGAATAATCTTCTCGCATCGACTCTCGGCGATCCATCGAGAAAATCCAACAACAGGCTCTTGTTTTTAACTGTGAGTTTTTATATCAATCTCCTCCTTCAATTATTAGACCGATTGTCATATCTTTTTCTTTTATTCAACACGAAATCTAAACTGACGAAATTTGTGTACGATCGAAAGTTTTATTACTGCTTTTTAAAACGCGATTGTTAAAAATCTTCAAAATTCGTTGTTCCTAACAATCGAAAAAATTGCTAAAAAAAATTCTCCAATGGATTCTTCGTAATGGAAAATATACTTCAGCAACGATTTACGATTTTTTAATACACAAAAACAGTCATAATTACTAGAAAATTTTTTAGTTCTCGAAAAACTAGCAACGAGTCAGGAACGATAAAAATTGTTTTCTCGTTCCGAAGAAATATCGTATAATACCTAGGTAAATAGATTATTTTGACTTTAAATTTTATGAAAAAAAAGAAAAAAAAATCATCGAATCAATAAATTAATCAATTAAAAAATTTTTTTAAAATTTAAAATTACTGCGCTATTATTAAAAAAAAAACGAAACGAAAAAACTCAAATCTAAAAACTTTCAGGTGGGATATCTGGAGGATCAATCACGAGATTATTCGAGAATGTTTCCGGCGTACGAACAAGTACCATTTTCGCCGCGAGCAGCTTCTCCGCTCTCGGATTTTGAGCACCGCGTCAGTCCTCTGGATCCGAACATGAGTTCGGCGGCTCGTTATTCGCCGACTCCGGTTCCCTTACCACCTCTGCCGTTTCACAATTCGGTGGTGGTTCTCCAGGGTCCGCCGTCGCCGCTCGTCGTTCAGCCTGAAAGCGAAACTAACACCCCGGCCGCTATCAACTTCGCCGCGGATCAAGCGAGAGACGATACCGCAGAACAGAATCACGTGGTCAACGATTTTGTCGACGCTGCTGACGAGGAGGAACTGGTCGCCGGCGTCGGCGAACAATTGATTTTGATGCAAGGTGAAAAAAAAAAGTATTCAAAATTATTTTCTCAACTCTTTTACCATCAATATTTGAAAAATAAGGCTTTTTTGTATTTTCTTTTGCTGCAAGAAACTCGTCGGTATCTTTGTTCATTTGTTTCAATCGAACTGATCAAAGTAATCGTTTTTTTTTGTTTGAATTTTTGAAGGAACAACGTCGGAGGAATTGGAAGCTTCGGCAGCGCCTTTGATGCTGGCCAGCATTCCTGGCGCTGAATTTGCTTTGACACGAGATTTTCTGGTGATGCAGGATGATCAAATAAACGTGATGAGTACACTGAGAAATCAGGAAATGAATGAGGAGCCAACGGTCGTTGTGGCAGAGCCGATAAACGGAGATAACGAAACTGACATAAATTTGTCAATTTCTTCGATAATCGAGAACATTCCAAAGGTGCAAGAAACGAAAAAAGATATTGAGAAGATCGAGGAATCGGAGAAAAGAATGGTCAGACGTTCGAGACGCCAAATAAATGACAAAAAAACTTTTTCCTGCGAACAATGCGATTCCGTTTGTCACAAAACTGGGGAATGCACGATGAACAACGTTCGTACGATCGCTGATCAACCCGTACCTTCCAGAGCTATCGCTACACTTCCAGGCTCTTATTTGTCCATCAATAAACTACAAGGATCAAATAATTCATCCGGAAATTCAAATTTTGGAGTTTTTGCCAAAAGAAATATTCGCTCGCGAACACAATTCGGTCCGATCGAAGGAATTCTTTGCCCTTACGATGGCACACCTTTTGAAAACTCTTTACCACTGCTCTACGAAACTGAGAACGGAGAATTCTTCAAAATCGACGTTTCCAATGAAAGTAAGCTCTGAGACAGATTTTTTTTTTTTTCAATTCATTCAGTTTTCTTCTTTCTTTTTTTCATGCGGAATGGTATTGAGAACTTCTAGTATTATTTCGTGTTTTTTGTTTTTTTAACAGATGCCTCGAATTGGATGCGATTCGTCAGGCCAGCCACCACGTACAAAGAACAAAATCTTGGAATTTGCCAACAGGGCGATGGAATTGTATTTTTGACGACGAGAAATATTCTGCCGAAGGAGGAATTGAGAGCTGGGCCTAATCCCGAATACGCTGCTCGCAGGAATTTGAAGATTCTCGAAGCTGGAATTAAACACGATAAAGGTAGGGATGAAATCAGAAACGATTAGAATTTAATAAAAATAAAAATTATACATTTTATTTTTATTTTATTCCGAATGAAAGAAAAAAAAATTCTCCACAAAAGCTGTCCGATTTTTTTGAATTTATTCGGATGTAATTTGTACCAGAATTGACCGATTCGAATTCGTGGCCGTGCTTCGAGTGCAATCAACGTTTCTTGACGTCAGCAAAGCTCCAGAAACACCTGACGATTCACGACGATCCAAAAGCCGAACCAAAATCGAGAATCAAGCGTAGAAAAATGACGGTGCCGACAAAGTGAGTATTTTTTTTTTGTTGTTTTTTATCTTTCGTTCGCGACAAAAAAAATCGTATTTTTGTGCTCCTTTACACTCTCATTCGTCTCTTTTCTCCTCCCAACGAACGATTAAAATTTTTGTGTCTTTCCAGTAAGCTCTTCAAAGTGGTGGACGGTGAAAATTCGTTGTACACGTGTCCCCACTGTCCAAAGGTATTTCCGCGAAGTTACAGTCTAAAAAGACATTTGTTGATTCATCCAGGAGCTAAATCGCCTCGTTACGAGTGCAACACGTGCGGTGAAAATTTTTTGCATCCTCACAATCGAAATCGTCACATGAAAATATTTCACGGCGACGGAACCAAGGAAAAGGAGAATTCTCGTCAAAATTCGACCGAGTTTAAATGCTCCACGTGTAATTTAATTTTCAGCAAATCGAGTTTACTGAATTTGCACTCGTTGTCGCACACGAGCAACGTATTCTCGGATCAAAACGTCGACGATTCTTGTCCCCAGTGCAACGAGACATTCAAAACTCGCGATAATCTTATCCAACACGTTGCCAAACACGGCAGACGCTTACAATCACAAAAATCAACGAAAATAACACCTCTCGCCTCACACAAATGCAACATGTGCTACAAACGCTTCGCCACCAAAGTGCGATTACAACAGCATTATTTGGTGCACGGTGCCGAGGACCAAAAACCACTGCCATGCGACATTTGCTTTAAACGTTTTATGAACAACTCGGCTCTGTCCTGCCACCTGAAAACTCACAGAGGTAACAAAAAAAAAAAAAAATAACAAAGAAATTGAATAATTATTAATAAAATTCAATCGATAAATACAAAAAATAATCATTTTCGTAAATACTTTTATTCAATTTACAAATACAACTGTATTATTCCAAAAATTTTGATTCAATATAGAAATAAAAATTGTTTTACAGAATAAAGTATTCGAAATCAGTAAATTATCTTAAAATAAAAAAAATCCACGAAAATGACAAATATAAAATATTTTAGTCAAAAGCTTTGAGAATTTTTATCAAAATTTTAACGATTTAATTTTTTAATTAACAGAGGACAAACAAATATTCGAATGCCCGATGTGCCGCGAACTATTCAATCAAGTTTTAATGCTCAAAGACCATATCGAAACACATCGAAACGAGGACGAGACGTTCAGCTGTCCTCAATGTCCGAGGACCTTTGTAAAATATTCGGTTATTCGTAAGCACATAAGAGCTCATCATTGCGAACGTAAGCACAAGTGTCAATTTTGCGCCAAGCGTTTTCCCACCGTCGATAAACTGCGAATGCATTTGTTGCGTCATTCCGATCACAGGTAACATTTTCATTCAGCTTTTATTCTTTCTCTCGTTTTACTCAATTTTTTTTTTTCTCATCGAATGCTTTTTTCATTTCATACGAAAATACGTTTCTTTTGCAGAGAATTTCATTGCGCTAATTGCGAAAAACAATTCAAACGAAAGGACAAACTCAAAGAGCACATGACGAGAATGCACGATTCTCAGAGAACAAAACGCGATCAAACGACTCAAAATAATCAGATCAAAAAGTTTGTACCGAAGGTATGAAAAAATATTTTTAAATATAAAAATTTTTGTACATTCAACTTTTTTCTAATTCGTTATCAATTTTTTTTTTCTTCAAAAGTCAGATATTTTGTAGGAGATTTTAGAAATTTAACATTTTTCTAATCCACGATTTATTCGAATTCCAGGTGAATCCAACGGACTACAATCGATTCATCTACAAGTGTCATCAATGCCTGGTCGGTTTCAAAAGACGCGGTATGCTCGTCAATCATTTGGCAAAACGTCATCCCGATGTTTCGCCCGAATCGGTGCCCGAATTGAATTTACCGATTTTGCGACAGACCCGGGATTATTATTGCCAGTATTGCGACAAAGTGAGCTTTTTTACCGAATTCTATTTGACTCGGCATCGTTCAGAGAGCACTGACAACAAATTTATTTTCGTAACACCGAATCATTTTGATTTTGACGCTTTTACTTTCGAATTTCTCTATTAACTTTGCAATGTTATAAAAATGATGAATTTCTTTTTGCAGGTTTACAAAAGCAGCAGCAAGAGAAAAGCGCACATAGTGAAAAATCATCCAGGAGCGGCGTTACCGCCGAGCAATCGTCACAAAGAGGCAGATTCCGGGGGTTTGCCAAATTTGAGCTTCAGTCAAACGGTCGGAAGCGTGACGACGACGCCGCAAGGTTGTCAATGGTGTCACAAGCAGTACGCTAGCAAAGCGAAGCTCTTGCAGCATCAGCGTAAAAAACACTCGAGTTTAATGGAGCCAGCGGACAAAGTACCGCGGGCACGAAATCGACCGCCGCGCGAACATCGTACGCAATCGTCGAATATCGTCGAGGCGAATTTTCTCATGAGCGATTATTTGCAGAGCTGTGAAATCGAGGCAGATTTTTTGAAGCCTAAAATGATGAAAATATCGGCTACGGAGATCGATCTCATCGGCTCCGGGCTTGAATTGTCCGGGCAACAACAGTTTGTTCGCATGCGTGATATACGCTGAGGAAAAATTCTCGAAACGCCGCTTCGAAGGCGGTTTTTGATGGAAAATTTAATCGAGATATGAATCTCGTTTTGTTGCACAACGAGCGCGGACCTGAAGGAAGCAAAGGAAATAAGGAATTTGAAAGAAAATAGAGCGAAGAAGGAAGGAAAATGGAACGTTGTGCATTTTTTCTGCGATTCTCGGCTCGAGATCGCGTCCCCGTGGAGCAGGAGACGCTTTGAAATGTTCTCGGGACCGAGGAAACCTTGTTGAAAGGCAGCTTGTTGGCGCCGACGTCGAAAACGTCGGTGCTCATCCCTCTTTCGTGAAAAAGGGGATGCTCTGTCTTTGGTCGTTGCGTAACGACACATTTTTTTTTTCTTTTTTCTTTTTTCAATTCTTTTCGCACACTCTGTTGCTTTTCGTCTCAACGAGATTGAATAAAAAAATTCGATATTTTTCGTTCCGGAAGAAACGAAATGTCGAGATATTCTTTAAGATTGAGGAATTTTTAGGCGAGAAATTGTTATCGTATCGACACGCTGTTCTCGTTGGCTGGATTCTCGTTCTTCCCAGCCACATATTTCACGCTCTTCATTGGTATCTGAAAAAGATTTATTTTTAAAAAGAATTTTTTTCTTTTTTCGTTTTCGTCAAATTGCTAATCGGTCATTAGCGAGAGAAATTCGTGATTGACGTTTAGTTCGAGAAATGAATCAAATTTCTAGACTTCGAAGCTCGTAACTCTCGAAAATCTTGTCAATTTTTCAATTCCAGCCAAATCATTAGACATTTTTTTTTTTTCTAATTCATCTCTATAAACGGTCACCGTTCGCGAAATTAGACTCGAAAAGAGAAAAATTAAAAGAAGTGGGGGAAAATAAGAGAAAAACGCCGTTCTAGTCACTTTAAACGAGAAATATCGTTGTTGCGAACAACGTTTTTTGAAAATGTAGCGTTTATTATTGCTCTCTACGAATTCACAGGCGATCACCAAGTTTTTTCCAACATTTTTCCGAAACTCTTCGTCTCAGAGATAGTAAAAAAAAATGCAAAATAATATTCCACAATCGAAGAAGACGCGTGAGAATCATGCGAATTCGTAGAACGAGAAAAAAAACGAAAAAAAAAAAAAAAAAACATTATTTAGGTACAAATAGCTCGATGATAGTTTACGACCTCGACCTTTTCATAGATTATTCGTTACCGAGCTTCAATCTTATCGCTACGCTCGGCGACGATCTCGTTCGATGTCACCTTCAGATTTTTCTCAAAAAAAATATGAAAAAACAATTTCTGATTCTGTACTTTAGACTCGGTGAAACGAAAAATCGGTATTGCTTCATTAAGCCCAAAAATGAAATTGTACTCCCTAATTTTCTTATACGTTGAGTCTCAAATATGAAAAAAATTGACAAAAGTTTGTCCAAGTTTTGTGTACTAAAAATAGAATTACTCGGAAAAACAAATTTTACGCCAATTCGCATTTTTCAAATCGGTTTCTTTTTTTATTTTTTACACATTTTCATTTTTCGTATAATGAAACAAAAATTTATAAAAACTTTCACATAAAAAAAAAAAAAAAAAAAAAAAAAAACGAACAAACCACGACTCTTCGGCGATCACAATTTTCGTCCGAGTGAAGAAAATTTAGGACAGAATAGAAAGAAAAAAAAAAAAAAAATTTTGAAAGGACCCGAGAAGAAGGAAATTGAAATCATCGCAAAATGTTGTAGAAACAGGCTCAATTTTATTTAACGCTCATCATTATATACACGTGCATAATACTATGGGAAATATGCGAAGACAACCAGCTGTATGTTTGTGAATGTCGTTGGGGTAAAGTCAGTGATTAAATACTGTAACAAGTCTTAAAATAAAGTTGTCCAACGGTAATGAGACATTTCAAATGTTTTTTCATATCTACGAACAATCCGACAAATGTTCGAACAATTATTTCGATGAATAATCACTCGAATTATTACAGGTACTTATTCTGTCATGTTTTTACTAGTTTTAATTGCCAAACGAAACTATTCCATTTATTCGATTTTTTGTTTATTGAAGCCCAAAGGAATGATTTTTTAGGCTTTTTTTTTTTGTATTTTTTTTGTTAATTTTTCTATTCAAATTCGATTTTTTCGGTCTTGTGGACTGAAATATACAGAGGAGCCTAAAAAAGTTTATTTATTTATTTTTTTTTTGACATTAATGAACAAATTTTTGTAATAATTTTTTTTTAATTATTTATATTTATCTATTAACATTGTTTCTGTTTTCAAATTTCTCGCTCGCAATAGCCAGAGGACCGACAGCACCAGGACGAAAGCTCGGCTGATGATTAGGAGTCGTCGAAACCGAAGATCCACCGCCGCACCCTTTTTGCATTTGGGCTGCTTCGTAAAGATGTTTCTGCATAACCGCGAGCTCGACCTTGTTAGAAGACAAGAAATCTCTCATCGAGATTAACTCGCCGGACATTCGCCTCGGGGTATCAATCACACTAGCCTCCGACGATTTCAACGAATCACGCGGCCCCACTCGCGTCGGCCTTCTTCTTGGATAATAAATCGTCGATATCGATGATTTTCGACGCGGCAAATGCGGCGCTGCCAAACCACGACCTTCGCACTGGAGCTTTCGTATCACATAATTCAATGCTTGCTTTATCACGATCGAGGTCACATTCAACAACGAATATATGCAGCAACAGCCGACCACGAGGAATAAAAAATTTGCGAATCTATATCTGTGAGGTACGAAACAAAAACAAAAAATATTAAAATTTATAAAATTATTCATATTTTTGTAAATTTATTCAATTTTTTTTGTCAAAAAACCGTTTGATTTTGATTTTTTTGCAACAAATTTTGTAACTTTTTTTTTATTTGCTATTTTTTTTTTTTTTTTTTTTTTTAATATTAGACAAAAATGTTTCTTTTCGCATAGAATTTCGGAACAATTCCAAACTTTCTTTCTTTTCGTTTTCATTTTTCTTCAACGATTTTTTGGAATGACCATTTTTTTTTGCTTATTACAACAAATTGAAAAAAAAAATCAACGTTGTATCCGTTATGGAAGAATTCTTGGATTTTCGATCCTAATTATTCTTTTTCTTAAAGATTTATTCGCGAATAGTCAGAGATGGAAAAATTGATTAAAATAAAATTCATAGAAATTTATCTATTTATCTTCATAGAAATTTGTCTATTCAATTGAATTTATTAAAATGAAAATTGAGTAATTATTTTGATTAAACTTACAGATGAACGTATGGATAGTTGGGTTGTTGGGTGCTGACAAAATCGCCGAAACCGATGGTGGCGAAGCTGACGAAGCAAAAGTAAAGGGCTTCGAAGTAGCTCCAGCCTTCGAGTGGTGCGTAAAGGGCAGCAGCACAGCATGCAATTCCGCAGGATGCCAATGAGAGATAAAGCATGACCCAATAGACGCTTGGTTTCCAGTGCTCGAGGCCGCAATCGTCGTCGTCGTCGAGGATATCGGGCAGCGTTGCCCTCGCGTTCGATCCCGGTCTCGGAAGACGACGAGATGCGAGGGTCGTTTTTTCCAAACGTTTTTTCAAACGTCGAAGATGAAGACTCCGTAATATCCATGCGAGAAACGTTATTATTCGCTCGAGGAAGAGATTGAAAAATAATATTCCTCCTGACAATCGAAAACCATTTTTTTTTTTATCATTCAAACAACATCATTTTTCAATACACACTGATAGTAGACTCACGGGTCTGAGGGACCCACGAAATTTCCCAAACTCGCGATTTTGTTGCCAACAATTAATATTTCATAAAACTACAACATTTCCAACCGAGACTCGTAGACAAAAAATAGAAAATTATTATATCGGAGAAAATCAAAAACTGAATCGTTTTCAAATTTTGTTTCGAAACGAAATAATGAAGCTAAATTAGAAGAAAAAAAAAAAAAAAAAAACTAGAAATTTCTTTCTGGTTTTCTAAATTAAATAGGATTAAATGGAAAAGAAATTGAATTTAAAAAAAGTTTTCAGCTTTTTTTATACTAAAATGAAATAAAACAAAATGAAGACAATTAATTTCTTTCAATCAAAAAAAAATGAGTAAATATTAAAAATTTTTTTTTTTTTTTTCGAATAATTACCAGAACAGCCCAAAAATCCGTAAAAAATTACTGCAGCTCGTCCAGCAGTTGTCTGTGGAGCTGTACTTCCGTATCCTACAAAAATAACAAAATTATTGTTTTGCTAATTCGAAAAAGTTTGATTATTCCGTCAACCTAAGAATTTTTGAGCTCCAAATATTATTTCTCGTGCAAAAAACAACGTTTTTTTTTAAATATTCAATTTTTCGTTTCTTCGATAATTTGAACAATTTTGTTTGGCTCGACTGGAAATTATTTTTTGTTGCAATATCGAAACCGGATGCAAATAATAACGGGAAGAAAGTAGAAAAGATAACGAGGACACTGGGTCGTCTCAATGATATTAACATTCCGGAATTCCCTGTGCATTCTCGTGCGTGCCGTCGACCCAACTCTCTCTCTCTCACTCTCTCTCCCTCTTTCTCATTAACAACAGAATTTTATATAGTACAAAAGTTAAGAAGAGCGTGATATGGATTATTTTCGTTTAAACCTTTTTCTCTGTTACACGCTCCATTTTTACAGTAAAAGAAAACAAAATTTTTCATTTTTCAATGTATTGAAAAAAGTTTTTATTTCCGAAAGATCGAACGATCGGAGCAACATTTTTTTTTGTTCACAACAAAAATTTCGAGCGAATTTCTTTCACGTATCAATTCTCATCAGATTTATTGTTTGACACAAAAAAAAGTCTCGATCATAATTGAGAATTAGAAAAAAAAAAAAATGATCTTTATCTCAATTGAAAGTTTTGGTAAATTTTTCATGATTGAAAAGAGTCTCAATAGTGAGTTAATGAATAATAATATTGATTTCAGAATACCGATGGTGGAAACAATCGTTCCAACGAAGTGAAAACTTCCGGAGAAATCCCAACGTCTTCGTCTGTTTATTATTCCAGTCGATGAAGCGTTCCCGTAGGCGTAGAGCAGGTCGTGAAGACGTTGCAAAGCTTGGGGACCGTTGCGCAAATGATGTCGTCGAAAAGTATGATAAACTCGCCAAAATTCAGCGGCCTGAATCGAAAACACATTTTTCTTTCAACTTACACCCTTGAAATCGCTCGAATCCAATTATTTCAAACTTTCGAATTTTCTTCACTTTGAGCTCTCAAAATTAAGGAAAAAAAAATTATTTTTGCCAAATTTTAATCTTTGAAAAAGTTGCCAATAAACTTCTGATCCAAAAAATACAATTTTTTTTTCACCACAATAATTGTGAATTTGAAATTTCGCATAAAAAAAAATTTGAAATTTTGTTTAAGACAGTTGAATTTCTTCAGTAAATTAATAGCCACAAATAATCATCACTATTTTTCACACCTGTTTAACTTCAACGTCGGATTCGAGCTTTTGAAAAAGCGCTGCTCCTGCTACCATATAGGCAGCGAGAACAACAGCAAGAAGTACGAATCTCGCGTTGTCTTCCGCGAGTCCTCCGCACACGCACATCCCCGATCTCTCTCATCTCTCTTAGCTCTAACATCCCTGTCGTGTTTTTTTTTCCTCACCCCACCACGATTTCACGTTACATAGGAGCTTTTATAATTTCGTGACGCGCAAACTCCGCTTAAGATTCACACGCTCGAGTACCAAGATATGGGCACGAGCATCAAACCCTTCGCCCCTCTTTTGCCTCTCAAGAAATTCCACATTCTCGGTCATTCACTGCACTTTTTTTTTTTTTTTTTTTTTTTTTTTTTTTTTTTATTCAATGCAAAATATTTCATTCATTTTTCTACAATGAAACGAGAAAAAAATTTGGGCTTTTTGGAGTCAATTGCTCAATTCGTAAATGAAATACGAATTTATTTGCTCCGATAATCAATTGGCTGATTTTGAAAAAAATTAATCAATTTTATTGATGAAAATTCAATTAATTCGTCCATTAGAACGAAATTTCGTTTTTTATCGTACTCTTTTTGATTCATTATCGAATAATTGTTTCACAATGGAGCGGATATAAGAACTTGGCCCTTGAGTGAATTAAATCATTGGTAAATAAAATTATTTTATTTGGTCCAATAATAAATTGAGAAAAAAGTTTAAAATCTATTCGTTTGGTCAATTGATAAAGTGGAACACAAAATTTCGAATTTTCCAACAGTCTTTTTGATGGATGATCGAAAGATTTTAATAATTTTAATAATTTGCTCCAATTGGAGTAAACTCGTTGAATGGTTTTGGGGAAAAAAAATAAACTCAATAACTAAGAAAGAAAATTGGGCTTCCGGTATAAAACAGCTCGTGAAGTTTATTTCCTATTTGAGTAATTTTTGTTTTTTTTTTTTTCACATCTTTAAGGAAAGGTTAGAATTGTGAAAAAATGTGGCATTGAAAAGTCTCGAGGGCCAGGCAGAAGGGATGTAGGGCAATCTACCGCGAGCCTGGCGCATTGACAAGCTGTGAAAGTTCTTTGAGGCGTTAAAAATAGAAACGTATGTTTGTAGATGTTGCGTATTCAGGGATGCGTCCATTCGCATTATGCTTGAAACGAGACCGAGCTTTTTTTTTCCTTTACCCCCTTTTTTTTTAGGAACTCCCTCGAGGTGCAAAGTAAACGCCTGTAATAATTACCTTTTTCTTCCTCATAAGGGAAAAAAAGAGAAAGAAGCTCGGATTCGGCGTGCATTATTAGAACGTGCTCTAGTGTCCTTGGTTCATTTTCAATTCTCCAGCTTGTGCACAAAATCTTACAGTATCAATATCAGTAAACACATCTCATCTAGATTATTATAATTTTTTTGATTTTCTAAAAATTGAAATAGAATATTTTCTCTTAGAAATTCAAATTACTGTCATTTTTCGCATTCTTTTCGAATCGTTGCGAATTATTGAGAAATTTTCTTGAAAAATATCAGAATTACGTTAAAATGTCACTAAAAAATAGTTTTTATCAATAAACTTTAAAGTTTCAATGAAAATCAAATGTTTTTGAATCTTTGAGAAAAGTTGAAAATTGATGGATTTCGAATCGTTACGAATTTTTTCAAAAAGAAAATTGTCAAAATTGATTCGAGTCATAAAATTTTGAAGAAAATCAAATGTTTTTTGAGTTTTTTTTATTCTTGAAAAGCTTCGTTTGAAGTGAAAAAAATTGTTGAGTCAATGAAAAATTGTCAAATTTTGAAAAATGAATAAAAGACGAGGATAAATTTCAATGAAAATAAAGATTTATTAACAATGTGCTATGGAAGGCAAGATGGCGCTACAAATAATGTGTATAAATAGATTTCTATCGCCCGACTACAGGAAATAATTCGATTACTAAATACTAATAAAATAACTGATTCGTTTCGGCCGTGTATTATATACATATATAAAGAAATTGATTGATATAAATATGAATTCAAAATACTAACGTTTTCTCTAAACAAATATTCTACGAAATTTTTAACATTTTTTACAATATATAAAACCTCGATATGTATACAGAAAAATAATACTACAAGGCAATGGAATAAAAACAACACGTGTAAAACACGTTTCAATAATTACACAATTTCCAGTAGAGAAAAAAAAATGGCGTATACAGAAAAAAGAGAATTTCGATATTTCGAAAATTTCAGTAAATCCAAATAAAACGTTCTCGAAGTATTTTTTTTTATGGCAAGAATATGTTTTTTTTTGTACAAGAAAATCTTCGAGATTAAAAATAAGCCCGATTCTCATTAATTCTCGCTTTACCGAAAAAAGTTCGATCGAAATTTCCATTGTATACGCCCAATATTTTTGATATGATTAAAAATCTTTCAAATATCATAACGTGGCAGATTTTTTCTTTCTTGATTTTATTTTCTCTCTCGCTTTGTATTTTTTTTTTCTCCAAAAAACAAAGTTGAGCTTTTAAGCTGTGAATGTTTCAGCGTCTCGTTTGAGGTCCTTCCTCAAGTTTTCGCCAGACAACCTGTAAAAATAATGAACGAAATTGTATTTTTGTCGTTCGATACGATTCTAGATGTCATTCATAAAATAATCATTCGATTGAGTAATTTATGCATACAATTAAGCGATCTGGATGTAAAGTAATTTTGACATACGTTACACATTTCACGAACAAGCGCTTTTTCCCCATCGTGACCTGCTTCTCTCTCCAGCTGTTCCCTCACTTCGAGAACTTGGAGAGCTCTCACTACAGCCTCCGGACGACCACCCAAATTCGTGTCGCTTGGACTTGCCGGATTTTCCCAAACTTCACCAGGCTGCGATTCCCAAGTCTGGGCACGAGCTTGTAACGCACTTTTATCTTCTTCCAACTGTTTTACCCTTTGCTCCAAACTCCTCACGTATTGCATCGTTTGATCTGCCAGAATCAATATTATTTTATTTTCATAATCAACTAATGAGTACAAATAAATGAATTAATAAAAATGATGATAAAAATTAGTGTGATTGAAAACAGATGAGATTTACAATTTGCAAAATTATTTGTGGTTTTTCGAAAGTAAAAATTAACGTTGAGGTTCGAAAACGTGAGTTTTTTAATGAAATAAAAATATATAAGCGAAGCTCGGTTTTCACGTCGATAAGAAAATCTGTTAAAAAAAATTGATAAATTACCATTGAACATGGAAGTGTGCCTGGCAGCCCTGGAGGGTGCAGATTCTTCGGCATTGGTGCTGGAACTCGAGCCATCGCCGTCGTCCCTTTGCCCCCCGCCTCTTTCTTCATCGAGATACAGGCACAATTCTTTAAGTTCCAAATTATCTTTTATCAATTCCTGTTGTTTGTTATCCAACTGTCTCAATTTGTTTTGATAAGCTGAAACTTCTTGGCGCATTACACTCGCCGTGTAACGCCCGAATCGTTGCCATTCTCTCGCCAATTTTCTGCCCTTTTGACGATCATCGTCGAGAAAACAACACAAATCTCGTAGCTCTTGATTGTCGTCGCTCAGCCGTTGATTCGCTTCTTTCAGCGATCTTAGTTCGCTGAGCTGTAAAAAATCAACGTTTTTATCGAACTGTGAAAAGTCATTTTTACCAAAAAGACACTGTTATAGCCGAATTTCATCAAATTTCCTGTGCGTAGCTATGGGCGATAACGAAAGTGGCCAAAATTGCATTTTTTCATCAATTTTCACAAATTTTGCAAAATTCGGCATAAAAATGAAATCGGCTCAAATTTTCGCAGTTAATAGATCGTGCGATTTATAACAAAAAAGTCCTCAGCCATTTTTCGCTGCGACTTCCCGTTCAAGAGTTATTCATGAATCAGTGTAAGCCAATCGGGCGCGGGGAGGTAGAGTGGGGGAAGCGTAGCCGCGCGCCGGATTGGCTCGCGTTTTCTTCGTGATAACTCTGGACCGAGAGATCCTAGAGAAAAATGACAGAGGACTTTTCTCTTAGAAATTCGACGATCTTTCTATATGCCAACCCAAAAAAGCTCGAACTTGAAAAAAAATAGGTAAAAAATACGAAAAAAGGCTTACCAGGCTCTGTATCTGTCGATTTTGTTCAGCGGCAACCCTGGCAATGTCACTCTCGGTTTTTCTTACGAATTTGAGCATTTCCACGGGTCCGAGACGCAAGAGTTCGTCGTCGGTGATGCGTTGTCGTGGAACGGTGATAGGAATGGCGGTGGGATATTGGCTGTTGGGAGGAAGATATTGTCCGCTGTTAATTTTCGGCGGGATATAAGGATGACTCGGACTTTTGGAATTGTTATTGGTCGCGTTGTTTTGTTGATTTTCTAAATTACCGGAATATTTTCCGTGAGCATCTTTAGCAGCGATCGCGGCTGCGGCTGCTGCAGCCGCGGCGGCAGCAGCAGCGGCTGCTGTTCTGAGTACTTGGCTGTGTTGTTGTTGCTGATGATTCAACGTGTTAGGAGCTAAGCCAACGGCGGTTGGGGTGAGGCTCGTTGGGAGACCGTTTACGGCGCCAAAATGGGGATGATTTTTGAGAATACCAACCGTTGGTTGGGGCGGTGGTTGGTACTGCGGTGGCACTTGTTGCTCACCCGGTTTGCCAATCACGTGACTCGAGCTTATATGATGCTGATGATGTTGTCCCTGAGCTTGTTGCTGTTGCTGCTGCTGCTGATGAGGCTGCTGCGGCTGCTGGACCTTATTTTTATTTGACATGGCGGCTTATTTCAACTGCGGGCCTGACCGCGTCCCATTTCAACAAAATTCACAGTCGCTTGTTGCTGCTGCTGCTGCTTCCGCGTTCGCGCCTCGTCTTTTTCGCGACCGATTTTTCACTACCGAAAACACGCCCCCTTCCCGTAATAATATACTTGGTTTTGGCACCGTCCTCAATTGCGAGAACCAAATTTTTAATGTGGGTCAGGTCAGCCTGAATTCGAAGGTATCTTTTACTCTCTTCTGTACACGCTACATCGTGCACCTTTCGCGTATTTCTCTGGTACACAATCGTACATATATATACATATGTATATGTATTTATTTATAGATATAGATATATCGTTGAGTACAGTTAAGCGCGCAACGTGCTGACTTCGAGGGGTGGGGGCCGGACCCTTTTTGCTTCCCCCACTCTTCGAACGCGCACGAATTCCCTCTGGCGGTCAACGCACTACAGTGTGCGAACGAAAATTCGCTTCGATATGGTACGATCTTTTGCGCTGATTTATTTATTTATTTTTTCACAAAAAAATATTCACTGAATCCTCAACTAATTCCTTTTGGTTGCACTTTCTCAAAAACTTTTTTTTTTTTAATCGCGATTCCTCGATGAGTGACAGGTGTGCAGATTTGATTTTTACAATTTGCACGAATTATTCAAAAATTATTGAAGATTTTTTGCGCCAATTTCAGTAACCCGCACAAGTTTTGTATAAAACCGGTATTTTATAGAAATTATTGATTCGCGTATATCCTAAGGTAAGAAAAATTACAGGTTTTATTATACGCTAAGCGTAAAAGAACCGATCAAGGCGATACTATGACTCGTGGCCGAGTGAAAGGTGACCCGTAACGTCGTCTGCGTGCATTTGAAATTTTCTTTTTTCCGTTTCTCTCACAATCACTGTAACGACCAACACTCGAGGACAACAATTTTCTTCTGTATATCGTGAGATCCACCATGTTTTTTTCTTCTTCCTACTATTTTCAAGATCTCGTAATGTGGCATTGCCCTCGTGAGAAAAAAAGATTTTTCCTTCCTGTCGAGGTAAAAGGATGGGAGGGGGGGAGGAGGAGGAGGGAGTTCCCCTTTATTTTCTTGAGCTCATTGTGGAAACGGCACCGGATTGCGTGATCCAATTATGTCTCTACTTTGCCGGTGAATATTTTTCTCGTCTTACGTCGTCGCGAGGAAAAGAGGGGGGAGAATCGTAGCAGTGCACTTGTTGTGATTCACGAAATTTTATGGCGTCCCGTATACAAACGTTCGGAATTTCTTAAACTCTTCCATTCGATGTTAAAATAAAGATAAATTTTGGTAGTTTTAATAAACATTCAATGTTCCTTTCAGCGTGCGTGTTCGCTTCTCAATTGTTTACTTTTCGTGTAGCACCGGCTTCGATTTATTATTGTAGCTATTTATTAATATATACGTTCACGACGTCGCCGCGGCAACCGAAATAAAATTAGTCACTTTCGCGACGACGCGACGTTTGAATATCGCGTGCGTGCGTGTAGCTCTATACGCGGATTTATGTGTATAAATTCATTCGCGTGTATAAACTCTTTGATGAAAACCGGCACCTGCAACGTCACAGTGTAACAGAACGCGGAAAAGTCGCGTCAAAATCACTCTGACAATATGGCGACAGTAGAGGCCCCTCAAATAATTTTTTTTTCTTCCCTCCTCTCGCTCCTGCACTCAAAAAAATGATCAAAATTGTTATTTTTTTAAATTTTGATTCCGTTACACCAGGATTTCGAAGCGTTCTTCTCGTTCCGATTTTATTTTTACATAACTTGCTTAAAATTCTCGATTCTTTCGCTCTTTTTTTTTTTTTTTTTGCATTTATTTCATTATTTCAATGACACTTGAAACTTCACTGGCGAAAAAACAAACATTGTGCGCTCGGGACAAAAATGGAGTGCTGGGCCAGCCCGCGATGCCGCACCGTAGAATTGCCGAACGCTGCAGAGCAGCAGCCTGCACGCGAGAATCTGCTGCGAGCTCCGAGCTTCTCGAGCCTCCGTGCCCCCCAGTCGCCTCCGCCCCTCCTTGTCCCTCTCACTCAGTGAGATAGGGCACGATTTTTTCTTCGTAGCAGGGAGCTTCAGTCCCCTTTTACTCCCCCCCCCCCCCCGCCGCGTTTGTTCCTCTTCGTCTCTTTTACTTCGTTCTCTACTCGTACGAATCACACTTTTGTGTTATTACGTTTTTCTGGAGGAATTTTTGTTCGTCCGTAAGTCTATCGCGACTGTCAAGTCTTCAAGTCGTAAATTTTTTTTCTCGTTTGCTTTCGTCAACATATATTTATAACGATTTCAGCCGCCATTTAATTTCATGTCACGATTATTATTTGCTGTCATTATTATCGATTTTTATGGGAATTGTTCCGAATTCTCGTTTCTTCTTTGATTTTCAAAATTTCGTGTTTTTCTCGCAATATTTTTTGTCAACTTGTGCGGTCCGTTATCGTTAAATTTTTAATCCAATTCGTGAAACATTAAAAAAAATTTTTTTTTTTTTTTTGACAGTTGAGCTGATTTTAACGAGATTCGAATATTATGAAAAAGGGGCAAAAAAGAGAATAAAAATCGAAATTATATATTCGCAGGAAAAAAAAGGAAGAAGAGTAAAGAGATTTGGAGGATTGTGGACAATTTGAAAAAAAAAAATCGAAACACCTGCGAGAGTCAGGAGACTCTTTGAATTCGTCTCGAGCAGCAGGTATATGTTTGTACAAAGGTAGAAACATCCGGAGATTTTAGTCGCAGGTAGCGAACGAAGGGCTCTCTCGGTCCCTTCGACTTTCAAAGATTTTTCTTCACGCGTCGCGATCCCCCCCGAGCGCCACCAATTTCAAAATAATAGAATCCAAAGAATTTTTCTCCGATCGTTTCGTGGAAACGACGCAATTTCGTCAGACTGTTAACACTTGCAGCAGCGCGGGGCGCGTGACGTCACGAATGAGAACTTTCGGGGGAACACATTTTTCAGGTAGCCGGGACACGCCCACGAGAAGTATCAGGAATTGGAGATGAAATGAGAAAAAAATGATTTTTTATACTTTTTTTTTTTTTTTTGCATCTTTTCAAGGCGTTTTTCGCATTGTTTATTTTCAGCTTCTTTTTTTTTGGAGCCGCGAACTTTAATGAAAATTCTTTTCCAAGACTCTTCGAAATTATTTTCAAGGCACGGAAGGGATGAATAAATATTAGATTTTCTTTTGAGCTCACTTCTCATCCTTAATCTAATATGTACAAAAATAAAGGATTTATGAAAAAAATTAAAATACGTATTGTTTAGCGAGAGCACGAAAAAATTTGGCTTTTCGAGTGTTCGCTGCTTCGCGTTGAATTTCCTCGTTGTTGTTCGAGTTCAATTCCAGTAGACCGATCACTCGAATCTGTTGAATTTTGAAAACATTCATATTTTGGTAAATCACTCGAAAAAAATGTTTTTTTTTTTCTTTCTTCATTTGATCAGGAATTCAATAAAATTATTCAACGCAAACTCAATTATAAAAACTTGCTAAAAAAAGTCATATTGTCAAATTTGACATCATTGATGTTGAAATAAAAAAATTTCAAGAAATTTCTTTAGTTTTAGTTTTTTTTTTTTTTTTTTTTTTTTTTTTTAATTTGAACTCACCGCCAATTGTTTACGATGATGTTCTCCTCGTTTCGTATGCAAATTTATGAGATATTCCAATATCGTCGTGTCCCATATACAATGATAGTAAGCGTCCATAGCGTCTGCACTCGTTGAACTTTTTTGATCGCTTGCTGCCATCTTAAACGCTAAGGAATGATCAACTTCCTCCAAAAATTGACACAATACCGCTGCCTGCGTGTAACACTGGAGATGAGCGCAGCTCTTGATCATCCTTCGATAAACGAGATCGTCTATGTGTGATCTTGGCACCGGCTGACTGAAGAAATCACTCGCTATCATTATCGCCTCGAGATAGTACTTCATTGCGCTCTCGTAAAATCCTAAAACTGCGATGAAACAATTATTTGATTTTTTATAAATTCAATTGAATGTCATTGAATTTTATGAAATTTAATCGAATTTAGTTAGGTTTTATTCAATTTAACCGAAGTTCATCAAACTTTATGGAATTTTTAAGTTAAATTCAGTCGATTTTGATCAATTCAGTTATTTGCCTCAATTAAACAGTTTTTTTTTTACCTTCGATTCGACCAATTTCTGTTATTTAAATATTTGTTTTTTTTTTGTTCACCCCTTAAAAAACGAATGATACGGAAAATTTCGAATGCCTCACATAACGAAGAATATCAATTTATTTTTTAAATCTTGCAATAGAATTTGAATCGATTTTAGCAAAGTACTTTTATTCGAATGATTAATTACCGAAATTTAGATCTCCCATAACTCTCAACCAAGGAATATTCGTCGGATAATATTTGAGGGCTTGAGTGAGCAATTGAAACAACGTTTCGCTGATCGTCTTAAGGTTGTAGGAGTTTGAGCTGAAAATGAAATGAAATTCATGTAATATACGAATTAGTCTTCAAGGAATGGAAAAAAAAAAAAATAAGAAGATTCGTTGAAATGGAACGAATAAAATTGAGGAAATAGAAGTTTACTTCGGAACAGCGCCCGGCCACAGAGCGAGATACGGTGCGTACAGTTCGAGGCTCGTTTCGTCGCGTAAAACGTTGTGTAATCTCGCCAGCAACGATATAGCGACTGTGAGAACGGTTGGCTCGCGAAGCCTGCTCAAAATTCCTGTTGTGCTCGCGATCGCGTCCCTCGCTGCACTTCCGCTCGGATTTCCGCTGCTCCCACGTTTCTGTGGCTGATCTCGATTCGGAGCGAATACCGTGAGAACTGGTACAGGTGAAAAGAAAAGAAAAAAAAATCATTAGAAATGAATTCGTTGGGATGAAAACAATGGAGAATTTGCAGATATTAAAATTTATGAATTCCAATTTCACTCTCAACTATAATTATCTTTTTTTTTTTTTTTTATTACCTCATTAAAGTTTCGTATTAATTTAATGGATTATTGGATCATTTTGATGGGATTTTTGTTTAATGAACGAAACATCCGTTGGTTTGAAATTCATTTTGGATTTTACTGCCTCAAGTCTCAAATGCTGAATATTAATTATAAAATTATAAATCCAAAGTCGAAAAGAATTTTTGAGAAACTCGAGAGTACTTCGAAAGGTTTGTTTCTTAAAACAAAACAAAATCATTCGATCGTTGCTTCAACAATTAATTTACAAATGATTCATGAATTTATGTATTGAATAAGGTTGAAATATTGTGATCGTCAACGTACCCAAATCCCAAACTTCTCGCCGAAATTTGCGGGATCCTTTGATTATATCCTGGCAAACCAAGCTGATCGCTGCTGCGAATTCGCAATGACTGAAACGTTTTTCAAGGCTCGTCAAATAATCCCACTCGCTCATGTCCAAAAGAAAAGCTGTACAATACTCGATGATCTCTTGTCGAGGAATAACTTGATCCGTGGATTGCGACGATCCTATGCACTGTTTGCACTGTTCAACGAGAACTTTGACATCGCCTGAAACGAAAAGAAAAATTTCGTACAATCGCGATTAAACAAAATTTCTCGATGTTTCCGATATCATTTTTGTTCTTACACGCGCTTTGTTTTGGCCATGAATTCAAGTAATGATAAATATCGACCAGCAAACATTCCCATCCCAATAATTTGCCGAGTTTGTAACTGAGGCTCGCCGGACCGAGCGACTGCTGCTGAATTTCCTGGTCAAGCGCGTTCAACAATTCTTTAGCACCGAGAAAATTTTTCGAGAGCACCAATTCTCGACTTTTTGCCAGCAATACGTATGAATAATCCTGACGAAAACCTCGTGGCAATGACATCACTGCACCCTGAAGTGGAATCGGCAATTCCCAACGACTGTTCACTCGCCAAAGCGGATTCATCGGATTTCCTCCATCCAAACGTATCAATATTTCACGAATCTCTCGAGCGTCGTACGAAAGTATCAAACGACGTTCCAGTTCGAATACTTTGAATTTCGGACTCTCTGTTGTTAATAAAAACGATTCATTGCTACTTTTTATGCAAATATTTATTTGCACAATAAATGTTTCTACAGTTTCGTAGAAATATTTATTGTAAGAAATGTCGAATTATTTATGATTTCACGATATTCAATTCATAAAAAGTTTTTTGAAATGATTTTTTTTTTTAATTTTTGATGAATAAATGATGAAATTTTCTCGACTCAAATTTTACTTTTTGTTATTCGATTATTTTAATTCGTTACTTACGCGTGTAGGTCACGAACGAAACTCCCCAATCGTCGTTCGTCAATAAAGACGGTAATTCGACATCATCGGTTTTCGATTGTTTCACTATTTCCAGTGTTTCTTCCCGATTAAACAAATTTTTGTAATTTTCAGTGGAGAGAATTCTACGAGCAAGATCACCCATGTCGCCCATGAGAATTAAATAGTGAAGATATCGAGCTATTCGTAGTTTTTCGTTTTCGTTTATTTTGTCCAAAATGTGATCGATGGCCTGAAACATTATTTTCAAACTTTTTCGATCCTTCTTTTTTTTCATAACAATTTTTTGTATCAATGAATTATCGATGAATTTTATTACCCAAAAAAGAACATCGAGTCCTTTCTCTCCGGCGCTCTTTATTTCGACGATGTAATTTCCGTGAATGACATTTCCATCGAGAATTTTTCTTAACAAATTAAGACACTGAATTCTCAGCAGAAGATCACGAGCAACAATTATTTTTCTATTTACTAAGCCCCCTTGGATATCGAGCTCGAGATTGTCACGATAGACCTGCGGTATTTCTCGCGAAATATTGTCCATTTGTAGGATTTCCAAAATGTTCTAAAAAAAAAAAAAAAAAAAAAAAAAAAAACGAATGAAACATGAAATATTATAGAAACAAAAAAAATTTTTTTTTCATTCAAATAAGTTTCGTCTGAATTTTAAATCCATTGAATTGTTTTTTCATTTACCGTGTATTGGTCCTTGATCGAAGCGTGCAATTGCTGAGTCAAACTGGGTTGATGACCTTGAACAGGAACTTCAGTCGCTAAACAATAACCATCCAAATAAGCTTTTTGAACTCTGCAATAAAGCAAAGATTCTGTCGCGCCTAATTGATCGAACAGAGTTTTCGCTTGAAATACGTGGTGTCTTGCTATTTTGTATTCTTCTCTTAATAAATGAAAAGCTGCGAGGTCGTAATGAATCTGTAAATAATAAAAATTATCATCCAGTCTTGACTTCAACTACGATTCAAACTTTTCTTGTTAAAATAGGAATTGTTGATAGAAAAACTGCGTTTCAAGTTTATGAATTTATCATTTTCTTTTTTTTCAATGTTTGCATCATTTTTCTTGTCATTCGAATTCATTATTAGAAGTGGATTTCGGTGATTTTCAGTCGTTTTTCATCGAAAACTTTTATTTTTAGTTTTGTAAACAATTCAATTTACAATGAATAATTGATATTTCAAGTTGAGCAGTTGATAAAAAAATTTTCAGAACCATAAGCTTTGAATTAATTTATCCGAAATTTGAATTTTGGTAATTTAAGATCGTTTTTCATCGAGCGATGACACTTTTTTCTGCACAAAATATAATTTGCAATTTGAAGTTTGTGGATTGAAAAAGATTTCTCGGACGTGTGAGGCTCGAAGAATTTTACCTGACATTTGAATTCCTCCAAAGTGATGTTATGCATGTCGTCCCAATTTTGTACGATTTCCATAGTATCCTCGGTGAGCATTTGAAAAGTGTCGATCGATGGAACTTTTGGTTTCAAATCGTTACACTCAAGAACGCTGTTAAGAAAATTGAGGCTGTTGGGAAGATGAGCATCGAGCTTGCGTATAATGTCATCGGCGAGTCCCGGTGGAACGTAAGTAGATTCTTGGATTCCAGGGCTAAGGGGAAAGATCGAGTGAGAAAATATCGTAAAGAAGTCAACGGATTCGAGAGAAATGATAGAAAATATTTACATGTGAATAAATTGTTGTTTTATTTGTTTGTTGTTCAAA
This sequence comes from Campoplex nolae, assembly GCA_037893425.1. Classification (NCBI taxonomy): domain Eukaryota; kingdom Metazoa; phylum Arthropoda; class Insecta; order Hymenoptera; family Ichneumonidae; genus Campoplex; species Campoplex nolae. The sequence goes on along the minus strand of JBBLXU010001785.1, from coordinate 1,854,785 downwards.
GCCCGGAAGACGATCGCTCGGATGTGCCATCGGTGATAAAAAACGATGGTAAAAAGAAGTTGTTTGGAGACGGAGGAAATGGAAAATTCTGGCAGAGCTGGAATTTCTACGACGACATCTCCCGTAATAAAAAACAAGTCTTGCAGCAGCGTCAATTGCATGGGGAGAGGAAGTTTCTTTTCCAAGATGTCCAAATCCCATTTCAGATAAGCAGCGACTTTTAAAGATAAAATTTTCAAAGCTACGCCTTTGAAAGTCCATTTTCTCAGAGTGTTGAACTTCAGTTCGCCCATTTCGGCATCTAATGTTTTCACTTCATTTTCTCTTTGATCGGAATTTATCCCCATGAATTTGATCATCAAATCCGTGGGAGAAGGATCTGTAATTTTTTTTGCCAGATATTTTTCATTTGCACTTTTTTTGGCCATGAAAACGAGTCTCCTAATTTTTGAGGTTAGAAAACTTTTTTGTGGTTTTTACGTACCTGGATATGGTTTCGATAAATGCTTTTCCAGTAAAGATGGATTCAATAAAAATTCGAACCATAATATGGTGTCCGGTGATATCGGCACTGTTCCCGGTCTCAATAAATCGACATCCATTTTTTGAAATAATCCAACTATTTTTTAGGTTATCATTGTTCTCATAACGCGGAAAAAATTGAGCTCTCAATTTCAATTTTTGAAATTCTTTTTATGCAATGAAAAACAAATATCAAGGAGGCATAGACTGCTATTCCCAACCAAAACCAACAAATTCAGACAAAGAACGAAAGGACAGAAATTTATGTAGTCGGCAGTCACCGTGCCCCCTGCCGTCTAGCTTGAGGTTCTTCTTCTTCTTGTACCGTTTGGCTGCGATCATTTTTTTATTCGTTGTCCGTGAGTCCAGCCCGGCCATTGGGAACCCGCGTACTTGTAGCTACCACGTACGTACGTACGGTGGCGGCACCGTGTTAGTACTACTGGTATGCCCCGTACCGCTAATGTGCAATAAATGATGCGAAATCGAATCGTACAGTGAAAGAAGATATATGAATGTGGACGAAGATGTAGATAGATGACTATTCTTTATGTCCTCTTTAATGGTTATTCGCATGATTCGAGTCGTGAGATATCCAAATATATTATTAGAACAAATTAAATGAAAATATAGGATTTGGCGTAAAGTTGGCTGCCCCGATTTCATTTCAAACAAACTTTCCCCAATCTTCCCAAAAACCGATTACGTATTACCTGTAATAGTTACCAATTAATAATGAATCATAAAATTAGGAGCGTACACTTTCAAAAAGTGATAGAGTCGATTGTGATCTAAAATTTTGTGAATAATACATTTTTTCATGAGAAGCCTTTTTTAGAGCATAAATTCGACGAATCACCGAAATGTCAACCAAAAAATGTAAATTAAAGAAAATGCTTCGAAATTCGATATTTAGATTGAGGTGATAAAAATCGAACGTTTGAGCTTCGTTTTCGTTTACCAAAAAATTAGAAAATGTGAAAAAAACAAAATGAAAAATTGAGAATCGAACATTCGAGCTGTGTTTCGATTTGCCATAAAATCGAGAATAAAATGTAAAAAAAATTGGCAAACGCATGAACGTGCCTCGACATAACAACATACAAATTTTGTACAAAACAATAAAACTGATAAAATCCAAGAATTGAAAGAACAAAGAAGTTGGAAACAAAACACTATGAAAAATTATGTTAAACAAGCCGATAAAGAATATGTTTTGAAAAAGGACCTTGGTCGCCAATATCACTTTAATTATCGTCAAGACTTTGCGGAAAATATCTTATTCAGGTGGTGTTGCCACGCGTGATATTGGCAGAGAAGAAATCATATTCTTCAAGATTATACAGAACGTTCTAGAATTAATAGGGAATTTTCCATGCGTCATTCATTTTATCTTTCCAGGAATTCCTGTTCGAGCAATCTAGAAAATTCTCGAATTCTATAGCATTTTATTTACTTCTAAAAACAAGTTGGCTGATTCCGTAAACTGCTTACACGATATACGTTCTCGAATGATTGAAAAAATGTTGCGTCATTTTTTCAGACGATTTGGGGACAAGCAACAAAGTTTGGCAGGTTTTTGAAATATAATATATACAAAATAATCTATAAGATTTTGCTGCTTTGTATATTTTTATAGAAATTCAAGGACCTTTTATAATTTGCAAAGATACATCTGAAAAGCCTGTCTCGCCACCTTCAGTACGAGAGGGACAGCTGCAAAATTCAAAAAACAAATTTTTCTACAACATTCTTCCGATCGGAATAAAAGTGTGTCAGCCCATCTTTGCCATCGTCCTGCGTAGGCTGAAACATTTTTATCCCGATTGGACAAACGGTTTGGAAAAGTTTTAACTTCGAAAAGTCGAGGTCGTGGTAGGTGATTGAAGCATACTCTTAAATTATATTATTTATATCAAGGTAAAGTATCAGTTGGTCAGTCAGTAAAAATCCTGCTGCGCATTTATCTCGGATACAGTTGATTTTTCGATGAAAGCTGTGCAATGTTCTCCTTTCGACAAAGAATCAAGTCCAACCGTTATTTATCTCGATTTATTGAGTTTCTTCGAAACAATACGAATCTGCATTTCAGCCATCTCTGTCGCACACACGTGCCTGATGTATTGCCTTGAGAAAAAAATATTTGTCTTCAAGAAATCCCCAGAGTGAGGCACGTTTTCAGCTGGTACAGGAAGAAATCGCAAAATGTTTTTCGCCTCAAACAACCGGTTTTTCATCAATTCAAACCACTGATCGATGTGACTGATTCAGGCACGTGCGATAATAACTCTGATAAACTCCGATAACAATAGCTTGCAAGTTTAGTTGAATTGCTTATGTGAAAACATATATTCAAGGTCGTATTATCGTACAGACTTCAGTATTCAAATACAGAGTAGTTAGATTGCCCCTTGGACTGATGTATTCGTAGAAAAGATTAGTCATAAACAAAAAGAAACTTCTATTGTTTTCGACAGTGTGCGTTCCAGGAAGTAAGAAAATGTTGGTGTTCCGAGAGGACTTTTGACTGCTACTTGGCAACTCTTTACTCGTTAAAACTGAGTTTCTACGGGTTAGTTCCTTCAATTCTGTGCATCAAGCAGTCGAGTCCATGTGTCAGATATATCAGTTGAAAACACCAAATCGACGGCCGTGGTTTTTATCAAGTGAAGATGTATCGTTATTCGCTTCAACTATCTCTCATAACATCTGCAATAATTTTTTATTCTTCACTTTGAGCAACATCGCAGTTTTGTATTAATCTTGAAGTGCGAACCAGTTTATTGACATTGAAATTTCAACACAGTCGAAACTTCATCTTTTCATCGCCTGTATACCGGAGCTGTTGTATTTCAATAGTGCAATTTCCAAGAGTACTAGTGATAATTCATCTCCTGCCGAATATTATGTAAGTACGTTATAACAGAGTTTTAAAATTTGCCTATTCATCGCTGGGACTCTGCGAGTACGTGGTCTACACGGAGATTCGGACGGACCAAAAAGCGAATACACTGAGAAAAAAAATTTGCTGGTCGAACAAAATTTTTCTTCGCTGGATCAGCAAATCGTGGCGAACCAAATGAAATTTTTTGACTCAACGAACAATTTTGTTGATTCAAAAACTCCCGAAAAGCCTGAAACATAAACATTGAGATTAAAAGGATGCTGCGGAGCTCTCGAGAGTGCACATCGATCGAATCGAATCGATCGAATTCTTTAAAAGAAATGTTACTTCGAACACTACATCTTACATTACAAATTTTCAATATGTCTATATATATCTTTTATATAATTGAGTTGAAAATATATATTCACTACACAAGAAAAGTTTTATCGAATCAACAAATTTAATTTGTTCGACACGATTTGTTTAAACAACAAAAAATTTTGTTCAATCAGTAAATTTTTCTTCTCAGTGTAGAGTACAGGCAAAGAGGAAAATTAACTGAATTAAAATGATCAGTTGATTTTTGAACGAAATATCACATTTTTATTAACATCGAGATCATGTTTCAGCCGTTAGTTGCTTATCCAAGAAAGTTGAATCCGGTCAATTTTGGAGCGAGACTTTTTTCGAGGACAGAAATAAAAAAGATTGTAAGAATAATAGTTTCCTGCCGAAAAAAATTGGTCGGAATTGTCATCAGTCGAATACACATACCAAAGCTTTACAAGGTAATTGTTATCATTTGGATTAATTAATTATAGTAAATAGCGATTGACCTAAAAATGTGCAACTTATACTTAGTAATATCAAAATTGTAATCCACGTTCAATTCAGGAGCTGGTATCCGAGATGGCTTTAACAGTTGATAATTGTAAACTGGTGTACTTACGCCTAATAACGATGCCAGGTTGGAAGGGTACCGATATCATCCAACTCGCAGCAAGATTTGAAGGGAGAAAGTTTACCGTTTGGATCAAGCCTCCGGGAGTAATATACGGAAATACTTCAATAAAAGCAAATAACGGACTCGAATATCGAGATGGCACGTGGTTTTATTTTGCTCAAAGGCTCAGTAAGAAGACTGTTCCGTTAGAAGTTGCTTTAACAGAGTTTCATAAACTTATCACGTCATCACGCGAACCAGTTTTACTTGTTACGCATTCTTCGACAGAAATTATGAGGTCTCTTTTCGAAGCCATTCAACTATTTGACATGGTGGATACGTTTCGTGGTGCCATTGAGCGTATTACAAATACTGTACCGATTTTCAAAAAAAAGTTCCCACACTTATTCAGAGAATCTGACGCCACGTTAGAAACTCTTATCAACTTTGTGCTGTATACATCGACCAAAGACAAATTCTGGGACTCACAATTTTATTTGACATGTCTGGAAAAGATGATAACTGAGAGCTCCATATCAACGTACGAGTTGATTAAGAACAGTGAATCTTATGAAGAAGTCATTGCAAGCCTCGTTGAACCACGATCATGGGTCGACATCAACTGCAGGGACCTCAGAAAATTCATTTATAACAATGATATAATGAATCTCAAAAAATTAGAAGCTTCATACGCCATTTTGATTGACTTAGGTCGACCGAATAAATACCCAGAATTCTATCGATACCTTAATGACAAATTCATTCAGAAGATTAATCGTAAGGTTTCTCCTAGGATAACAACATTGTTATTCAAATTTTTTGAAAAAAAAAATCAACGTGACAACGAATATTATTCATCCAGCGGCAGTGACCTGGAAGAAGTGAACGCTGCGGGCCCATCATATATTTCAGATGCGCCAGTACCACACAGCAACGAACATTCAGCCAATAAAAGACAGAAACAAGTAGTTCCCGATGAAATTATTTCGCTTATCGAGGACGAGGAAGTACCGCGATACAACGACCGTCATTCATTTAACAGACAACAAGAAGAATTGAACGCTGCGGGCCCATCACATATTTCAGATGCGCCAGTACCGCACAGCAGCGAACATTCAGCCAATAAAAGACAGAAACAAGTAGTTCCCGATGAAATTATTTCGCTTATCGAGGACGAGGAAGTACCGCGATACAACGACCGTCATTCATTAAACAGACAACAAGAAGAATTGAACGCTGCGGGCCCATCACATATTTCAGATGCACCAGTACGATACAACAACGATTATCCACTCACTAGAGGTCAGCAACAAGAACTTCCCGATGACATCGATTCGCTGGTCAAGGAACTGGAAAGAGAATACAACACCAATTATCCACTCATCAGAGGCCAGGAAGAACTCGTTCGTAATATTGAAAGGGAAGGAAAACTATACTACAACGACTATCAATTCACCGGAGAACACAACGAACTCGGTTCGTCTTGGGAACAGGAAGCACAGATAGCACGACGTAACAATGATTATTTACTCACTAGAGGTCGGCAACAAGAACTTCCCCATGACATCGATTCGCTGGTCGAGGAACTGGCAACAGAATACAGCACCAATTATCCACCCATCAGGGAACAGGAAGAAATTCTTCGTGATATTGCTCCGAGTACCAATGATCATCCATTAACCAGACATCAAGAAGATCGAAACGCTAATATCGGTTCATCCATGGGAGAATGGTATCTCCCGATCAACCAGGATCATCCAGACCAGGAATTCGAGTCTTTTTACTAGAGGAATTACCGACAGTAATAAGTGCATGGTCAATGTGTGACTGCGATGATCACGAAAGTTAAGTTTAGAGTTATTTGTGTCAGATATTAGTCTGACAGTTTCCCCCTTTCTCGGCAAATGCCAAACCGTAGTATGGTAAGTAAGAGTAGATGCGGGCAAATCTTTTAGGGAGTCTTGCAAATTAGAAAATTCGAAATTGGAGAAATAAAAAATATACAGAAAGAAATTATCCACTTTTTGATAAAAAGCGTAACATCTTAATAAGCTTTTCTCGGAGATTGCTAGGAAAAGAATTCAGATGGTGGCCGTGATTTCACCTCCATCGATGGCCAGAATCGTTTTGTCCCAGATTCTTCTGGAGCCATTGGTCGTTCGGCAGCTTGTGCAGGATTCAATCTGTCTCCGTCGATCAGGATCCATTCTTATGCGCTAATTGTAATCACTGTTCTCAAAATGGATGTCTTCCTCCTAGTATATTTTCGAAAAAATGTATTCGCATTTTGTATCACTATTGATTTTATTGATTGGTCACAATATATATAACGAAGATTTTATTCAATTGAATATTTATTTTCTTTTATTTCTGATTCAACTTTACCAATTCACCTTTAGAGTTATTTGTGCGAGAATAATTTCAGTCTGTCACGATTCGATCCTATGCACCGCTCTCAAAAACGATGTCACTGGAACGAATTCAATTGCAATTTGGAAGTTGGTGCATCCGAGTGTATACTGGATCAGACCTCCATAGAGATCATTGACAAATAATTATCAGTAATTTTGAAAGTGCAAGGATAAAAAAGCGTCACAGCATCATCTGCAAGCATCATCCTCGTTATCAACAATGCTCGCTAAATCTCACTGTTTTCTCTCACATATCTACGTGTGCGAGCTAAAAATTCTAGTCAGCACATGACACTTGATACAAAACGAGTAAATAATTCCGACGCAATATTTTTAATACATGCATTTCATAGAGTAGCACCATGGAACGTCAATTTTCGTTTCTCACGTTTCCCGAGTGTTTGTGAAAATGTTGGGCGATATCCCGATATAACTATAACACCGATGAGAGCTGTTCTAGTATTTCGAAGGTGCGCGGCGGTTGTCATTGATAGAGCCATTTCAGTATAATGGTTTTACCCAGGCGGGGCTTTACCAATGAGAATGGCACCAAAATGATTTTTGTGAATTTTCATTAGTATGCAATATATCACAAAAATCATTTGAGCTCATGAAACCATTCGACCTTTTGGTTTTCATACTCAATTAAACTATTTTGGAGGGTTGAACAATTGTGACAGATGGCCAGCTTGACCCGGAATGTGGCGCCCTCGACGGATTCTTAAGAAATCTAAATATTTACTTACGTATATATATTTCTTCGATGGTTTTTTGTATTTTTCGATGCGACGCCTTTGCACGTCAAGTAGTATTTCAGAGTATAGAAATAAAAAGTTCGATAATTCAAGTTTATACCTTCCGAGTATTTTCGCGAGCCTGTCAAAACACTACGAATTGTCTCACATTGAATTTTCTCCCTTTCCACAGTTCTGCAAAAAATCGTTTCAGTTTATTTTTGTTTTTCGCATGATCCTCTTGATACTTATACGTCACTTATTCGTGTCGTGAAAACAGAATATTGTGATCGAAAAAACAAACATAACCTCTCTTTTTATCCGCGACCGTTTTTATTTACTTTTGTTACTTTTTCCGTTCGCGTAATGGTTCAGTGAGAATTTTTTTTTTCGCGATCAATTTGTCGTAGATGTTTTCGCCAATTTTTGAGTTTTTGGATTAGAGAGAGAGAGAGAGAGAAAAACATCGGTACAAAATGAGTTATCACAAAGGTGGTGGAAACAAACCGAAAGGCTTTGGGTTCACGGGTTTTCAAATGTCCGGGACGAAACGTACCGGCGTTAATATTCCTCCGCCCACCGTCAACAATTCTGTACTCAGTAAACAAGGCTATCACACGATGAATTCGATAACAGAAAACGCTTTGGCTGCTTGTTGGGGTGTTCCTAAAAAACGGAGCAAAACAGAAGAAGAGTGAGTAGAAATTCGAAAAAAATTGAAATTTTCGTCAACTTTTATTTCCAGATATTTCGAATTTCCAGATTATTTTCAATCATTTATTTCCAGATATTTCGAGGATGACGACGAAGCTCAAACCTCGGCGTTAGAATACATACCCGCACCAGGCTCGCCGACTTACGATTTGATGAAGAAAAACGAAGCCAAACAAGACAGCGACAGCGAGGAAGATCCCTTGGACGCATTTATGGCTGGGATCGAGGCAGAGGTAAAAAAAAGTACTAGCGCACCTCGGCAGGAGGAAGTACAAAAGGAAGAGAAGTCCAAAGGTTTCAGGGCCGATATCGACGGAGAGGACGACGAAGAAAGTTACTACAGGTAAATTGATACGATCGATCGCCAACAGCATCAGCGAAATAACAATAAAAAACATGAGAAACAAAATAAAATATGAAAAAAAGGAAAAACAATAAGAAAATTTGACAAAAAATTCTTAGTTCTCAAAATTCTTGTGACGCCAGATAAGATTTTTGTTTTTCATTCAAGCCAAAGCCACAAATGATTATGCGATTTCTCATTGTAGCTTTCTTCTCACGATTTTTTCGTTTGATTCACCATTTTTTTCATGGTTTTTTTAGGTACATGGAAGAAAATCCTACAGCAGGATTGCAACAAGAAGATTCCGATCAGGAGATCGAATACGACGACGATGGAAATCCGATCGCGCCGCCAAAGAAAAAAGATATAGATCCATTGCCACCGATAGACCACAGCGAGATTCAGTATGACTCGTTTGAGAAAAATTTCTACAACGTCCACGAAGAAATATCGAATCTTGACAAGCATCAAGTTCAAGAATTGCGCAACACTCTTGGAATCAAAGTTTCTGGCGCTTCGGTACCAAATCCTGTCACTAGTTTTGGGCACTTCGGCTTCGACGATGCTCTCATTAAAACGATAAGGAAAAACGAATACACTCAACCGACACCGATTCAAGCTCAAGCCGTTCCCACGGCGCTCAGCGGGCGAGACTTAATCGGTATCGCTAAAACCGGAAGTGGAAAAACTGCTGCTTTCATTTGGCCTATGCTGGTTCATATCATGGATCAAAAAGAACTCAAAACCGGCGATGGCCCCATCGGATTGATTCTTGCACCCACGAGAGAACTTTCGCAACAGGTGAATATTGAAAAAGGAATGAAAAACGTCGAAAGCGTTCCAAGAATTCAAATTTTTGTGATTTTCACTTCAATTTCTTTCTACGTTTCAATTTTCTTTCAATTTAAGCTTTTATCTCATAGACCGAATTTAAATATCGAAAAAAAGCCTTTTTTTTTCAGAATCTAAGATTTCCTATTATCGTTCTCTCATTTTGAATTATTTTGTTTTACCGACTATTTATTTTGAGAATGTTGGATATTTTTTTAACCATATTTCTCGACGCTTTTTCAGATTTATCAAGAAGCTAAGAAATTCGGTAAAGTTTACAATATCCAAGTCTGCTGCTGCTACGGCGGTGGCAGCAAATGGGAACAGAGCAAAGCTCTCGAGGGTGGAGCTGAAATCGTCGTTGCTACACCCGGACGAATGATCGACCTTGTCAAAATGAAGGCTACAAATCTCTCCCGCGTTACATTTTTGGTACTCGACGAAGCTGATAGAATGTTCGACATGGGTTTTGGTGAGTTATATTTTTAGATAGTAAAATTGATTTTCTCTGACGAAACCGAATTAATTAGTGAATTTGGTCTTTTTATATATTGCGACGAAATTCATTTTTTTTTACTTTCTTTTTTCGAATGCAGTGAAAAAAAAAAAAAAAAAAAAAAATTGACAAGTTTCGCTAACGAAAATTAAAGCGATTCGTGAATTTGCATTCTCGAAACAAAATTTCCATGAAAGAACTGTCGAAATAATGAAAAAATTATATTTTGCAGAGCCGCAAGTTCGTTCAATCTGCAATCACGTTCGACCGGACCGACAAACCCTTTTGTTCAGTGCAACCTTCAAGAAACGCATCGAGAAATTAGCCAGAGACGTATTGACCGATCCCGTGAGAATCGTTCACGGAGACGTGGGTGAAGCGAATACAGACGTGACGCAACACGTGATAGTGTTTCACAATAATCCAATCGGAAAATGGTCGTGGCTGTTGCACAATATCGTCGAATATCTTAGTGCCGGTAGTTTGCTCATATTTGTCACGAAAAAGGTACGCCTTTTCTCTAATGTCGAACCCACGCGTTCCCCGAATCTTAGAACAGTTTTTTATCGGATGAAAAAAACGCTCATCTTTTATTTGATCCGTCAATTTTTCTCTCTCAAAGCTCCAAACAATAATGTTTGAAAATCGAATTTTCACTTTTTCATCACGGTTTTTATTCCATTCCATTTTTTCATTTATTCAATTAATTTTTTTCAACTTTCTGAATAAAAAAAAATTCATCGATCACTAAGCAACAATTTTAGCGAATCTCAAACTCGATCATCATTTGTCGCAATATGACTTTTTTCTTCTTCTCATTGTTCAGCTGAACGCAGAAGAATTGGCGAACAATCTGAAACTGAAGGAATTCGACGTTATGCTTTTGCACGGTGATATGGATCAGATAGAGAGAAACAAAGTTATTACGGCGTTCAAGCGAAAAGACGTCAGTATATTGGTCGCGACTGACGTAGCAGGTGAATTTTCGTATTTATTTTCTTTTCTTGCAGTTCAAAAATGAGATAATCAACGTAATAAACAAAAGTAAAACTTAATTGACGTATTTCGTGAATTTTTCGGACTGAAGATGTCAATTTCACAAATTTGATCAAAAGTAAAACGGACAATTATGAAAATACGGATAAAAATCAAATTTTTCTATTTATTTTTTTTTTTTTTTCATCGGAAATTCTTAGCACGCGGTTTGGATATCCCTCACATAAGAACCGTGGTGAATTACGACGTGGCGCGAGACATAGACACGCACACACATCGAATAGGACGAACGGGTCGAGCGGGTGAAAAAGGCACAGCTTACACTCTTGTGACGGAGAAAGACAAAGAATTCGCGGGTCATTTGGTCAGGAATCTCGAGGGTGCGAATCAAGAAGTGCCCAAAGGATTGTTGGATTTGGCGATGCAGAGTTCGTGGTTCCGAAAATCAAGATTTAAAGGCGGTAAAGGCAAAAGTCTGAACGTCGGAGGCGCCGGACTTGGATTCCGGGGACGAAATGAAAACCATTCGGCGCAGGTACGTTTTTTTTTTTATCGAACAAATCCATTTTTTTTTTTTTTATTTTCCCTGACTCAATGATTTTTCTTTCCTTTTTTCTGATTCTCCGGCTTTTTTTTCTCTCATTAATTGTCGTCTCAAGGTCGGCGGAACTTCGTCGCAAGCTCCGAAGGACATAAGCGAAGTTGTGAAAAAACTGGAGAGACAGGGACCCGGCAGTGATCGATTGTCGGCCATGAAAGCTGCCTTTAGAAGCCAGTACAGTTCTCAGGTAAAAAAAAAAAAACACTCGAAACCTCGTCATTTCCAAGTTTTCCGAGATTTTGACCTCAACAGTACACTTTTGGGGTCTGGGAGACCCGAAAATGGTTCAAACGAGTTTCGTAGACACCGGATGCACGAGCAGGCAGCAAAAAATATATGACGAATGAAAAAAAAAGCTGAAAATCGTTGATTGTCGATACGAAAATCATAAATTTTGATTGTTTTCAATATTTCTTATATTTTTTTGAATCCCAAATGAAATTTCGTGAGTCAACGAAACAATGATATTCACGAAGACGCTGAAAATCTATGAAAAACTTTTTGAAGTTATATAATGATTCATAAAATAATTTGTGATCGATGAAAAAACTTTGCAGTTTCGAGCGTCGTCGGATCACACGTGGGAACAAACGATACAGCCGGCGTCGGTGATAATGCCTCCACCGCCTCCGCCCCCGGGCTCGAACGAAACTTCCGACGAATCAGCGATGATTCCAGAGCCTCAAAATTCTGAGGGAACGGTGTCGGAAAAGAGCGAACGAAAGAGAGTGAGAAAAAGTCGATGGGAGTGATTGAAAGGACCATCAAGAGCCATCGATTGTACTTGTAAACCCGTCGATTTTTTTTCTTCAATCGATTTGTTTTTTATGGTAATAAAACTTGAATTGATTAGGGTTTAGATTCGTTCTTTTATTCGATAATTTTCGATTATGATTATTAAAAAATTGGTAAATCGAACAATGATAATTAATCGGACGTTGGAATTGATAGCAAATTATTATTAATATTTTTGATAAAAAGAAGAAAAAAAAAAATCATACGATTCACCATTTTTTTTTTTTCGACGATGTAGTTTGCATATTTTTTTGCGCATTGAAAATGATGAAAATTCGCTTTCAGGTTTCGAGGAACGAAAAAAATACACAAATTGATAAATCTTCAAGAAATTTTAATACAGTATTCGATCGCAGAGATAATTTTCCCGGAAGTTTTATAAAATCCATCGAAAGCAAAAAAAAAAAAGAAAATGTATCGAACGAGAATCGGTCTCGTTGCTGCGCAATTGTGCGGTGATAAATCGTCGCTCTTCGCGGCTTAAGCCGCGATGAAGGAGAACAGCATCCAGTAATTAGTCGGCTAACGTTTTTCTCCACCATACTCCCTTTTTTTTTTTTTCTTCAATTTTGTTTTTATTTATTGGCGAACGGGACATTAATTAATGCCAGAGACTCGGAAAAGCTTTAGAGATCATTATGAATAATTTTGCATCCTTCGATACGATCTTATTTTTGCTCTAAGAATTTTTCAATTACCCATTTTATCGCTTTTTACCTAATTTTTCATTCCAACTCCTGATCGCTGCTTTCTTCGATTCAGAATTAGTAAATAAAAAAAAAAAAAAAAAATACTTTTCTCTTCCTTTTCGATTCTTTTTTATTTGGAATCGAAAAAAAAATTTTTTTTCATTCCAATTTTTATGTTCAATTTGATCAATTCAATTTACAGAAATTACAAAGAAAATTCTGTTCTTTTACTTTTTGATCGAACTTCCACTCGGAATTCACGAGAATTGATTTCTTATTACTGTAAATCACAACAAAAATCGTTAATTCCAATTTTTTTTTGTGAAAATCGATCATTTTTTGTGTTTCATTTAATGAAATTTTTTTTTTTTTTTTTCTCATCTTCAATGGTAACGAAACGTTAGCATACTAATTAGGGCGCCGCTGTTCCCCTAAATGCTCCAAAATCCTGGTTCATCAAGGTCGAAAGTTCGAGGCCGAAAAAAAAAAATTCTAATGGAAAAAAAAAAAATGAAACAAAACAAAACAAAAATACGATAAATATTATAATCGTAAATTGCAACGGGGCTTCGATCGAGACGCGATCTCGAAATCGATCGATGCAAATGCGAGATAACGCCCTCGCTGAAATCCTCCGTAAAGCGTTCCCGAATCGGAAGTCGCTAATCGCAATTGCAAATATATATATATATATATATATATATATATATGTATATAAAAGTATACTTATATTTATAGAAATCGATGACAGCGAGGCTCGATTAATTCAAGACTAATTGCATTCGCGTGACACGTATCAATGATCATAAATATCCTTACAAATCGAGCGACATTATGTTATTAACGTTTTCTGTCCTTTTTTTTTTTTTTTTCGTTTTTCTGTCCTTTTTTCCATCAATTGTTTCCTGGAACGATCTCATCGGACACGTCATTTTTCAAAGGCATAATTTTATATTTTCTTCGTGACGATTTTTCCGTTAATCCAATCATTTGTTTTTCTCGGATACTCTCGCAATTATTTTTGTTTTTTTAAATTTCGTTGTTGCCAACTCATATTATTGATTTTTGCGTCCGAAATGAAGATCATTTTTCTGGTTCATTTTGGAGTCAGTTTTCGGAGAACGTACAGTTTTTCAATCGTTGAATTTTCTAACTGAATCACTTGACTGCGTTTGTAATGAGAATAAAAAAAAAAAAAAAAAAAAAAAAAACAACAACAACAACAACAAAGGCTCAAGACGATCGTCGCTCGCCTCGTTGTTCATTCGCTGTGATTCACGAGTGCAATTATTTCCAAAAATGGTCGTATGACCCTGAAACTACATTTATTATCACCGGGAATGATGAATTATTATTTCGTCGAATAAAATCTCAAGAAATTCAAATGTTACTCGAAATTCTGTAACTTCCGGTTTACCGATTTAACGACTGAGAGAAAACCGGAAGTTAGCGTCGATACAATCTGAATTAATCTAATTTTCTTCTCAAACACACAGTTTCAGATTCCAGAAAATTTTTTGAATTTTTTTTCGATAAATAAATTCGATCGGTAGCTCCCAATTTATTTTTTATCGCTACAAAAATGTCTTCCACAAATGGTTTTTGGAGTCGATTGAATTTTTGAGACTGAAAATTCGATCCCCGGCCATAATGTCTCGAACTAAACGATTGCTGCTCTTAAAATACTCTAATAATACTCCGTTTAACCGCACCGGAAATCACCGGAAATGGAAAAAATCGAAAATTCATATTTTTCTTTGTTTTTATTAACAAAGTGAGAAATTTGAATTCTGGTTCTTAAAAATGTTGAAAAAAAAATCTAAATAAAGTCAGCGGTACTAAGAAACTCGAGAGAATTGAAATTTCCATCAAAATCGTAAAAATTTTTGTGAGATTTAAAATAAAAATTGTTCGAAAACGTTTGTTTTAAATTTATTTTGCCGGAGTAAAGAAATTCGTTGAATATTATTTCGATTAAAATTAAGATTCAATCTGAAATGACCGTTGCTTTCATTAATTAAAAATTTTCAAGCAAATTCGTCGAAATGAAACAAAAATTAAAAGTTTGAATTTTCTATTTTTCAATATTTAATTTTTTCATCGAATACGAAAAAGTTTCTTGTATCAAAACTCAAAAGGGTTTGAAAAAAAGTGACAAAATTTCAGAATTGATTGAAAAAATTGGAAATTGGATTCAAATATTGACAATGAAATGGAAAAAAAAAAATCTATTTTTTAATTTATAAGAATTTCGATTTTTTGCGATTTCAAAAGAAATCCGAAAAAAATTGGGCAGATCGAGGAAATTCGGAGGATTAATTTCGAATGAAAATAACGTAAATAAGTTGGTTTAAAAGAAAAGTCTGAAAAAAGAATTTTGAAGATTTTTTTTTTCTTAGACAAAACCATTTCCGGTGTGCGCATAAACGTAGTTTCCTTATATCCTAAAAAAATTTACATATATCCTAAATGCTATAAAGCCGAAGAAAGGAAAAGAGGAGAGAAGAAGATCGAGGCTCGTGTTGATCGCCCGAAAAAGAGTGCATCGTGAGTGCTCAGTCTTGGTTTGATAGATTTATCGGGCTGAATAATCGTGGGGGGGGGGGGGGGGGCGGGGAGATCTTTCGAGAAATAATTGTGACGACAAAAATATCGAAAAAGATATAAATCCGTGCGAAAGGAAGGAAGAAAGAAAGGAAAGTAGATTATTCAAGAGTCAGCATACTGCGGCATCGCCGGACTGCTTCTCCTCCTCGTTTTTTCGCAATTTTGTCCAGAGTTGAGAAAATTGATTTTTCGATCGTTGGACTGTTTGCCGTTGAATTTTTCCATGGCGCGAGTGTAAGAGCCAGTGCAAACTTTGCCCCAAACTCTTCTTTCTTCGGGGCTCATGGAGGCGGTAAATTTTGATTTAGCGACAGATTCGAACCGATTATCAGAAGCGTTTAATTTGTTTTGTCCGTGAGCAGATTCCGATTTTTTCGACGTTTTTAAAAGTTCTTCTGACTTTTCTAGGGAATTGCTCGAGCTCTGGGTCCCGTGGACATCTTCCCACGATAATCCGATGTCGGATTGGAGGCTCGAGGGAGTGGGGCAACTGCTTTCGCTGGACAACGACGAGGACCTTACGAAGGAAGGTGGAATATCGAGTTTGGTTTGTTCGTTGTGATGAGGGTTGGAAAGGCTCGATGAGGGTGGTTCGCTTTTGGCTCTGTTCGAGGAACCGATACTTCCGTTGTTATTGGTATCGTTCTCATTTGCCAAATTGTCGTTTATTATTATTTTCGTAATGGAAGTTCTTTTTCGTAATTTTTCTAAATTCTCTTTCGATGTTCTTTTAGAAGCGTCGATTTTCTGAAGAATATCTTTGAGATTGACTGAGCCGTCGGTTCGCGCTTCAACCGGAAGTTCCTTTTTCTTCGACGAGTTTGAAAAGCGCTCGACGAAATTGGGGCTTTCCTCGACTCTGACTTTTGGCACTTCGGCGAAAATGTAATTCGGCAATCTCTCTTTTTGCCGGTAAATTCTGGAGGCTCCGGGCCCACTTCCGGTTGCTTTATCTTCGGCTACTTCCGGCCTGGAGGCCGATTTAGCACCGTCGACGCACTGCTTGTATTTCTCGTCTATTCTCCTGTCGAGAGACTCTCGAGTTTCGATCACCTCGAAGTTCGAATCTTCGGACATTGGCCAAGCCGAATTGATCTCGTTGACCGGAAAGGCGCTCAGGATTATCGGTTTTTCATCGGCTCTTTCTGATCGTTGATTCTCCCGAACTTCCTCGACGTCTTCGGTGCCCGAATCGTTCTCAAAATCTTTCAAAACTCCCTCGTTCTTCTCGTTCTGCTTTCTCAATTCTTCCCAATTTTTTCGTAGCTTGTAACTGGTCTTTCGACGCACAGCCCCGCGCTCCGTAATGTTTATGTCCGGAATAAAAAGCCGAAGGGCTTTCGGTCCGGTCGGAAAAGTCACCTCGTTAACTCGCTTCTCCGTCATAATCGCTTCGAGGCTCGTCTTCGAGGCGACTTCCTGGTGTTTGTTGAACGCCGAAACTAACTGAGCGACCGAGTATTTCGGCTCGTCGTTTTCGGACTCCGAATGTTCTTCCTTGTCGTCCGAATTGGCCGAATTGTTCGAGTGACTCGAGATGTCAGAATTTTGACGATGCGACGCTTGCTTCACGCTCAACCGGTTACGCTCGCTGCTCTGAATCTCGTCCGAATCTTCGGTAAGAGTGTCCGATTCGACCGATTGTAAAGAATCCAAATTATCTTCGGCTTCCGATTTCTCGATTTTGAGCTCCCCGATTTCGGCCCCCTCGAAACGAATTTCCTGTGCTTCCGCCACTGAATTATCTCCCTTCTTCTCATTCTCTTGCACCTCCAACTGATCCATATTCTCCAGAACTTGGACCGGTTCCATCGGCTCATCTTCTTGCCGATTTTTCGTCGATTCATCAGCGTCTCCCGAAGAAATTCTTCTCCCAGCTTCGCCCGAACGATTCGGCACGTTCTCAGCCGTCTCAGGCTCACCAGCATCCGAATAAATAATCTCCGAACTCTCACTCTCGTTGCCACAAGCCTCCAGGGAACCAGCCGAACTCGAGGACGCAATTTCGTTGCCGATTTTTTTGAAAATCGGCAAAATATCCTCGGTCGCCGCTCGCTGATCTTTTCTCCGACGATTCTTCTTCCTCAGACACTCCAAACTTCTATAAATGTCCAGAACACCCTGAGACTTCGAGAGACATCGCAATCCGTAGAGTTTCTCCTGCGAACGACTTCCGAAAATCGGATTCATCGTCGAATCCTTCCGCGAATCTCCCTTAACGCTCTGGGATAAACAGGCCTGCGATTGTATCTGATTCAAACTTCTCATTCTCGACAACAATCCTCTCCTGGTAACGTGATTCAAATGGGCCTGGGAACGACTCTGGGCCTGACTCAAAAGACCCTGGGTTTGTTCCTTGTTCAACAAGTAATTTTGACTCGTCGCCAAACTCGCCTGACTCGTCGCCAAACTCGTCTGCGACGAGGCCAAACTCGTTCTCGAATCAGCTGGACTCATGTAACACTCGCTGCCCTCCAAACTTCCTCGGCTTCCCGTCAAACCGTAACTCAAACACATCTCGCTCTGACTCAAACTCCCTCCCAAGCTCTGACTCTCTCCCCCCCCTTCGCTCAAATTCGCCTGACTCGTCGCCTGACTCAACAACGCTGCGCGACGCAAATTCTCACGGCTCACCACTCGCTCCAGCAGCACCTCTCGCGATTTTGACAGGTAACGACGCAGGTGCGGCGATGCTTGGGTCGGCGCATCTCTCAACCAATCGTGGCGCAGACATTGCTTCGCTGACATCCGTGCACTGTGCGGATAAACAAAACAATCATTTTCGGACAGCGTTCAATATCGGACATTTTTTTCGAGCTTGAATCCAAAAAAATTCTTTTTTTCTTTAAACCTGGAAATTTTTTGGAAAAATTTAATTTCAATACACTTTTTGACTTTTTCCTGATGATCGATCGAGGCATTCTAGGATTTTGAAACTTTTCTTAGAAAATTGAAGAAACGAAAGAAAACTGGAGTTTCTTGTTTAATTTCGAAAAAAACCAGGCGAGATTGAAAAAAAAAAGAAAAAAAAATGTTGAAAAATATCGATTGAAAAAATGTTACCTGGGGTCAAGCACGAGAAGTTTGGCAACAAAGTCTTTGGCCTGCGCCGAAACATCCTCGAACAATTCTTCCGGAAAGTCGACTTCGCCGAGCGAAATATTTTGAAACGTTTCCTGATCGGTCTCGCCACCGAAAGGTGAAAATCCAGTCAGCAAAACGTAGGTGGTTACTCCAAGGGACCTGATATTAAAAGTTCGTTTTAATTATCGATACTTTCTCCATTTAATTCTTGATCGTGACTAATTATTTATGAGAAATATTTACCACATGTCCGCGGCTAACGTGATTGGCTCGTAGTGTAGAATTTCAGGAGCTAAAATCAAATAATAAAATAAATAAAAATCAGCTCAATTCCATGTAAATTTTTCGTTTCGATTTCACTATTAGAAAAATTCGATTTTTTCAGACTCACCGACATAATCGGGTGTGCCCAAAATTTCACGGACCTCCGTACCTTCAAGAATCACCCTCGAAATCTCAAAGTCACAGAGCTTTACTTCGCTCTCGGGAAAGCTGCCCATCATCACGAGATTTTGAGGCTGTAAACCATTTTTTATTTTTTTTTTATTATTCGTTTTATTCATTTCTTTTTTTTTTTTTTTCAAAGGAAAATATTTCAAACTACAGTTGTTCGAGTGCGAATTGTCTGCCAATTGGGGTAAGAGCGTTTAGGACTCGATTACTTTCTTTACAGAAACTAATCTCGCACAAATATGGAGAAACGTGAGTTTCTCTAATGATTTTTCCTTCATCTTTTTCTCATATTTAATCCAGATTGGAATAGAATATGCAAATAGCACGTGGACGATAGTTACGCGCTTGTGACTTTTGATATATCGGTGAAAACGACTTCCTACAGACGCCATGTAATAAAGTAGGTTCCTGTTCGTTAATTCTTGCAATATACATCGATATACCGATTGATTGATACTCGAGACTGTCCCTGGCATTTATCGAGTGAATAAATCAACGAAAAATTGAGAAAATGAACGAAATTTTCGATTGTTTTGTTCAAAGGGTGAGGGCTAGACAGCATTTTAAAAAAATCGTGTTTTTTTTTTGCATTTTCTCAAAGTACAGCTTTTCAAAAGTATTTTCTAAAAATTTTAAGCAAATCTAGTAGATAAAAGTAAAAAAAAATCGCTTCTGCTGCGGCTGCCGAGGCGCAGAAAGGTTCACTTTATGGTGCCGGAAAGGACGATTCAATGTAAGTGTAAAAATATTTTTTTTTATCTATGTGTCAATTGTACTTAAAAATTTGAAACGAATTTTTCTCGAAATCACGTTTTCAAAGTCGGTGAACACCGTAACTCCAGAACGGCTTGACCGATCGTTTTGAGATTTGTATCACTTATTCTGTACATAACTGTCCACTGGATGGACGAAGGATTTTTATCAGCGGTGAAAATTTTTTGTTTTATAACTGAAAATATGAGTGAATTTTTGGTCGAAAACCATGTTTTGACTTTGAACATCCAGCATTTTGTAAAAATTCGAAATTCTCATTAACCCTTAGTCCACCCTGGGCCCAATATGATTTACTAATGATCCCCGTTAATTTTTTTTGGATTCAGATGATCCAGTGACGAGCAGCGGTGATCACCGCGAAAAACTTTTTTTGGACATCTCGCAAACTGACTGCATCTCGTTTATTTATCATTATTTTTCAATGAAAATTTTACTGTTGCTACTAGAAATATTGATTATTCATATGGAAAAACATTTTTCACTGAATAACAACAAAATCCCGAAAAAAGCGTTTTTTTTTGGCGTTACGAGGAGTCCTCGCTCCTCAATTAATGTTAATCGTTATAAATAAACATCG
The DNA here is from genome assembly GCA_037893425.1 of Campoplex nolae. Classification (NCBI taxonomy): domain Eukaryota; kingdom Metazoa; phylum Arthropoda; class Insecta; order Hymenoptera; family Ichneumonidae; genus Campoplex; species Campoplex nolae. Next base: position 1,834,328 of record JBBLXU010001785.1, on the reverse strand, counting down.
ATATTCGATCGAATACGATTGGAAATCGAAGGGCGATTCATAATTGATTTCCCATCGTTGGTTCTATTTCAATCGACATTTTTTTGTATTTTTATTGACATTACAAACTTTTTTCTTTCTCTTTTTCTCACTTACAAATACACAGGCGTACTCACACGTGCGCGCAACGTTCCAAGGATAAAAATAATCGTATACGATCAATTTAGTCGGCGGGTGTCTTCCAACCTTAATATCGAAGCCTTGGACGTGTGATTTCTCACGTGGGTGCGAGAGCGCGCTCTTTGAATATTCAAAGTTTCGTGACGTTTCTCCTTGTCCGATCTTTCCGTATAATAATCGATCGATCTCGCGTCCTAAACGATTTGCTCGTACGGTTAATTATCAAGTCTTATGACGAGACGCGCTGAAATATCTTTCCCTATTCTTTTTTTTATCGCTCTTCATTTTTACTCCACAATGCAAAATTCTTGGGGTTTCATGACGAATCACTCGCTTTTTTATTCATAGGTTATTCGCCATAATTCACGAGGTCATTGACCTTCGAACTATTAAAATTTACAACAAATCTATTTCGATCAAAGGTTTTCCAAGTTTAAACATAATTTTTTTTTACTCCAATTGTGTAAAATTGGAAAATCAAATGTTTCGTCTGAATTTTGCTGAATCAAAACCAATTTTTGCTTACCAAAATTTCGTACAATTGAATCAAACATTTTTCATTCTAAAATTTTAGTGAAAATAAGACAAAATTTGGAGTAAAATAAGACAAAAATTTTTTTTACAACATTTCAGTAAAATTGGGACAAAATTTTTGATGAACTGTTGTACGAGTGTGAAGAGGAAACTTGCGAATAAGAGATTCATCTCGGGAATGAAACGACTGGGCACGAAACGTGTAATCGTTTTGCGTAGGCGTGGAATATTTTTTATTTTTTATTTTTTCATAAAAGACGAAAGAGCGAATTTTATAAAAAGTCATGAATAGCGTTATGGTCGAAATTGAAGAGAGGTTGTTAAGAATTGAGTTGAAAATCAGCAAAGACGTAATTCCGTTTTGATGTTTTTCTTAAAGAAAAAAAAAAAAAAAAAACAAAAAAGAACGACGTTGCACGAAGTTTGGAACGTCCTCGAAGACGCGTTATTATTTATAATCCAAAAATGTCCATTTATTTCCATGTTTTAGCCGACACTTGAGCCCACGCGAGACACGAGTTGGGCATAAAGAAATATTTTATTTACGTATTTAAAATGTATTGATGCCCCATTAAGGACGTACCGGCGCCGTCTCTCTCTCTCTCTCTCTCTCTCTCTTCGCCGTTAGATTCTTCCTCGTTATTTATATTCAACGAGAATTCTATAAACTCCAACGAAACAACACTTCATTATTTTTTTTTTCTTCGAGTCGTCATTTCGTTACCGAAATACTAAACTACCAAAATTTTATATTTGTCGATTTCGTTCTTCGAGATTTTCACGCTTTCGTACCAATTTCCCAAAATAGACGTTAGCGAAGACTTTTTTTTTTTTTACTACGATTCTTTTTCAACTGCTTTGATTCAATCATTCAATTTCGTTGACAAACAATTTTTTTCTTTACACTCCAAAAATGTCCACATTTCAAAGATTCAAAATGATTCTTGCAGCAGAACATTATCGATCTCTAAAAAAATTACTCAAAACCTTTTGTTTACAAATGAACGTTTCAAACGTTGTAATTCATTGAATCATCAGCACAAATTTCATTCATCCATGACCTGATAATCGTCAACGTCAGAGTATTTCAGATTGTTCTTTCATTTGTAATTATTTTCTCTAGCAATCTCGACACGAATATTATCAAACGTCAATTCAAATCTGTAGCACCATTTTCCATCATTTCCATCAGAATAAAATCTCTTGATTCCCATTTTTCTACACAAATTCCCATAAAAAGTAGGATAAAGAAAATTTCCAATTGAAAAAGCCTAAAAAAGCTGTACACTAAAAACGAAATTTTGTTGAAACGATAAAATATTTTGAGGTCTCAACAAAATTTCGTTTTCAATCATCCCCAATATAGTCCTTCCCGAAAAATGTCTTAAATCCCATTAAGGAGTTTCGGTAAAAAAAAGCAAAATTTTAAGAAATTGATCAAATTTGGTGACAACGTTTTTCTATCAATATCAAGTACGAAAAGACAAATTTTTTCAAAATTTTCTTCTACTCAGTCATCGAGTAATTACGCATTGAATCAGATTTCTTATGCCCGGAATGTATACCTATATATATATATATATATATATATATATATGAAAACGCTATATTTATACACGTGAACTTTAGTCTTCAATTACTCGATAACTGCGTAGAAGAAAAATCCGAAAAAATTTGTATCCTCAAATTTGGCACTAAAGAATACGTTCACCAAATTTTATAAAATTCTCAACTTTTTGACAATTTTTTAAAATGTTTTTAACACGGTTTAGCATGGCAACATCGTATCGCCTGTATCGAAACTCCTCAATCGTACGAGTATACCAAAGAAAAATAGATTATCCTGAAACTTTCAAGTGCAGTGTACGACACATAAATAAAGTACAATGGATTTGTACGAGGACCATTATCGTTCAAGAGGAAATCTCAGTCTTGTATACAGCGTTCGAATCGCCAGTCGAAGCATACGAAGAAACACGCGTGTACTTTTTTGCGTGGGCGAAAAAAAAAAAAGACTTCTCGAGTTGGATACATATATATCTTAGATAGTAGTATAGTGACATGGATACATCGAACAAAACTGCCTCCGAGTACTTAATACGCCTCGTTCTAGTCAAATAATATAACGCAGCTCTGCCTCCGCCCATTATTATATTTCTTTATTATTTTTATTGCCACGCTTATTCATGATTATTATTAATATTATTATTATTATTATTATTATTATTTTTTTAAATTGTGATTATTGTTATCGTCGGGCATGTAAAGAATAATAATTTCGTACCGTTCACCTGCTGCTGCTCGCAGGGACTCAGGGTCACGGAATTTTCCGGATCCGTTCTACTTTAATGCGCTCGTACCGCGGTGCGCGGCGTCATCAAAACGACCTCCTGCTCCGCCGTCCCAAGATCGTAATCGCAAACATATTGTTTTTTATTTTTTTTTCTTTCTTTTTTTTTCTTTCTTTTTTTTTTCTTTCTTTTTTTTTCTTTCTTTTTTTTTCTTTTCTTTCTCCTTTATTCATTTAATTAATTGAGAACCCAAAGTTCGCTTTTATCGAACAACCCCGCACGGAGAGACATACGAGAAAAAGTTACGAGCTCGGGAATTCGGGGACATTGAGAAAGAGATTCGCACATGAGCCAAGATACCGAATTATTCTCAGTCAACGAAACATGCCGGTAACCATAACGCGCTCTCGCCTTTATAAAGCCTCGGAGGCTCTTATACCAGTAAAATCATTACAGCTGCTTCCTAATTGGTTCAAAATATTCTTTGTTTTTTCTTCAAATTTTTTTTCGCACTTTTCATCAACTGCTTCAGTATTTTTATCACGTTTATCGACTTTCAATTTCGTGGCTACTCGAGCAACTGAAAAAACGGCTCTCGATTGACTTTTCTTTTTTTGGTCATTTTTCGATTTATAGAAAATTTCATTCGATGAAAATAGAGGAGAAACATAAAATTGAAGAAAATTTCTGAATGCCATTCGGAAAATAATTTTTTCTCAAATTTTCGTACGAAAATTTCGAAATTTCGATCACTTTTTCAACTTCTAACGTCGTGGCTATTCGAAAGAATGGATAACAGCTCTCGATGAATTTTTTTGTAGCTTTACCAATCGTCGAAATCAGACGACGAATTTTTTTTTTTTTTTTTTTTAATTTCGACTTTTTTTTTGAACTTTGATTGTCGTGGCTACTTGAGAGAGTGAAAAGTAGCTCTCGATCATAATACCGATTTGAAAATGCATAAACTGAATGAATAACCGAAAAAAATAGATGAAAATGAAAAAAAATATTGATATTCGAAGAAAGATATCCGTAAAAATGATATTTTTGAATTTTTTTTTTTTTTCTCCATATTTGTGTACACGATTTTGAGTTTGTCGAGGAAATAAAGCAAAACGAAAATATATAATGTGGGCACGCGGGGTCGACGAGCTCCGAAGATCCTCGTGGTCAAGGATCGGTTGAATGTTCTCCAGCACTAAAGAATTATTCTCGTCCCATACCGTATAAGCGTGTAAATATATATCTATATATATATATATATATATATGCAAGACTGACAAACAACGTCCGAGAAATTGCTGGAGCTTTCCACGTACTTAATATTCGTACACGTTCACGCACAACACGCGCATGTCGTATTTATTTTGCACTCGCTCAGGTTGCGCATCTCGAGACGTGCCCTTGTGCTCTCGACTATATCTATACCTATATACATATATATACACGATACAGAACGTCTGTGAATGCTCTCGACCAGGTTTTACATCGAATTTCTCTTCCTGGCCTCAGCCGAGGCTGAAACTCGTGTACACGAGCATTAACTTCAACTTTTAAGACTCCGGAATCAATTGGCCCAATTGTACTCCCAAAAGGATAAATTCGTCGATAAATTTTTCGAGAGAAAATACATTTTCGGATCGATAAAAAGCATCGAAGAGTCAAAATTATTCGTATGAATAAAAAATTTGATTTTTATTGATTTTTAAAACTTTTTATACATTTCCCAATTCGTCGAACAGAATTTGGACAAGTTTGAAAAATTTTTGCACAATTTTTTTTCATCATTGAATCGAGAAAAAAAAAAGAAAATTTCTAAAACTTGGATTTTTTTTGAAGAATTCATTTTTTTGTTAATCGTCGAGTCGCAATAATTTTCGTTCAAAAAACGATTGATTTTGGAATCGATCGTCGCGATCGTCGATGTTCGTGAGAGAAGAAAATCGCGAGAAGAAAATCGGAAAAGAGTGAGCGAGCGCGATAAGGAGGAAGAAGTTTCGATACAGACATATTTGCAATTAATTTATACATGTGTACATTATAAAAAAAAAAAAAAAAAAATGTAAAAAAAGGAGGGAGATGATCTTGAACGGAGCGAGAAGCTCGAGCGGACCGAGATCGACCTTGAGGTGGTAATAGGCTGTAAATCGCGATCTTTATGCCCAGATATGTAAGCTTCTACGTTCGGGCGGTTCCCGGAGAGTATTCGAGATCATCCGCCGGCGTATCCGCGTACTGCTACTCGCAAAAGTATTAAAAATAGCGATAAAGAGAAATAAAAAAAAAAAAAGGTTCGAGTAAGAGCGAGACGAGATCTCTCTTGCTGCCATGTCTGGAATTTTAATAACGTCTGGAGCGTGTCGAGGTACTTAAAGAACCAGCACATTTTTACTCGCTGTCTTAGATAAATAGTCGATGATATTCTTACAATGGCGCCCTCCCCCCTCCCCCTCGAACGATATATTATGAGATTAGCCCTGTAATTGAGCCTCAAGGCTCGCTCTCTCTCTCTCTCTCTGGCTCGTGCAGATCGGAAATCGGTAACGGACTGATTTATTTGTCCGATTTTTATTTTTTCGTCAGCAAAACGAGTCGATTTTAATCCAGCGAATAAGGCGAGAAAGTTAACAAAATATTTTGGATTTAATGCTCGAATAAAATGGAGTCGTTCGTTTTGATAATGTAAAATCATTGAATTCGATCGATTTCGGACGAATAAATCGGTTTTTTTTTTTTCAATCAATTTAATTGCGTAATTCGATTCGGTTCATGGATCGCTGGATCATCGGTCAGAACTGTCAAAATTGTCGAAAAAAAATTTCTCTCGCGCTTCGCCCGGTTTCAAAAAAGATCGATTTCCTTTCGATATTTCTTAAGATCGATCGATTCGATCATCGCTATCGATCTTGTTGTTTTCACCACACCACTTTTGCGGTGATACACGCAGCAAGCACACGCGACTCGTACAACACTTTTCTCCCCCCCCCTCTTGAGAGCGAGCCCCGAGTCTCTTCGGTGCACGAGCCTTTGTCCCCGGCGTTCACCTTAAATGGTTATCCAATTTGTTTTCTCGGAGCTTATCGCAAATCTCCGTCACGAGAGACACTCGCAGTTGTTTTTTTTTTTTTTCCTTTCCTGTTTTATTTTTTTTTTTCGACGGCGCCCTCTGCAAAATCGGAATCGACAACGCGAAGAATAATTAAAGGTTTTTTTTCCTCGATTCTCGAACCGATTTTTCAAACACTTCCGTACAAATCGCTCCTCGAATATCGATAAAGACGGGAGTGAAAAAAAAAGAGTATAAAAAGCTTCGCGAATATAAATAGAGCACAATTTTATATTTAAACCGAATCTCGTATAATAAGTCTAATTATGGAAACCGATTTTATCGCGATTTTTTGTTCATTTGTGGAAATGAAAAAATAAAAATAAAAATAAAACTGATCCGATGAAATAATCGCAGGTGCAATGAAAAGAAATAAATGGACGTCACTTCAATCGGCAAAGGTAATGAATCATTCTCTCGAGTGACGAAGAAAACGTTTTACGCGACTTAAATTCCACGATGACAGAGAAAGAGAGAGGGCGATCAACGATTTGAGATCGTGTTGCGAGGTAATTCATGGAAAATCGAATGAAAAATTGCTGCCGATCAGCCAGAAGAGACGCGATCGTTTCGCCTTTTCTCTCTCTCTCTCTCTCTCTCTCTCTCTCTCTCTCTTCTTCTACTTCTCTTTTTCTACTTATTTTCGTCACTCACGCGTCGGTCTCTTTTTCACCGAGATTAGAAGCGGCGCGCATTCCAATTAATCCGGCCATTTAAGTGCATGCGACGACGCGACACTGAAACTTCATGCCGATTTTTCAACGCTTTATCTATCGTTTCATTTTATTTTATTTTTATTTTTTTTCTCTCGTTTTTTTTTTTTTATACCGATCTCAACACTGACTCTCATCCGAGCTGCAGGTCGATCGCTAACGGTCAATCGGCAAGGAGGTTTTCTAAGAATATCACCGCGAATATCCTTACCAATAAGGATCGTTATATCCCGTCCATAAAATCGAACAAAAAGCGTCAACGATCGCGTGCCGATCTCGTGACAATCCCGTGTCCCATAACTCAATCCCTCGATACTTTTCCCTCATTGCTTCGTTTTGTTTCTTCAATTCGGATATCAACTTTCGTAACTTTCATTATCGTTTCAAACCGATTTTTCGACTCGGAATTCGACGTTAGATTATTTTTTTTTTCGATCAAACTCACGATTTTTCACAAAATCATCGATTTTTCACAAAAACATCGATTTTCCAAAAAATCATCGATTTTTCAAAAAGTTCTTTCGAAATATAAAGATGAAGGATCGAAATTTGAATTTCGGAGAACTTTGGGGCTGAAAAAATGTCGTTTATCATCGTTTCAGGAAGCTTCTCGGAAGCTTCGATGTTGTTCCTGTTTTTTTTTTTTTTTTTTTTTTGGAGCCACTGATAAAAGTTGATTGATGTTATTTGGAGATAAAAATTAGTGTTTCGCGGATGATAAGTGCGTGAGTAATGAAAGGATTTCCTTGAGTTTGATCGCTAAATCGAAAATCCAATTATAGAGGATCGTTCGAAAATGGCTGGGCAAGTACGCGGTGTGTCAATCGCGTCGATTAATCGTTCGGTCGGCATTAGAATACTCGATGGGAAATGCAAAAGAGTGGAAAAAAAAGGAAGAAAAAAATAAAATAAAATGTTGAAAAAATGAGGAGAATTCAGACGTTTGAGCTTTTACCTTGATGTCCAAATGAGCGATATTTCTTTCGTGGAGGTAGGCAAGTCCTTCCACCAGTTGTTTGACAAAGTGAACCACGTCACCCTCCAGCGGTACCAAATCACCGTCTATGAGTGTCTGCAGATCTCCACCGGGTGCGCTGAGCCGTTCAACAAATACAGAACACAAATAAATAAATAAATAAATATACAAACGTCGCGCTCGGAATTTCTTTGTCACGATTCACCGACGTCTCGTTCTCACCAATAATGACAGTTTTCCGCGTACCGACTCAATTAACCCTTTTCAACAATTTTCTGTTATTTTTTTTTCTCAATTTTTAATTTTTAATTTTTATCGAAATAAATTTTTTCGAATCAATTTTTTTTTTTTGAATTTTTCAAAATTCTCATTCAATTTTTCGTTTAAATTTATTTATTTCGTTTTTTAATTAACGAATGAACCGTAAATGCGACAAAAGCCTCAAAATTCGATTTCAATTTTGTAATTTTGTTTTCGTATCGAGGAAAAAAAATTGAAAAAAAAAAAAAAAATCGTTTATATCAGAACTTACAATTCCATCACGAGTATGATCTCTTTCGGAGTCTCGTAAACATCGTGAAGACGAACGACGCGGGGTGATTGCGAGCAGAGCGAGAGAAGAGCTATTTCATGGCGCAATTCGGCGCTGCAATCGGTATTGAAACGATTTCTCGATGAATATTTTGCCGCGTAAAGTGTCCCGGTTGAGCGTGAACGGCATCGATAGACCTTGGCCCATTGGCCGCTGAAAAAAAATTCGAAAAAATTGATTTTTTCAAAAAAAAAAAAAAAAATTGCTCCCACTCCATATTTGCCAATGAATCAGAACGAAGAGCTCGTGGAAAATGCTCCGAGAAATCGGTATACCGATTTTCAGACTTCCGTCCCAAGCAATTGGACAAAAAGTAACGGAATTTTCGAGAAAAAAAAAAAAAAAAAAAACATCTCCCAGGAGATGCTCCTGCAACTCCAGGGACGTCGAGTGCCTGCCAAAGGTCCTCGAACTCGGAAATCCGTAAAAAAAAAAATCACGAATATACGTATACAAAAATAAATACACGTATATAAATATGAAGCGTATCAGAAATTTAATGCCGGAGATTATTTCTCATAAAAGTCAGAGCATGGTCCGGAGCAGGACCGCGTAATTATTCCCCGGTGACAAGCTTCGGCGAGTATAACTTAAAAAAAAAAAAAATAAAATAAAAAAATTAAAAAAAAATGAAATAAAAATGTTTGCGTTTTGTCGAGGGCGTATATTTCGTGATGAACCGTGACGAAATCTTTAACCGTGTTTGTCATACCGAGAGACGTGAAATCCTCTCGTACAAAACGAGTAGAAAATCGGCAAAGAATAATAAATAAAAAAAAAATAAAAAGAAAGAAAAAAAAAAAAAAAAACCGAGAAATAAAACGAGGCGCGAGTGGATATTCTCCTCGAGAAAAAAAGAAAAAGTTCAGCGATGCGGTGGACTTTGGTCACGGTGATTTAGAGCGTATAAACGGTCCCGTATATAAGTCGACGAGCCACCGAAATCGATCCTCCCGCAGCAACCAACGGATTAAATCTTTAACGGCGTCAATAAAACCAAAAAATATATGTATATAGATCTATACATTTTTCACTTTATTATTTATGCTTCCTTCTTCTACTTTTGTTCCCTTGTCATTCTGTTTTCCCACTATTTATCGACGTGCTTCGTGTACGATCTTTACTTTTCTGATTTTTTTTTCTTTTTTCTTTCGATTATTTATCGATGCACTTTATTCGCCGAAGCTCCTTGCTCTCCGCTCGTCCCACCGTCCTGTCATCGATCTTTACGATCCTGATCCCATATTCAACGGCCACTACTCAACTCGAGAGTTTATTTGTGAAAAAAAAAAAAAAAAAAAAAAAAAAAAAAAAAAAAAAAAACAAACAAACACAACGTCGACTACGAACGATTTTTCAATTTCAGATTCGTACGAATTTCATTGAAAAAAAAATGACATCTCGAAGACGAATCTGCTGAGAAAATATTTTTCGAAACAGTGCTCTTTCTCTCACTCGATCGTGTTGAATGAAAAATTATGAAAAAAAAAAACTGCGCCCAATTTCGAGGGTTTTTCTATTTTCAATTCATCGAGATATATATGTGCACGAAGAATTTTTCGAATTTTCCTGACGAAAAATCGATTTACTAACAAATAGAATAAACAAATTCATGGAAATGCTAAAATTGAAAAAAAAAGTAACCAAATACAATTTTTTTTTTTTTTAATTTTATCGATTTTTCTTCGTTTCGAGCTTCCAAAACGAAGAAAGCTCGAAACATTTTTCATTCAGCCAAACTTACGTGCTCGAATTGAATTGGATTTAAATGAATGAAAAAAAAAAAAAAAAAATCAACAATTCGAAAACTGCAAAGAAATATCAAAATTTGCAAGCTCATCGACTAAAAATATTTGTATCGTACTGGCCATAGATGTATTTTCAATTTTCAATAAATCGTGTTTAAAGCGACCGATCACGTGGCTGGTTTATGACGAGTTTTAGCCTCAATAATCGAACGTTGGATAGAACGTCGATGAACAAAGTTCAACGGATCGATGAATCGAGGTAGGTATATAGGGGTAAGCGTTTATATATTTATATATATTTAAAATGTTGGGGAACGTGTTATAAAAATTTGTGTTGCAGGGCAGTGTGTGGCCGGCCTAGATGTCCGTAAACTGGATAGACGATATATAATGGCGCCTCGAGATTTATCTCGTGTGATCGGATTTGTGTGTCAAATGTTGCTGCTGTGCGCGAGTGTCTCGGGCATTGAATGGGAAGCAGAGCGATTAAATCGAGTTCATTAGAGTTGCAAAAAGTGAGTGTGTGGCAATGGTGCGCTACCGATTTTATATATCATACTCGTATAATGCGATCGTTTATCATTTTATCATTGTTGTTATGGTGTTGTTCACATAAATTGCTACTTTGAGCAACGAGAGACTTATCGATGCATGAGCGAAAAAAAAAAAAACACATACACACACATTGAAAATTCTTATTAACATAACATGATGAATATTAAACGAGCTAGGTTCAGAGAAACGATTCTGTACGACGTCGTCGTACACCAGCTCGTACGACAGCTCCTGAACCGTAAAACCCTCACGTGCCAATTTTTATTATTATTATATTTCATTTTATTATTATTACTATTTGATTTTTTTAAATTTTATTCTATTATATTTTCATTAATTCATTATTATTACTATTTGATTTAAAAAAAAAAAATTTTTTAATTATATTTTCATTCATTTATTGTTATTACTATTTAATTTTTTTTTTAATTTTAATTTATCATATTTTCATTAATTTATTATTATTTTGATTTATAACTTTATATTTAATATAAAATGAAAAATTAATTATAATTTATTATAAGTTATAAATTAATAAAATACAAAATTTATTAATTTTATTAATATTATACATTGTTTTTGTATAAAATTAATTAATTTTATTATTGTTGCTATTAAAATAGAGATTTTTATATACGTTTATGCTTTTTTTTTTTTATCCGTTATTATTTGTGTGCTTGCAAAAAAATTCAATCGGTCTTCTTACTTTTCACGATCCATTTCACCATTCCACGGATGCCGTTTATCGGATCATTTGATCATAAAAAACAACGATTATGAGCCTGCTGATCGTGGCTTCGATAACCGGATTTGTGCAACATTGTTGACTCGGATTTATGGATCGGTTGATGTGGAATTGAGAGTTGAGAGAGAGAGAGAGAGAGAGAGAAAGAGAAAAATTAATTCTGGGAAAGAATCGGTGCGTTTATGCGGAGAAAATTCTTTGTGAATTTTTTTTTCTCTCCTTTCCTTCGAGATTGATGGAGAATTTTTTGCAATTCATTGAGAAACTATCGTTCGAATTGGGAATTCCGTAATAGAAAACTAGCGAATGAATTGATGGGGGCCAAAAAAAAAAAATAATAATTGTCGATCGAATTTTGAGAAACTTCGTTCGCCCACCTGGACTGACCAAAAGAAATATAACAATTTGGCAAGCCCACGCCGGATCAGGGCCTAACGGGTCTGCTGGCTATCAAATTCTATAGCGTTTCTTAGCCTGCTCGCAAAAAGTGCTGGCGAATGGGTCAGTGAAGAAAAGTAAAGAGAAAAAAAAAAAATAAAGAAATTGAGATCTCCGGAGATTAGTGCCACCTGGCAAACGGGTGACAAAAGTCTTTGCCTCACTTTCGTAGAAGCTCGTCAAAGTCTGCCAAGCGATTTTAGGCTCGTTAAAACATCAGGCAACGTTGAATCGTCATTATTTTTAAGTGCGACAAGATATTCGGGGCAAAATGGAACACACCGATTCTAACAGCTTCGAAAAAAAAAAAAAAAAAATCAATAAATCTATAACGAGAAAAGTCCAATCATCGAATCGGTCCAGATGAACTTGGTGGGGGTGACATTTCGGACAAAATGGAATGCACCACCTCGAACTCACAACTACTGAGCTAATTAATAAATTAATTAACTAATAAATAAATAAATAAATAAATAAATAAATAAATAAATAAATAAATAAATAAATAAATAAATAAATAAATAAATAAATAAATAAATAAATAAATAAATAAATAAATAAATAAATAAATAAATAAATAAATAAATAAATAAATAAATAAATAAATAAATAAATAAATAAATAAATAAATAAATAAATAAATAAATAAATAAATAAAATAATTAATTAATTAAATAACAGAAATGAATGAATAACTGAACGATCAATAATTGAACCGATTCTAATGAACTTTCAATGATGAAATAACATAAAAAATTTATCCGAAAAAAAAAAAAAACAAGAGACCGATTAGCACGTGTTTCCAAAGGGACATCCACGCCGTAACTTTGCTTACTTAACAGCGAGCGTTAACCCGAACCGACCTGAGAGAATATGACGTTTGAATCGCGTCACGCTCCTTGTCCGCCTCGCGTTCATCGCGAGACCAGTAATTACCGCGGATCTAGTTTACCGCCCGGCAATTAATCGTCACAATAAATATGATTAATGCCAGACCGAGCGGCCTGGCGCTTCGGGCATTTCTCCTCTATTTTTATGCCTCCTTTGTACATACGTTTGAAGATAGGATGAAAAAAAAAATAAAGATAAACGTTTATGTATGTACGGGACAAGCCTCGTACACGTGTTTTGTATCCTGCAACGAATCTCTCTCTCTCTCTCTTTGCCAGAAGCGCTTCACCGTGACGGAGTTAATGTTCAACGCGGCGTGCTAATTAATCTCTCGTTTTCTTCTCTCCCTCTCTCTCTCTCTCTCACAACTGCGACTATTTTCTCATGATCGAACCTCCTGTCTTTTCAAGATATGCGTATTTATCCAGGTGTTTATTTATCCGTTTAAATGAGAGAATTCTTCATGAAAGGAATCAAAAGAATTGGGAAGAAATTTGAAGAGCTTTTTTCTCCCCAGAAAATTCGGACGATCATAAACTCGATCATTTTGCTCATGATTGAAATCCTGCAGGATCTGTTCAACGATCTAAGTTTCTTAATCTCTTGTCCTTCGGTTTTGCTTAAGATAGTTTTTTTTTTTTTCTAATTTTCTACTCCTCATCGAGTGTCATTGACTCTTGGCCCCAATCATCAGACCTTTGGACACTTCGAGGGTGACCGGTATTTCAAATCCCAAGTAAGGACTGTCCGAGCTGACACGCGGCATTAGTCAAGGCTTTTTGTTTGTTTTTTTTTTTTTTTTCTTCTTTTACCAGTAACCTAATCGTCCTCGTTTCACTTCGTATTTAAAGTATTTGCCAACGGAGCCATTATTCCAGGTGCCTCTTGACTGATTGACAGCGTCATTGTACGATGATTGAAACATCATTTTTGTGCTTCATTTTTACTAATAAAATGGGCAATTATCGTTTTTGAGAAATTTCGCGACTGTTTTCAAGATCGATTACCATTTCGGGGGAATACGAAGGCCTTTTTTGCTGTCTACTGGGATCCGATGAGTCGTGACTCGAAAACGTTTTTTTTTCATAAAATTCCATCCGGTCAAATTAGCATTGAGATAACGGCGAGTCTTGCGATCTATTCGGGTCTGTCAGACCCAGAAATCTATTTTTCGACTCGAATGGTTTGGATCCAGACTTTTTTTCTACAAATAAAATGAAGAAAAAAAAAAATGTTGCTCTCGACCGGGAGAGAGTTTGGAGCGACAAAATTAGGTCAGATCCAGAGTCAAATTGTTTTTTTTTTCTTTTTTTTTCTCTCTAGATTGATCGATTAGAAAAACGGTTGGATAATTACCTCGCGAATGGTTTCGGATCGATTTCATAGTGTTCGGAAATGGGTCCGGTTTTGACGACCCTAGAGAGCTGAGCTTCCTGTACGAGTACGAGGCCCTCTTTGACGTGTTTCTCGCTCCACTGAACCCTGCATCTTCCTCGACATCTCTCGATCGGTTTCTCGCGATCTCGTTTGTTATTGGCCTTGGAAGATGAGGAGGCAGAGGATTTCGACGCGGTCGAGTGTAATTTTCGATGCTGCGGACGAGGCGAAGTCTTTCGTGTCGAGGACATCGTTGGATTTTGATGATTCGACTGATAAATCATTATACTTGATCGATCGTTTCCGGGCCGCGAAGAACCTCGGATTTCCGCTTTTTTTTTTTTATTATTTTTATTTTAAAACGACGAATCACACTTTTTCTTTATTATTTTAACACTTGAATTCTTTTCGCGGGTTTGATCGGATTGATTTAAAGAATTTTTAGCACACTCGTCGACTCCAGCGACTTTCGAATCAATCGTTTCTTTCTATATTATTATTTATTTCCTTTTTTTTTTCTCTCTCTCATTTATCTAATGACTTTTTTCACACTGTTTTACTTCTTAATTATTATTCGCCTCGACAAATGACCTTCGTAAAAGCGTACGAGAATGCACCGTTGCACACACGAGTACACAGACACTGACACACGCGCGCGATTTATGGAACGAGGTACGCGGAGACTATGCTTCGACGCTGGAGAACACAACAGATCGCCCGATCCTCGTGCCACGATTCCCGATTTTTTTTTTTATATCAACATTTATCCACCTTTATATTCATGTATCTTTAGTTTTCGTATTAGTTGATCCTCTCGATGTCGTAATATCTCGTGATTTATGGACAGCGTGTAACTTTCAAGTGTCACGATCCATTTAACGATAACACATTGTGCGCGAGAATTCTTCTTTTTTTTTTTTTTTTTTTCAATTTTTTTTTCTCTTTCCTTTTGCTGC
The DNA here is from genome assembly GCA_037893425.1 of Campoplex nolae. Classification (NCBI taxonomy): domain Eukaryota; kingdom Metazoa; phylum Arthropoda; class Insecta; order Hymenoptera; family Ichneumonidae; genus Campoplex; species Campoplex nolae. Next base: position 1,819,247 of record JBBLXU010001785.1, on the reverse strand, counting down.
GTATTTATCCTGTCTCGTGGATCCAGCTACGATGCATAGAGTCGATGCCTCGTTTGACAGCTCGGGAGATGCAATCTCGATTATTCTCGTCAACGCTGAAATCACATTGGCCTTGCTTCAGGTGCTGCGTATATAAATTATGAAATTTTCGTTTCGTTACGAAAATCATTCGTTCACGAATAATTGAATGATTGTGTCGAAATAATGAGAATTTATTGTTTTTTCGTTCTCGTTCGTTGAAGAGCTCGTTAAGATTTTATTATTTTTTTTGTAATTTTTTTTTCGAATTTTTTCTCAAATTTATTGTTTGGGCTCTTTTGATTTTTGTTTTTTTTTTTTTTTTTTTTTTTTTTTTTTTTTTTCTAAATCGAAACGAAGTCGTAAAATTTATTGAAGATATACGTACCGAAATGCAGAATTTCGAATATCGTTGCACGATCTTTCCAGGCAGGATCGCAAAGTCGTGAGCGATTATTATCGATAAAACGCAATGAAATATTTATTTAGCACAGATTAATATCGAACAGGCGACGAAAAAAAAAAAACGGCTAAAGATACTCGCGAATCTTCACATCCTGCAGAATGTTCGCTCTCGAGATAGAGCTCTCTCGCAATGAGACACAAAACTCGACATCCACTGCGCGCTTCGCGGTCCAGCGCGAGTCTGACAACTGACCTTACGAGACTCGAAAGATCTCGCTGGTATACTCCGAGCAGCCACAGCTCTTTCGCTTCTTCACTCTTTCAAACTTCCCTCTCCCGATTTTCATCTCTCTTCGTCTCTCTTCTCTCTCTCTCTCTCTCTCTCTCGCTCGCTCTCTCTGAGTGTCTCCCGACAGCATCTCGCCCGAGTGCCCGAGTCTCTTGAATATGTACATCGAACAACGTATACAGGAAAATTGGCGGGAATATGGACCATTCGCCGTCAACAAAATTTTCTCATCCATCAACAATACTTTTTCTTATCAAAATTAAAAATCGATAAACCGTAAGGATAAAAAGAAAAAAAAAAACACGAAATATTAAGGGAATTCTGAAATTAATGAAATTCTAGAATTCATTTTGTTTTTGTTTGCAAAAAATGAAGAATTCGATCATTTTCATTATCGACGAGTTCGATTAATCAGAGTCTGTTAGAAGTGCATTGAAAGAATTGAAGTTCATCGTGGCTGTGGAAGGATCGACACTTATTAACATCTTGTCAATTTTCTTGATAAAAAATTCATTAAAATTAAAACAGAGGGGGGGGGGGGTCCATTTTACCCCGAAGTTTCATGTATATACATAGAAACATACACAGAATGATATTTCCTTTTTTTTTTCTTTTGCGAGTCTCGACGTCATCGGTCTCGCTTGAGCCTTTGGTAGGTTTCGTGTGCATACTCTCTTTTTTTTTGTTTTTTTTTTTAAGGCTCGATCTCTCTCGTACCGATTCGAAGCGGTTTCGGACTTGTTTACCCTTTCCTTCGGACGATTTTCTTCGCAAAGTCCGCGCTGGACGCGACCCGACCACGGCTGCTGGACACTCGAACCTATATGTGCTCTGACGTAGGTGGAATCCAGTCACGTATTTCAATCTACAGGCGATTCGTCGTCAAATCGAATGTACACTCGAGTTTATTCAAATTTTTATCGAATGAAAAAAATGAAAAAATTGAAAAACATAATTTCGTTTAAAAATCGTAAGTTTAACGTTCATTTTTAACAATTTTTTTTACATAAAAACTAAAAAGAATCGTTGCCAAACGAATAAAAATAAAAAAGAAGTCATTTGGATTTTTTAGAATCGTTTCGAGTCACCGAATGGTGAATCAGTTGAAAATTAAAAAAAAAAAAAAAAAAAACACGTTTGAAGCTTTAATTAACACTAATGAGCCGATGTATTTTAGATTTGAAGTATTTTGCGGTGGAAGCTTGAACTTTATTTTTATTCATGTTCGATTACCTCCTATCATCGTCATTATAATTACTATCGTCGTCATCATCATTATCATAATTAACTCATACAGAATCATTTTAATAACGCTGGGATATATATGATTGCATGAAAAAAAAAATGAGAGTCGAGCATAAAACACGCGATTGGCCGTGCACAATCTTTTTTTTTTTTTTTTTTTTCTGTCTTGAACGGAATTGCAATTGGAATTGTCGAATCCCACGGGATTTCTCTCCGCGTCAGACGCGCATAAAGGCCGGTTTATGTGGTCTCGAGGAACAACTCGAGTAACAGAGTTGGCGTGAGCTCGATCGAGATCTCATTCGAACTGTACTTTAATGATTTTTTGTTTCGATTTTTCTCTACCAGTTTAGTTGCGTAATAAAATGTGAAGAACATTTTAACAATTATTTGATAATTTTTAATTGATCTTTTGAAAACAATCGTCAAGAATTATTGGATAAAAAATTATTTTATATCAATTAATTTATAGATTCTAAAATAATAAATGTGCAATGAAATGATAAACGCGAGATTTCTCTTGCCGTTTGCTAATAATGTACATTACCGGGCCAGACATCGCGAGTGTACATTCTGAAAAGAGAATGCATTTATATACATATCCATGGCGGTGCTACGTCCCCCGAATCACGAGCGAACAAAGAGGATGAGGTCGATATTGTGGCGAGTCTTCGTACATACTCGTTGTCGTGTACTCCGAGAGAACATCGAGAATCCGTGAACAAAGCAGGCGACTTATTTTGTATATATGTACAGGGTGGCTTGGGATTTTCATTTGAGATTTGGAGTATCGATAGATCGTGAAATTCCGAAGATAAAAGTCCTTGGGTACTTTCCTCTACGATGCTTCGTTCATGAGATATCGATGAAATTAGGGACAAAGGATTTGATGGACTGCGGGGAGCTTTTGAAGTGGGGGAAAAAGGCGGGGCCTGAGCGCTCCCGCCCTTCTCGACGCCACTGGCGCTCGGTATTCGTCGTCGGTTATTGATCGATAACTCTTCAAGGCTGCGTCGTAGAGACGAATGCCCGAGTACTTTTCTTTTTAGAATTTGAAAATTTAAATCCTTCTCAAGGTTTCGATCTGATTTCTCGGACACCCTGAATAATATTCATAAAATTGTATACAAAAGGTTTATGCACGCTTACAACACTCATCACCGGATCACCTTCGTCTCGTTTCTCTCTTTTCGTATCTCTCTTCATGCTCGCACGCGTCCGCAGTCGAAATATTTTCATTCGGGTATCAACAATAAATAATTTAACGCGCGTAAAATTCGCGGATGCTGGAGAAATCGATTTTTTTTGCACGTGTCCGCGCGCGGACGTTCGATAACGTACATCGGGTTGAACCGGCGTTTGTAAAAAGCGTTAATATGTTAATGAACGCGTGGGGGCCTTGCCCGGCAGATTTTCATGTTCGATTATATTGCTCCGGGGAAATAAGTGGTCCAGCATCGTTCTCCACATTTTCGATCCTTCCTTGGTGACCGTACCCGACGAAGAGAGACACGCTTTTGTCGTTGATCTCTCAGAATATTCCAATGAATTTTTGACAATCATGGTGGTCGCGGGTGCGAGGACCAAGTGGACCTGAAAAAAATCTCTCGGACTTTAACAGTGGCGAGATTTCCCCTTAAGGGAGTGGTCCAGATTAGATCTGCTCGTTTTCGTTGCTGCAGTTCCAGTTCTCATTTTTGCAGCAGCAGCAGCAGCAGCAGCAGCAAAAATAGGACGTGCAAGTCTGAATTTGAGTCTTTAAATTCAAAGCAACAATGAGATTTGTTGTTTTTTTTTTCAATGAAAAAGAAAATCTTGCTGGTCGAAGTCATTCCCATCGAATTAGGAAGTATACTTATCGGGACATATTTATAGTCGATTCTGCATGTACCCGAGGGAGAATCGTGAGTATAGATTCGTTTATAAAATACCATTAGCATAAACATATAGAATCTTTCGTTTTTCCACATCGCTCGATTCGAAAGAGCTACGTACGTTATATAGATATGTATAAAAGGATTAAATAGTGTATACACATCTCGACCTTCGAGAGATTCCGGTAAATCTGACATTTAATTGCCGTGGAATTATTCAAGGTGGTGCATACGTTTGGTGTGTGAACTCTCGCGGGAACTTCCACCGAGTGCTGATGACGACAATGTGAAAAGTACCGAGTACGTACGTTCAGTTTTACATATATGTTCATGTGCGCGCGCCTGTGTGCACTTCGGGAAGTCCGTCGTACAGACCGCATTTACGTATGCCTGGCGCCATGCAAACTTCTTTGTTTTTCTTTTCTTTCTTTTTTACGTCTCTTCCTTTCTCTCACTTTCGATCTTTCTTTTTTTACGCTTTGTACGCGATTCGCGAGATGAACCTCCGGCAATATTCACGCTCTATGCATTAAACCCGATCTTTGTTATGTATACGTATATTTTTGTGAATATATATGGGGTGCTCTACGAATGAAGATTGAAACCGATTAATTTAGACAGGCAATTAAATTTCGAGTGAAAAAGTTGTTGGACGCTTTTCGATGCGACGAATATTTAACGAGTTATTCATAGTTGAAGTTTGACCAATGGTGGGGCGCACAGGTGACGCTACGAGGAGCGCTGTGGTGGGGCGCGCGCTTCTGATTGGTCGACGACTTTCAAGCTTTATAACTCATCAGATTTTCGTCGTATTGAAAAACGTCCAAGAACTTTTTTACTCGGTATCGAGTGTTGAATCTAAATTTGTGGATTTTAACCTCAAAACTGGGACCTCCTGTACACAGAGATATTTCGCAGATTCGTCTTTCGTTGCTGAGCAGCCTGAGATCGTCGAGAGGTATATACCGAAGAAAAAAGATGCACAAAGTGCGAATTAACGAGGGCTCACGGTCATCGCAATTTATTATCACTTCTCGAGAGACTTCTTAGCATCAGTGCGGGTGAGTTGAACACGCCCGTTTTTCTGCAAAGCGAAAAATATTCGCAATCTTGATATAAATCCTCTACGCCTCTGAGAGGAGAAGAACGGAAGAGTGGCTCCTTCTCTTGCTTATCTTTCAGCAGCTTTCTGTCCGTACAGGAAAAATCTGTGATGTTCTCCAAAGTCATAACTTCCTGCAGCAAAAGAAATTACAGACTGGAGGCAAAAAAGCGATTTTTTTTTGGTGAAGCGAAAATCTCTCATCGCCGGTGCGTCTGTGATCGAGATAATTTTTTAAAGAGAACTCAGAGAGTGAGAGAGGATAAAATAATTTTTATCGTTTATTCGATAAAATTGAACGAAAGCTCACTAATAAAATTTAAAGATTTTTACGATTTGTTTAATAACTCGAGTATGCTTTATATATTTGTTATAAATGTAACAAAAAGTATTTTACATTTATACATAACATCACAGCATCCACTTATCGTTCTCGAAAGAAACAACTTTCACTCCTGGGGGCGCTTGCCCGTATTGAACGTACAGATCCGCTCTCGCGATTTATCACTTTTTATGCTCTCGCATATTCGTTTCGCTAATTTTCTAATTTATTAATAGTCGCGTTACTCACTCGGATCAGGTGATTCAAGAAGCTTTGAATAACTGAATCGATATAAATTAGTCCCACTTCCCAATGAAATTTCATCTTTTCCATAGACCCAGAGCGGAGCGGGGTAATATGGACCAATAAAAAAAAAAAAAAAAAAAAAAAATCGATTCGCAATCAAAGCGTAAAATCAACTAACAGAAAAAATTGTTATTCCCTCTCGATTTTGCACGAACCCCACCATTGAAAAAAAAATCTTACATTACCGTTTGTACGACGAACATAAAAATAAATGAACAACTCGCAAAAAACTTTCGCTTCCTTTTATTGTTTATTGTCAACGCGCATGAACTAAACTCGAAAAAAAAGTCATTAAATCGTACAAGGAGAGAAAACACTGATTGAGATTTGCAGCCGAGGTCGGCAACGTCAACGACGAGTTTCCTTATCATCGTCAATATTTTTATCATGAAAAAGTATCTAATTTTAATAGCGTAAAACACATCCTCGAATCGAAGAATTTACGAGTTACAATCATCATATATACATATATACATATGTGTGTGTGAGTGTAAAATCATACGTTTAATGACTCTTCCGTATGCACTCGAAGAGCAATAATCGTCAGGACAGAGAGCGAGAAAGAATATTTACAGGCGGTAACGACGGATCGAGGTCGCAAAGACGAGACGAATTCCTTGACTCTCTAACGTCGAATAAAAATATCAAAAAAAAGTGCAAGTACACGACGAAGCATCTCACAACAAAATAAAAACGTAAATGAAAATTCGTGAAAACCTTGAACAAACAATTTTTTGATTTTCTCACAAAAACAACTCGTTTTTGTTTCTGACTGTACAAAAGCATCTTTAAATACGTTTTGTATGCCATAAGAATACAGTACTCGAAAAAAATCACTATATTTTGGTCCGATAAATCTGCAAGGTCGCTAATGGATCCTGCACTCCGTACCTATATATATATATGCATTGAAAATACTTTTCAATCTTCCTGTTATACCGACACGTATTTATTCGTATTTGCTTCCGTGCGGATCGTTTACGAGCCACGCGTACCATCGCAAAGACGTTGGCCCTGCCGCACCTCGTCCTCAGTAATTGTCCCCTAATTAATGTCCCAATTAGCATTGATAAACTCAGTCTGCACTTGTTCTTTGTTACGAACAAAAAGTCTGTATGTATTCAGGTAGAAGGAACGTTGGTGCTTAATGGGGGGGGGGGGGGATGAAATGAAGCAGCGTGGGAAATAAACTGCAGTATTATTTCGCTCATTGAGGACACAGATCAATTTAACAGGACTTGAGTCATCTAACACGAAAAAAATTAATAAATTAGAATTTTATTATGGTTTCCGGTGGAAGTTCAGTTTTCACAGGAGCTAATGCAAACGGTGTAATAAAATATTTATTTTGATTATTCTGATTAACAAAAAAGCGATTAACAAACGACCAGTTTAACGACAATTTTAGAACGGAGATATCGGATGGTGGCTGTGGTCCGAATTTTGTAGAAAAAAGTTCCAGCTCATTGTAATTTTACTTTTAATGTTGAAATTTTTTTTTTTTTTTTTTTTTTTCAATATTTTGTTGAGTCGTGGAAGCGTTTTGCGGCTCGCAAAACGACTCTTCAGCTAACTTGTCAATATTATAATCAGAATAGTTTCCAGAATAATATCTGCGTAAAAGCATTGAGACACGTAATCATTGTTTCATCGTTCATGGATCATATCATTGTTCGTGGAGAAATCATCAAGCTTTATCACAGCCAGAGAAAATTTTTATAGAACGTGCATTAAGTAACAATATTTTCTTACCTCAGGGAAAGCTCCGTGCAGGGTTTATGATTAAGTATAATTACGAAATCGATCTTGTCGAAATACGAGAAATGTCCATTAGTTGGAATAAAACGAGGACTGCTGTTGGTGCTGATTAGAAATCAAAATAATAGATGGGATATCTCGTGATAGCTATTATGAAGCATTGAAAATGGCGAAAGGTAAAACGTTCGTTACAAGTGTTAACTGATATCCAGGTCAAATAATTTTCTTTGTAATAACATGAGGAGTCAGAAAAGCTATCGGGAAAAGCCTGTCGTAATGCAGATTGCATGCTTTTGTCGTGATAAGCAACGACGCAATTAAAGTAGCTTTTACGTGTCTTAGCGAATCGAATGTTTTGCAACTTTCGTCGTCATTGGAAACCGTTTTGAAAGGGCTGTAAAGATGATGTCGGAACATGACCGACGAACAGTGACACATCGAAGACTCTTTCTGTCAACATCTGTGTGTGACTACGTTCTCGAATAAAGTTTCGGGACCATGCGTGATCTAAGCGCCTGGTTGGTGTTGCTGGTCGTGCACTTGGCGGTGATTCCTTTTGTCGGTGGAAACAATACGCATGTGTCGAATACATCGCTCGATCTTGGTGCAGTAACGGTAAGCTGAAATCTTCTTCTATCGTTATCGTTTTGAAATTTTTGACTGTTCATAGAAACGAATTGATCTTCGTCGATTCTTTGGCAATGGAACTTACTGGTATTTTGATGTTTTGTAGGCGAAAATCATAAAATTATGCTACGGAGAACGCATAACGACTATCGGGGTGGCCGGAAACGTGTCCAATTCTTTCGTGGCTTCGATATTTTCCGGTGATCCAATCAGCATAGTTTTACTCAACGACGACGAAAATTCAGTAACGAATGAAGCGGTATCGCCGATGTCTCGGTACAAACTGCAGATGTTCGCGATCACGGCTACGTCACCATCAGCGTTCAGAAGTCTCCTCGTTCATATAAAGCGTTCCCGATGGTGGAATCACATGGCTCAATTTTATGTATTCCATTCGCCTGATCAAAAAATGGGATGTACCGAGGCGTCCAAATATTTGTGGACAGCTTGGAAGATGGACGTACTAGGAGTGAAATTTGTCTGCAATGACGGCGATAGAGGTTCATTGATTTACATGTTCAATCCTTACACCAATAATGCTCCAGTTCCTTGGAAATTGGTGCGGACTCGGAAAGGCCTCAATAATCACCCATGGACTCTGTTCGTGCGTCGATATTTAAAAAACGCGAACATTTGCAAAAACATAGATTTCGACCAGACGAGAGATCCAGGTGGATACGAGGTTCGCTTAACAGCAGTTGAAGGCCCTTCAATGCGTGGCCAACTTTCTCAATTTCCAGTTATCAATCAGAGGATGTGCACAATTTCGTCGCATATGAACATAAAATTTAAAGTAATCCCCAAGCCAGGAAACGTAACTTTAGGATTCATCGATGAAGATGGCAAAGGTCATGGCATGGTAGCGGATTTGACCAATGGTCACAGTGACATGATATTGCGGGTAGCACCACTATCAGTAGTTCCAGAGCTACCAGGCAGCTATCCGATTTACGTCAAACTGTTTGCTGTTACTCAGTACACCGGCTATCTAAGCCAATGGGAGAAAGTCACGACTGCAATAGATTTCCCCTCGAGAATCGGCGTGTTGATCGTGACCATGGTTACCGTGATTTTCCTGAAATATGCTCTCCGTCAACCCTTCATGATAGCAGTACTCAATGCATTTCGCGTCATAATCTGCAACGGTAGCTTCACCAAATTGCCGACTAAAATCGGCCCAAGAATTTATCTTCCCTGCTTATTCTGCTTTGTCATAGTCATTCAGGCTTTATATCAGGGACAGCTAGCTGCTCGACTGTCGAAACACGATCGTTATCCAAACGTCAATAATAAACGTGATCTGATGAAGTCTCATTACTTACTTTGTGGACGTGAAATTGATAGGGTAATTTTTAGTGATGACGCTTATGAGGGACGTTTCATCCCTCTACCCATGTTTCTCAAACACTGTACGGATTACGTATTACAAAACTCATCTATTGCCTGCGTGAGTGGATGGGAATATCTCGTGAATGAAACTCTCGAATCAAAGCTTCACATGTCTAGAGACTCGATCGCTGAGGGTCCCATAAAAAATTTGCTTAGAAGAGATTGGCCATTAGAAGGAAGACTCCACAGACATTATTCTCGCTACACTGAGTCCGGTATCGAAAGTTATTACCATAAACAGCTCACTACAGTGGTATTTCGTACTTTAGATGTCAATGAAAACGGAAGCGGCGATGATGAGTTCAGAGTTTTGTATCTCGCCGATTTCGATTTCGCATTTGTGATTCTAGCAATTGGATTGGGATCCGCTCTCATAAGTTTCGTGATTGAACTTTGTTTCGCGCACTTTCAATCCAAAAAAAAAGTCAGGCCGTTCATTGTAAGGAAACGGCGCCGTTTGGTTAACAATTTCATAAGAAAATGAAATACTGCAAAGATAAAAAATCCATTTTTCTAATAGTTATACAACCGCATCGCATCACGTTTGAAATTTTGAATGATTAAGAATTGTAATAATATCTGTCACAGTTGCTGTTATTTGGGCTTTGGCTAACACACTTTATTCTATATTTGAAAATGAAATCGAAGTGAGCTAATAAAATGTGTTAAAAGTTTGAAGCGGCTCGGATAATGTCAACAGGTGCCATCATACGATTGTAATCATAGATGGAAAAAAATCGTTTTTTTTTTTTTTTTACTCGAGAATCGTTGAGATTGAACTCAGCATAGATTCGCCTCTATGCTGATGCTTTTATGCATGATTATGGTATGCATGTAACGCACATTTATTATGCACGTGCCCGGGACGCACGACAACTCACGATTCACTATTCAAGAATTAGACACAATAGGCAGTGCGAGAGAGAGAGAGAGAGAGAGTGAGCGAGGGGGAGGGGGGGGGGGAGAAGAGAAGGAAAAATTATAATAAGTGCGTCCCACGAATATGTGAGATCTTTGATACGAGGAAACGAGCTACGCGAAGCCACACACGACGACGAATGTCGTAGTGGCCTTGACATTCGTACAATTTGTTATAACGATGAGAATCATGAACGCAGAAATACGAGGGTCATCTCGCGGCTCAATAATCTGCATTGTCTTTGCCATATATATATATATTTTTTCTCAAATCGCGTGAATTCTCGTCTCTCGGAAGTATCGTTCATCGAAACAAATTACTTTTTTATTGGCATTTTTTTTTTTAGTTAATTCGCTCGGAATTGAAAAAAAATGAGCTTTGGAAATGGAGAATTATTGATTTATCGATCGAAGAATTAATTTTATCGAAATTTCGAGTTAAAAAATTCATTTTTCATCGATAAATCGATTATCAAATTTTTATTATATTTTCATCATTTTATTTTTCATGTTATTTGGACCAGTCGGATCGATGTATCGAGGATCGTCTATATTATCATCGAGCCACGTTTATTCGTCGAAAATGATTATCCGCGAGGCGTTCAAAGTATCGAAAGTATTCATTAGTTCCTCAACTTTATGTTTATGTAATTTTCAACGCGTGGGTATCGCCCAAGGCGAGATGAAACGTCATCTATATATATATATACATATATAGATAGATTTTGAATATTCGCAACTGTGCACGTGTGTCCTTTACCTGGTCTTGCAGCTGATCGCTGCTCAATTATGAGCACCAGCACGCACATGCGGAGTTGCTTCGAAATTTCGTGGAAATAGGATGGGCTAAAAAGTTGTCGAAAATCCCCAAATTCCCCATCATTTTTGTAACACGATAAATGTGAATAATTTTGTAAATCTAAATACTCGAATATCGAGGTTCATGATATTCACGAATTTTTCCACTTTGTTTCAACGATTATTTCGCTCCGAATGATAAGTCGTGAGAAAATGTATCTCCGTTGAATTAGGAGTAGGAAACTGGAGTAGGAAACGACGAATAAAAAAAAAATTAAAAAAAAAAAAAAAAACGTTTTTGTCTCTATTTACGAATTCCGTAAATGAAATATTCCATATTAGGAATCGTAATCGGAATTCATTTGTGACGAATAAGCTCGATGAGTGAATTGAAGAAAATCGTTTGTATTAAAAAAATGGAATGAAATCAGCTCGACGTAACAGCGATATAGTGGGAGAGATTTAAATGGGAACAATGCTCGTTTTTGCATCGAATTTCATTTTCATTCATCGCTCCCCCCCCCCGTGCCTATCATTTTTTTTTTTTTTTTTTTTTTTTTTTTTTCAAAGGGATTTCGCACGATTCCGGTTAATGCGTGACAGTCTCCGCAGTTTGTTTTTCACAAAAGCAACTACTCGTAGAACCAAGTGAATCATCGTATCACCTGCGTCTACTCGCCATTAGAGATACACTATTTATAGAAGAAAAAGAGAAAAAAAAAAAACAAACCGTGTATGCGTTTGTCTGCCTCGACGATCTTCAGAGGAGAAAAAAAAAAAGTCGTGTGCGGGAATCGCCATTTATCTTGAAATCCGATATCCAAATGAATACACGTAATAAAATATATTTATATGGTGACACTCAGAGCTCGGAAATCTCTTCTGGTGAGGATGAAAAATATAATTTTTCGAAAAAAAAAAAAAGAAAAATTCTTCTCGATCTTTTGATTATTTTTTTTTCGATTGCCAATTGATCGATTGAGAGTCAAAATTGAATATTTCGATAAATTATCAATGAAATTTTGAGCAACTGTTGAGAAAAGTTAATGAAGAATTTTTATAAAATTGAAAAATGTTGAGAGTTTTTGCAAAATTAATTTTTTCAATACTTTTTTTTTGACAACATTTCGTAGTAGCAGTTTCGAATTAATTTTTTTTCTGTCGCAGTAGCTTTAGAATGAAAAGAAATTGGAGCGTCGTTTGTTTTCATCGATGAAAAAAAGGAAGGAGGAATATTGAAAAAAAAAAAAAAAAATGTAGACGATTTATCGTTCGTTTTCAAATAAGATATATATCATTTATTTTTTCGTATCGTTGCTACAATTAATACAATGAATTGGATAGAGTATTTACAGTGGGCAGGGGGAAGAGCTTACTTATTAGTTACGCGATCGTATATATTCTCGTTCTCCGGTATCGGTGTCTACGTGTTTATTTATTTTTTATTTTTTTTTTTCATTTTTTTAATTTAACTTTTATTTTGATATAAGTAAATTTGTATTTTTTTTATTTTAATATTAACGTATAATAATAAAAGTTTAACGTAGTTGTAATGATGGTTTAACGGGTGGAGGATTCGAAGGAAAAATCGTGCTCTCGTAGCATCGAGATAAATCACAAGATAGAGAGAGAGGAGAGAGTGACATTAATCGATTTTTAACCCGCTCTCGATCATTCTCCAAATATCATCGAGTTACGAGAACGACGGTGAAAAAAAAAAAAAAAAAAAAATGGAGAAAAAAGAACAAAAATTACGGAAAAAAATACTCGACGACGGTATTTTCGATAGGATTCTTAAAAAATAGCGAAATAAATAATTCCTAATTTTTTCACATGGAAGCACGCATCCCCTCCTCAGCTTCTTGGCAGCAAAAAAAAAAAAAAAAAAACATTCGATTTATTTTTTGACATTTTATTTAATAAATGTATTTTTATTTTTTTCTTCAAATTTTTCTCAATTTTTTTTCTCTGCGATTCGCTGCGATCTCGATCTCGACGAGAACATTGTTCGGATGGCTTTTTTGTTTTTTTTCAGAAAGTTTTCGTTGACAATAAAAAAAAAATGGCGAGTTTTTCGATCAATCGAGGTTCGATAAATCCTCGGGAGATCGGAGATCACGTGCTCGGGCAGATCCATAGGACGCGTGACAATTATGACTAGCATTTACAAAAAAAAGAAAAAAGAAAAAATCGTAAACCTTTCACACTCGGAGGGCTCTTTTACAGCATTTTTTCATTATCCTCGGACTCACGCTCTCTCTCTCACACACACACACACACACACACACACACACACTCTGAAACGTTCATTCGCCATCTCGATCGAATAATTTAACGATAATTTCGAAGATTTATTAATTAAATAATAGAATATTTATTTATAAAATAAAAGTCTCTCTCGATGTTGCCTCCTCGAAGCAGCTCTTTCCGAATTATGCGAGCGTTGAAAATAATTCTCGATAGCTCTCATCACAAAAAACATTTAGTTTTCTCTATTTAAATAATAATAATTTTTTTTTCGTTTTCCAGTTTTTTTTTTCTTTTTTTTTTTCATTTTTTCGATACACTGCGATTTACCATTGTATCGCGTCGACAAAAATGATAATTTTTATTTCATTTTTCAAGTTTTTTTTTTCTTTGTCAACGAATTTTCGAATGGTATTATAAGCCTACTCGATTTTTTTGAGCTTCGAGCGTTATAAAATTCGTCGTGCGTCTTTAAATTCACAACGGATAATTAAAGATGCCTAGCGAACCGAGTCTAGGCTCTTAATTTTGATTTTAGGCACGACGATACTCATCTTCGCAATTATTTCGTTAAAAATTCGATAATCTTTCGATTTTTGTCTGGAATACCTGCGACGATTTTGCATAAGGCACACAAGGACAGTTGGCAATTACGAAATCGAGAGAAAGATAGAAAAAAGTATCAAAAAGAAAAAAAAAAAAAAAAAATTCCAAAATTTTTTATATTCATTACAATTTTTATTAAATCTTAAAGTTTCATCGAAATTCTCATAGGATTCCTTGTCTCTGTTGAATTATTATCGTCATCGATAAAGAAAACGTAAAAAAAAAAAAAAAAAAAAGAGAAAAAAAAGAAATTCGAGCAATTAGGCACTGCACGCTTTTTGTTTCGTAAAAATGGTGTGATTGTGCGTTTAATTTTGTGCAGTCTTTTAAAAATTTATCATCGAAGGCACCGGAATTTTTGTAATTCGTCGTTTTTTGGAATTTTTCAATTTTTTTTTTTTCCATCATTGCTAATTCGTTCGTTTGTTTTAATTTTTTTCATTTTTCAATTTTTTTTTGTTTTTTTTTTTTGTTTTTTATTAAATATTTAATGTACATTATTGTCGTCGCGATTTCACAGTCGATCGATCGATCTTACAGATTTTTTCGTGGCAAACTCGACGGAGATTTTTATCGATCGATAAATATATGGCGATATTTCGTTTTTCTAGTAATTCTTTCATTTAATTTCTTTTCTTTTTCACTCTTATCGAGTACTCTCTTGTCGTAATCGCGCGATCAACAAAGTCTCAGTCTATCGATATTGGCAGACAAAAAAAATATATATATATGTGTGTATATATATATATATTTGTGTTTATAAATAAAAATATTCTGCCCGATTAATCCCGTCTCTCTCTCTCTCTCTCTCTCTCTCTCTCTCTCTCTCTCACACGATTTACAAATTTATTTCTAAATTCTCCTTCACATTCGTTCCCTCGAAACCTTCGTTATCACTTTTTCACTATTCCAAATCTCATTAAACTGTTTTTTTTTTTTTTTTTTTTTCGACGATTCACAAAACTTTTCTTTTTCGACGTTTTACGAGTTTTTTTTCTCTTATTTACATCCAGCCAAGATATTCGTCCAAGAAATACTTTTCGTTTTCAATTCCGATTCAATAAATACAGCGAAAAAAAAAAACACTTTTTTTTTCGACCAAATTTTCATTTTTTTAAATAAAAATTCTTAATTTTTTGTTCTTTCGTCCGGATTTTTTGATTACAGTTTTTTAAATTGGTGCAAAAATCGATAAATCAGTTTCAACATCAGTTTTTTGGAATTCGAATATTTTTGAGAATAAAACGAAATTGGTCGTGATCACTTTTCACGTTTCATTCATTCAGAATCTTTTTTTTTTTTTATTCATGCGTTCGTCAAATATTCGACAAAATGAAAACTCGTTCTGGAAAAAAAAATGGTCGAAAATCTGTAATTACGGTGTGATTTTAGCGTTGAAAAATTGGAGTATTTCTTCGTTACGAAATTTCTTCGTTCCTCAATTTCACGCATTCCCGAATGTTCTTACGTATTTTATATTTATATTTACAACGTTAAGCAGGCATTGACAATGTACAGCGAAGTCTTTTCGAAGACAATTTATACAGTCGCGATATTTATTTTCCCTTTTTTTTTTTAATTTCTTTTCAAATAAAAAAAAAAAGAAAATATCCGAAGCGCGGTTCAGGATGAATTTTCCTGGAGAAACAAAAAATCGAAAAGCCAGAAATTTCTGTACAGTATGTACAAGGGACGATGAAAATTTTCATGAATTTTTTTTCAATCAGTAAAGATTCAAAAGATTTTTCGTAGTATCAAAAAAAAAAAAATTCTGATATTTCGAAAAAAATCAAAAACTCCTTTCAATTTCAATCGAATTAATTCAGATTCTCCATTCAACGATATGAAAAAAAAATATTGAAAATCGATAAATTTTTCATCGCTCGTTCGAAGCGGTTCTTTCGAACCGATTTCGAATCGAATTTTCAGACGCGATTTGAAATAATTTTGTTTAAAAATGTTCGAAATGAAAAAAAATTTTGAAAATTTCGTGTTCGACGGTGAAAAATCGTATCGAAAATTCATAAAAAGTAAGGATCGTCCAAAAAAAAAACCAAAAAAAAAAAAAAAAACAAAACTGACTAAAAATAAATATTTTACGATCCGCCATGAACTTGAAATCGGCGAATCCGTGCCTGAACCGATTCGCACTGTACTTCGCTGTATCGGGTGTAGCGTCCAGCGCGAACGGGTTCGCGTATGACGACGAGATTGCCGCCGCGTTCTCGAAGGGCTTCGAGTCCATTTTTGGCCGGGCGATTGGCCGAATCGGGTGGCATCAGGGTGATATTATTTTTGTTGATTTTGTGATTACCGGTCGAGTCGGTGGTGGTGAAACGTGAGAGAGCTTTAGAAACGACGCCGTTGCATTCGCGTGGCCAAGCTCGGGAGTGATGTCGTTCCCAGCGATCGTTATCGGTACCAGCGAACGGGAAGCTCGCCCGACCCTGAGTTTTTCCATAGAGAATAAAATCGAGAGAATCGTCGGAGTAGATGGAGCTGCGATCGCTCGAGCTGTCGGTTGATATTTCTGACACGGTGTCGCTACCGCTGTCGCTGCACTGTTGTTCCTCCCCGAGGATGAAGACCGGAGTGCATTTGAAGACTTCCCCTGCTGGCATCGTGTGATTACCGGTTGCTCTGCGTCCGCTGGTAATACCGATCGCACTACCGCTGCTGACGGAATTGCTCTGTTCAATTATAACGATTTCTGTGCCAGCTGAAAACTTTTGGGCGAGCGAGTCCATATTTTTTTTGAATGTATCCCTGCGATCGGGACTGAGACCGATCCTGACCGGCATCGGTGCTGACTTTGGCTTGGAATATATGTTTTCGGTGTGGGATGATACCGCGCGTGAAATTCCGCCTGATTTCGATGAGGAATCGCTCCCAGCGTCGTTCGAATTAACTATCGAGCTGGTCGTTATGGTCGAGGAGGTCGAGGATGACGAGGAGCTGCTGGACGAAGACGACGACGAGGAGGAGGAGGAGGACAACGACGATTTTCTTTTTTCCGCTATATCCAGCTTCGTTATCGACGAATCCAACGAATCCGGTGTTGACGATCTCTCGGGCAACGACGACTCCTCGCTTATCGAACTCATCACGAGGCTCGTTACTCGGCTCTTCACTTCGGCTGCTTCTTCCATATTCATCGACGATGACAACGGCCTCTCGGGATCGTTGAACGAACCGAACCAGGGATGCTGCAGACACTCCGTCACCGTTAAACGCTCACTGCAAATAACGAACATCGATCGATTAGACGTAGATCTTAAAATTTTTTTTTTTATATATATTTTTATGTATATTTATATATATAATAAATAAAAATTTTTAATTTTACATTTCTTCAAATTTTTTTGAAGAATTTTTGATTTTGAAAAAAAGTGAAAAAAATAGAAAAAAAAAAAATAATAATAATTGATTAACAAAAAAATATGATTGAAAGATTGATTGGAAAAATGAATTTTTGATGACGATCGCGTCGATTTTTCGTGCCCGAAAATTAGACAGGAGTCGTAACCAACCGGACTGAAAAATCAGATTTTCGTTTCGGTTTAATCTTTGTACAGCGAGATGATGACAGGAATGAAAAAGTGTTTCTCGATCGATTATTGCAGCAAAAAATTCACTTTGCCGATATATTTCCTGGCTGGTAATATTAGTATTTTACGATCGCAAATGATCGTGCAACGTGTCGTTTCGATGCGTTAGAAGCGGTGTATCGTGTCTTAGATAGAAATGAAAAAATAAAGTCAAATAAAACGATGAGTATAATATGGTTGGGACGATAAATACGAAACCGGTGTTTCCACTGCTTATTCGATTCTTTTTTTTTTCTTCTTCTCGTCGTGTATACGCTTTTTTTCTCTTGTTCTGCCTTCACGTTTCTCAACGTAACCGCAAGAAGCCAACACACGCTCGATTATTATGCCTCAACGTTAGCGTACATATATTTTTGAGTTTATATACGCTTACTATTAATCCATATAGATATACAGAATTTTTTTTTGTTTTTGTTTTTTTTTTTTTTTTTTTTTTTTTTTTTATATTTCGTGATACACGTGAGTTTACATTTACCGGTTCAACTACAAAAACGCGTATGCGTCGACTCCTGGATTACGGAATAATCATTTTTATGTTCCTTTCTTCTTCTCTATTTATTTATTTCTTTTTTTTTTACTGTTATTATAATTTTTATTTTTTATTTTTTTTTTTATTCTTTTTAATTTAGTTTCATTGGAGTGGGACCAATTTCCGAATGATTTTTATCCTGGGACCTGACTCGTCGACGACCTGTCGCGTGTCTCAGGCCCTCGGGACAAGAATTTTTATCGTCGACGAGATTAGTTTTTTTTTTTTTTTTTTTTTTTTTTTCCAAACGTTTTGATAACGGCACCGCGAGGACCTAAATGGCCGAGTATCGGTTGAGACAAAACAGGAGAAAATCGCTCATAAAAAAAAGCCCATTTTTTCATTCATTTCCGGCTGTAAATTTCATTGCTTCGATTTATTCCAACTTTATTGACTTTTTTTTTTTTTCCTCTATTCGGGCACAAATTAGTGGACGAGGCTCCCCGAAAACCTGGCTTTCGAAAGGCTTTCATTTTTTTAATTTAAAATTAATTTAATTTAATTTAATTTAATTAATTTGATTTAATTTGATTCAATTAATTTAATTGAATGAAAAATTAAATTAATTTAATTTAATCAAAATTAAAATAAAAGAAAATTGAATAAAATTAAAGATCAAAAGTTTTTTTTTGATTTTTGTTGACTTTTCATGGGTAAACGGGGAACGAGCTCGCGGACTCGTTGCCACTGAGATTGGGGCTTCCGGCCAGCTGTCCCTTTCCGCTTTATCGCGATATCCCTTATCGCTTTGACACCGTTCAACTTTTTTTTTTTTTTTTCGTACACTCAATTTTTTTTTTTTTTTTTTTTCATTGTTTTACTTGAAAAAAAAAATGATTTTCCGGTTTTTCTTCCGTTCTCCGGTGCGGAAACGAACCGGTGGAAGGAAGCTGCCGAGCGATAGCGACGTTTCGTCAAATTCGCACTCGCGTTTTCGTGTACTTTTGACAGCGATCAACCGCAACGAAAAGATTCATTTTCACCCTTTTCTACTCCCCCCCCCCCACCCCCTTTAGAGATACGAAAAAAAAAATAAACGATTTTTGCGACAGCGACAACTCACCTTGGATCTTTGACCATCAGTTTGCGCATGAGATCGCGAGCCTCTTCGGAAACGTCCTCGAAAAGATCGTCAGGAAAATCGAGACGGCAGCGGCTTATGTTGCAAAAAGTTTCTTGCTTCGTGTCACCACCGAACGGCGAGCAACCGGTCAGTAATACGTACAGCAATACACCAACCGACCACATGTCGGTAGCGAGGCTTATCGGCTCGTAATTCAATACTTCTGGGGCTGAAATTTCATTGTATCGTAATATTTGAATTAATTATTTCTTCTTTAAGAAAGTAGCAAAAAAAAAAAAAAAAACGTGATTTATGAGCAATTTATTAAGAAAAATTGTATCACAAACGGTTTGAAATTGACGTTAAAAAATAAAAAAAAAAAAATAAATAAAAAAAAAATAAAATAAAATAAAGAATAAATAAAAAATCAAAATAAAAATGTATAAAAAATTATGTAATTTTTTATCGTTCTTTATACATCGAATTCGATGTTTGTTTTGTCGGTATTTTTGTTGAAATGAAAACAAATGTTTTTTTTTAACTCACCAACATAATCGGGCGTGCCCAAAATCTCCCGAATATCGGCGCCGTGGCTGATGTATCGCGAAATACCAAAATCGCAGAGTTTTACGTCGCATTCGGGAAATTCACCGGTCAGAACCAAATTCTGTGGCTGAAAAATAAAATTTTACGTTCGATATATTAAATCGGAAGAGCGACGATGGTTTTCTTTTATATTTTATATTTATTAATTATTTTTGATAAATAATAATATTAAATGTTATAGATTAGATTATAGATTAGATTAAAAATGTAAAAAAAAAAAAAACATTTTCCTAGGAGAGATGAAAATCATTTTTTATATCTCGAGCAACAAAATCCCACAAAAAAAGTTTTTTTCCTTTCCTTTTTTTTTTCTTTTTGGAAAATTTCTTTGTTGAAATTTGCAAATAAAAAAAAAAAAAAAAATAATAATAAAAGATCGATAAATGATCAAAAAGAAAATTTTTTTAATGAAAAAAAAAAAAAAAAAAAATGAAATAAGATCGAAAATGCAAATTTTGAAATAATAAAAGATTGAAAAATAAATGAAATAAAATTTTTTTAATGAAAATATAATGAAATAAGAATGAAAATGAAAACAATTTTGAAATAATGAAAGATTGAAAAACAAAACAAACAAAAAAATTCCAAAATGAAAAAAGTAATAAAAGATGAGAAATGAAATGAACTGGATCGAGTGGAATTCCACGTGAAAGATTGACTTTATAAAGTTGTTTTCAAATTAATAAATATTCATTCGATCGAATTCCCAGCAGAATTTGTCACATACACACACACACTCGTGGCATATCGTAACGTCGTAAAAGTTTCAATTTGTTTTTTGTCAACGAACCAGCCGCGCGAGTTGAGTTTGTATTTGTAGAAGGAAGTCGTTGAATTAGAATCCGGATTCGTAGCCGGTAAGGTACGAAGCTCCGAAACGAGATTCGTACTCGGTAAAAAAAAAAAAAAAAAAAAAAAAAAAAAAAGAGGAAAAAGCGAAAAAGATTCATTGCGACAACAACATTAAGGTAGAAAAGTGAGAGAAAAAAAAAAAAAAACAAATAAATAAATAAAAAATAAAAGGATATGGCGAGGCTTCAACTTCCACGTGAATATAAGGCGCCACAAAACGCGAATATATGGCTCTATTATATCCTCGTCGAGGAGTAATTCTACACGCATTGCTGCTCCGAAAGGAAATGAACTTTCCAGACTAAGATTTTTTTCTACATACCTAGGAGGTAAAATCGTTGTTACGTCTACGTGTATATAATGCCCCGCGAGAGCTTCCCCTTTCCCTTGTCCCTTCACATATTCGTACGTTACGCTCTTTATATCGCGAAAGTGGAAGCATGTCGTATATACACGGTAATCGCGTAGTTGTAATGAAAAAAAAAAAGAAAAGAAAAAAAAAAAAAAAAAAAGAGAGCAATCCTCTCTCGAGCTCACTGATCGCTGGTAACGCGAGACTCGCTCCTCGACTCGGAACTAGGAACTCGAAAGATCGGAAGTGCTCGAATCTCACACTCGGCACTTTTGAAACGTGAAAAAAAAAATAAAAAATAAAAATAAGAAAAAAATATTAATATTACGATTTCCAGGCAGATCCTGTTGCTCGCGGCGTTGAATTTCAGTTACGAGTCTTGCCACATTTCGGACATTCGAGGATTTCGTCGAGGATTTTATGGGGTCTGCCTCGGAGGAAGTGATTCATTTCGTAAGATCGGGGCTAACGAACTTTTTTTTTATCTTCATTTTTTATCGTCGATAAAGATCGGGATCGTTTATGAGAAAAATATAAAATAAATTTTTTTTTTCATCGTTGAACGAGTTTTTAATGGTTTTCCATTAAAAATTCTTTTCAACAAAATCGATTGTTTTATTTATTTTTATTAAAAATTAAAAACGATTTTCACGCTTTATTAAATCCGTTGTGGAACCGATTCATTTTGAAAGTCAGTCAAAAGTCGATTTTTTTTTTTTTTTTTTTTTTTTTTTTTTTCCCCCGAGCCCAACGGTATACTCGAAATTTATTATTTTATATTACGATTTGACCATTAATGGTGAACTGAAAACTATATATCCTTACTGGGGCACAGGCCAATTCTCGTTCGACTATTTCGTTTGTGCGTTACGTTTCGTTACATCGAGTTACGAGAAGAACGTGACCAGGCTGTGATATGAGGACGAACCAGCCGGACGTACTCTAATAGGGAAGATTCGAAAGATCTTCGCATATATTACGCATCAGAGAGTTTCGAACCAACGGATATATTATCATCGTATACTGAAAGAGTCGAACAGGAGGATTACGTTCGGCGTCTCTCGTCGGTATCCCCAACGATGATTTTCTTCATCGATTACATCGAAATAGAAAGAAAATGGAAAAACAACGTTCATAATTCCAAAATATGAAATCAAATAATGTGAAAAAAATAAAAAATTAGAATAATTGAAAAAAATTAGATAGAAAAATGAAAAAATAGTCATGAATTTGGATAAAATCGTATAAAATGATGAAAAAATTGAATAAAATAATAGAAAAAAAATGAAAAAATTAAGTAGATCGATAAATTGAGTATAAAAAAAATAATAATTTATAATAAATATTGTTATTTCGAATTAATTATTTGTTCTTTAAGAACGATAAAAAAACGTGATTTATGAGCAATTTATTAAGAAAAATTGTATCACAAACGATTTGAAATTGACGTTAAAAAAATTGTTTTTTTTTTTTTTATAAATATTTGATATTAATAAATAAAAAAATTATAAAAAAAATAAAGAATGATGAAAAAATTGAATAAAATAATTGAAAAAAAAATGAAAAAATTGAGTAGATCGATAAATTGAGTACAAAAAATAATAATAATTTATAATAAATATCGTTGTTTCGAGAACGTGGGAGTGAATTTATTTAATGTGCTATTCGATGCAGCGATATATATATATATATACTTTGAAATAATTATGCGGCCATAAAATAAAAAAATCATTTGAACGAGACGTTTCGCACGGCTTACGACCTCCGTCGTAATAACTTGAGCTTCGAGGACACCCCGTATATAGAGATAGGGGATACACACAGCCCGAGAACTCATACGAGTCATGGACGCTAGTCGCAAGCAGTGAGTTATCGGGGTGCTGGCGCGTAACCAGATATATTATATACGAAAAATACGGGAGAGAGAGAGAGAGAGAGAGAGAGAGACTCGCAATGTCTGTTACGTATCGTACACGATACACACCGGTGCCCTTAACGTACTTTTACTGAACCTTCACGATCGTTATATGCAAACCTGGTTACCAGCCTACGCAGCTATAACGCGATGCTCCCTAAACTCATTTACTATTAAAAATTTTATGAAATTTTTTTTTTTTTTTTCAATTTTCATTAAATTCATCATTTTTTTAAAACAATTTTTCAATATTTTTCTCAATTTATGATCAAATATTGAGTTTTTAGATGAGAATTCTACGGAGAGTTGAAATTTTTAGCAAAATGTCACAACGATTTAAAATCGTTTACGTATTTATTGAGAATGAATGAAAAGATTTTTTTTTTCCTGAAATTTTGTCGTTCGTTCTGTCAATTGGCGAGCAGAAAATCGGAGATTTAAAATTCAACAAAAATTTGATAAATTCATCATATTTTTTGATCAAAACTTGACGAAACTCCGAAAAGTTTTTTCCTCCTTAAGAACGAATGAAAAAAAAAAAAAAATTTAATATTCGTTAAAAAGAAGGAACGAAAAAAATTATCGCTCGATTTTTTTCCGTACAAAATAAACAATTTGATAAAAAAAAAAAAAAAAAAAAAAAAAAAAAGAAGAATTTCGGGTAGAAAGAGTGAAAAAAAAAAAATTCGTTGAAATTCGCTGGTTCAGAGTGAACGTGCGTAAACGACGTTTAATGGGAATTGGTGCGAGGAGAGGCTGCTCGTCGGTATTTTACGAGGATAGAACAACGTGTCTCTCGTCGTTCTCATTGAAACTTCCGGCGCGGTGGTCGCGCGGCGCGCACACTATGCATCGAAGGGGCAAGCAAAAGTAGTAACCGAGGAGAGGCTCTCGCGCCGCGCGTTTCGCAGTCTGTTCAGACATTCTTCATCCATGCGAATATATATACACGCGCATGAACGCATGAATTTTATGCGTCAGCAAAAGGCACATGCGCCCTCGACACTGGCACCTAATATAATGAGTGAGCGAGCCGGAATAAGAGCGAATATAACGAGAGGGCAATGCGTTCGATATCAGACCTTTTTTTTTTTAATTTCAAAAATATGCAGAAAAATGAAGAAAATGTAAAGATAAACGAGAGGTAAACGCATCTTCCAAAACATCGAGGCAAACGAACGATCGAAGAATGACAACACTTCAAAAAATAAAATTGAAAAAAAAAAAAAAACAAATAAATTAAATAAAAAATTTATTTAATTTATAATTATGTAAAATTTAATATAAATAATAAAATAAATAAAATAAATAAAATGAATGAAATAAATAAAATAAATAAAATAAATAAAATGAATGAAATAAATAAAATAAATAAAATAAATAAAATAAATAAAATGAATGAAATAAATAAAATAAATAAAATAAATAAAATAAATAAAATAAATAAAATAAATAAAATAAATAATTGATTTTTTGATAATTAAAAAAAAAAAAAAAAAAAAAAAAAGAAGAATGATAAGAAGATCTGGAGGTTCGAGTTAAATTCTATTTATGCCATGCGAGCGGATAAATTTGAAACGGGC
This sequence comes from Campoplex nolae, assembly GCA_037893425.1. Taxonomy (NCBI): domain Eukaryota; kingdom Metazoa; phylum Arthropoda; class Insecta; order Hymenoptera; family Ichneumonidae; genus Campoplex; species Campoplex nolae. Next base: position 1,794,835 of record JBBLXU010001785.1, on the reverse strand, counting down.
GAATAAAATTGAAAGTAATGCCCCGCGTGTTGGTTACCTCTCAATCGTCTCGAATCTAAATAAATATATGTTTAAAGTGTGTTCTTGTATTTGTGTATGGTAACTCCCACGCGAGATGGAGACCCTCAGCGAGATCTGTTTGTAAATTGACATCGAGCAATACGGGCTGTCGCGGTAGCACGCAATACAAGAATCAGAGAAAGAGAGAATAAAAGCAGTGGGTTTTTCGTACATAAAAATTCAAACGTCTCTTCGTACGCGTTGAATTAAAATCGTTCGTACTTGGATTGGCGCCGCGTGTCTTAGGCTTATTTTATTGAGCGTGTCTGCGAATTCAAAATTCATTGAAAATGAATTGATTTGCAGAAAAAAAAGCAAAAAAAAAAAAAAAAATCAACTTTTTGAAGGTAGAAAATTCGCGTATTCGCAAGTGGCCACTTCAAATCTCACGATCGTGTTCGCATTCCTCGCTGGTGATGATGCACCGCCTGAACGAACCGCAGCCACTTTGCCCCCCCCCCTCCCCCCCGCCTACCCCTTGAGACCAGGGGAATCGAGTGTGTGCAAATTCGGCGAGTTTCTTGGGCCTCGCAGCTCTCCTTCTCTCTCTTTCTTTTGAAAAGAGACGTTTCTCGTCGAATATCTTCGATACAGGTAAGCTCGTCGCTCGCATGCTCGCATCTCGCTCTTCCGTCCTCCTGCTTCATCCCCGTAGCCGGGTCTCCATCTGTACACGCGATTTCTGCCAGAGTCCGCGGCGCCCCGAGAATATATCTCGTCGTATGGAGTCTCGCCAAGAAAAAAAAAAAAAAAAAAAAAAAAAAAAAAAAAAAATAGAAAAAAAATGAGGCAGGGAAAGAAGAGAATTCAGAAAGGAAACGTCGAAAGAGCGATAGAAAGCAGGAATAAAATCTCGGATTGGAACTCGTCCAAGGAATTCACGAGCATTTTTCCATTCATAACCAGTCTCTCTCTCTCTCTCTCTCTGTGTTTCTCTTTCGTGTTCTGCTTCATTCTATATTTGGGTCAGAAACCTTTTCAGAAAAATTTTATCGCGCTGTCGTCACCGGCTCATTCGCTATTATTTATCGCTCCATTTGGCAATTACGTTATATTATTGCACGAATTTCTATCGGAATAACGATCCTGTTTCAATCGTGTTTCGAAACAAAATATTTTGCCAAAGATATATCAAGAGAGTAAAACGAATTTTTTCATTAAAAAACGAACGTCCAAAACCGACGAAGAAAATTTATCGTATCGACCGAGCTCTCATCAGTTTTTTTTTCGTCATCTTTTTATTATTTTTATCTCTATCCTCTCCCCCCCCCCCGGTCTCGCTTTCGGTCCCCTAAAAACACACGTTTCCACCTTTAAACACATTTCGCAAAAGTCATTGCACTCGTCGAGCCCCCTTCTCTCCCCCTCCCCTCCCCCCTCTACCTTCCTCAAATCCCTATCTTTTCATACGAATTCAAAAGAAAAGATAACTTTTTATCTTCTCCTCTCTCCCTCTCTCACCTTCTTGCTCGTGACGATGTGAAGAAAGAAAGAAAAAAAAAAAAAAAAAAAAAAAAAATACAAAGTGTGGAATTTCTACGACACACAGGAGAGCCCCCGTGACTATTTACCTCGGTGTATATACGATTTGTTCTCATTCGAGAAATTATGTACATACGAGACACAGAGAAGCACTCAGGTAACTGTGTGTACGTATTTGAAAAAAAAAAAAAAAAAAAAAAAAAAAAAATTTCAATTCTTCAGTCTTTTTATTTTTATACATTTTCACTCTCATATGTACGAGACTGCAGCCTCAATCTGTCGTAACTTTGAAATCATTGACGTTCTCGTGAACGAGCATTTGACACTTGTGCAAATCTTCGAACAGGTGTTTGCTTAAACTGTTATATTTACATCGGTAAAACACACACACACACACACACAAAAACACACACTGACACACACACACACACACATTGGTATGCATGAAAAGAAGGAAAGATCCGTTGCTACGTCGTTTGGCTTTTTTTTACAGACAGATTGGCGCGAAAGAAAAAAAACGAAGCGAGTTTGATACGTTTATTCCAATTTCGTAGACGCTCCTCCCCCGGGTAATAATAAATAAAAGCCTCCAAATGACATCTGAATTTCGAGTCTACTTTTCGTTCGAATAAAAATTAGAAAATAAAAAAAAAAAAAAAAAGAAAATTGTCCCACGATTCCACGTTGTTTGATCGTTGCACAAGACCAACAGCTGAGACTGTCTCGATGTCTTTTTTTTTTTTTTTTTCCTTTGGAGAAGATGAAAAAAAAAGGCAACGCGACGACAAAATTTGTAGGAACTTTCACTCGTTTATGTAACGTGAAAATGCTATAAATTGATGTGTGGATTTTTTCTTTTTTTTTCTTCATTTTATAACAATTATGTCGAACACACTATTTCGCAGGATCCAGTAAAGGAATTTGTAACGTTAAAAAAAAAAAAAATAAAAATAAAAATTTGTATACGTATACGACGAAGGAGAAATAAAAAAAAGAAAAAGGAGCAGGGAGGAATAAATGATACGGCGGGGAGAATAAATAAATATGCAAATGATGATTATCGAAACGTCGAGAGATTATATCAAGGCAGCGAGTGGGTGCGAGGAATGTTTTGAGTTTTCTCGCGAGACGATTACACAAACAGTTCATCTTGTTTCGTGATATGTTAATATATATAGATATCTTTATTTCTACTCGTTTTATACCTCTCGCTCTCTTGCTTTTTCTCTCTTTAGCGATGGAGTTTCGATGAGAGGATCAGTGTATTTTAGTACTGGAATGAGGGACTTTGGAACGAAATTATTTTGCACTCAGCATTCATTTGTATATATATATATATATATATATAGATTTATCGTTGGATGGACTATTTAATATTGAAACGTTGAGGATTAGAAGTGGAGCCAAGGGATGCAGTTTGTTGATGCTACTCTTGCCAGACACTCGTCGCTATTTGACGCGAGGAATTCGCTAATTGTCGCTTCTATATTTGTACCACGTGAACGTTTACGATCTTAATAATACGCGGTAACCTACGAGAATTTAGGATTTAATTTTTTTCCTTTTCTTATCGATGCATTTTTGTTCCAGAATTTTATTTCGAATTAAAAAAAAAGTGATTTTTTGTTCCAATTAAAAAATATAAATGATTTTTATTTCTTGGCTCATTCGTTGCATTTTTAACGAGAAAAAAGGTGATGGGAAGTTTGAAAAAAATATTTTCGTCAGATGCCCAATTGTTCTTTTGATTCATTGTCTTGTATAAAAAAGAAAGAAAAAAGAATTGTACGAAAAAAGATGACGCAGGTATTTGCAGTCGTGATTACTCAGCGGAAGGATATATATACGTATATGCGCCGAAAAGTTTGATGAAATTCGCGAAAGTTTGACGATAAGGTAAAAATCGATGAGGGAACGTTCAAAGTCCGTGTTCCTCGGATTCGTGAGTACAGTTTTATTTTATTTTTTTTCTTTTCTGCTTTTTTTTTTTTTTTTTTTTCATCGTTCGCGATAATTTTTCGTTATCTCACGCGCTATTTCTCGCGTTGATCAGTGATTCTGTATCGTTCTTCGTTTCTTTACAGCCCGGAGATCGCAGCGATTGAATTATCGTGGGAGTCCCGAAGCGGTTCGAACGAAGGATCAGAAAAACGAAAAAAAAAAAAAAAAAAACAGTAAAGATTTTACTAAATTTTTTTGTTGCAGCAAAAGAAATAATAGAAGAAAAAATAAATAATTGTTAACGATCTTCTCAGTAATCGTAATTTTTTTTTTCATATTTATTATCACAAATCAATCGCGCGTTTTATAACCCACCGAGGGACCCATATTTTGAGGTTTTTTTTTTTTTTTTCTTTCCCATTATCATAACTATATTCACGAGCGTGTATGAGCATAATATATTAATTGAAAGAAGAAAAGAAGAAAAAAAAAAAAAAAAAACAAACGGGGACTGGCTCGCCTTGATTCGCCCGTATCGATTGCTCGCGACGATAATCGATAAACACGTATTTCTACGCCCGCGATAAACCGCAACTCCTGTCTCTCGTCCATCTGCTTCGTCGAGAGTCTCGCGCGATTCTCGTCCTTGCCGAATAGAGAAATAACCGCAGAAACGACACACAGAAGACGGTATGACGGAGTAGAGAAAAATCATGATAATGATAAAAATAAGAAACGAACGTTTGTACGTTTCAACGCATTGAGCATTTATTTACTGGTGTAAAAAAAAAATATATATATATGAAAAAAAATAAAAAAGACTGTGCGTGCAAATTCTCATCGGAAATTCTCGATTCTTAATGTCTCTTGCACCTACGCCATTTTTATTGCAGGCAAATTCGTCCTGTATTGAAATAAAAAATGAAGAAAAGAGAGAAAAATAAAACGGACTCTGTATCAACATTGAATTTTCATTTTTTTTTTCTTTTTTTTCAGGTCAATTTACCTTGCAGCCATTCGATCAAACGTATATATGTCGAGTTAATAATCTTTTGAAAAGTGAATTAAATTAGCAATAAATTTGATTGATTCAACGTGATCGTAAAACGATGGGCACACTTTTACTGACTCGGTGTTATTTCTACAGTTTAATTATTCGAGATTGAAAGTTTTTTTTTGTCATTTCGAAATGACGGGAGGTTTATCAACGAAATGATCGATCGAATTTCTGGATTTTCGGTCTCGATTATCCTCTACAATTTATTTCGTTTTTTTTTTTTTCTCTTTGATAATTTGAAATTCACAAGCATTTGATACCTCACGATCGGATATCAAGCATTTTTAAAAACGCCGGTGAAAAAGTAGCCGATAAATGTTGTGATAATAAAATATTTGTAAAACGAGAGTGATATAAATCTCGAGAGGACTCGGGAGAGATGAAGTGCGCGCGAGCTAAAAACAGGAGCCTCGGAATTTGGGATATGCGCTGATTCGTCGGAATTCCAAAGTGGCGGCTGGCTCATGTAGTTCACGCTTATATTACGTATATATAGATGTTGAAAATTGAGCAAGAGAGAAGGAGAAAAGTGAGAGAGGGAGTGAGGGAAAGAAATGAGAAACGTTGGTCCATCGAAAATTTCCGAGAGTTGCACCGTGGCGAGTTTGGCTGAAGCGCAGAGGATTTTCAGAGGCTCCTTCCCCCCCCCCCTCCTCCCCCTCCTCCTCCCCCTCCTCCTCCCGTTCCTCTTCAGTCGATTTACATAACGATTTGGGTCGTTCGCACCGCCGAGGAACGTACACGGATTAATAGAACACACGCGGCTTTCGTAGATCCGAGGCCTAAGAAAATTCTACGGAGGCTCGTCTCTCTCTCTCTCTCTCTCTCTCTCTCTCTCTCGATTACGTTGCCAAGAGTTTGAAATCTCTCTCGTCTCATTTTATCTCTTTCGCTGGATGCTGCGTTGGGCCATCGCACCTGATGCCAGTGCCCGAAAATTTCTCGGCGCCCGGACGTCGCAACGCGCCCGGCATTTCGCGAGAGTGAGGTAGGTCGAGCGATAATTCCCTCTCCCGCGTTCCCCTTCCCACAGTTATTTTTACCAACCACTCAACTTATTTTTAACGTCTCTTTTTCTTTCTCTCTTTTTCTCTTTTACACTTTTTATATTCGCGAGTGAGATGAAAAAATGAAACGCGGAAGAGAGAAAGCAAAAATAAATCTATCGAAATGAAAAATAAACGAAAACGGACAAGAATCAAAATAACCGAGTTACGAAATGCTACGGGAAGCAAAAAAGAATTTAGAAACCATTTGCTTGGAATGTAAAAAAAAAAAAAAAAAAGTTATTTATTTCATAAAACTCACCTTTATATCGAGATGTGCTACATTGAAGGAGTGAAGGAAAGCTATACCGTCGAGAATTTGTCTAAGGAGCCTCGCGACTTGTCGTTCCTCCGGTACTTCGTCCCTGTCGAGCACCATTTGTAATTCTCCACCAGGAGCCCTTGGACAAAATAATAAATAAAAGATGATAAAAAAAAAACTGTCTCCATTTTGTTTGCATTCTTTCGTTCGTCCAAATTGTCAAAGTGGAGTACGAAAGAGTATAGTACGAAAAAATAGACAAAACTTACAATTCGAGTACGAGGACCATTTCCGTATTGGTTTCAAAAACTTCGTGAAGGGAAACGAGTCGTGGACAATGGGCCGCGGCATCCAGCACCGCGACTTCGTGAAGGGCCTCGGCCCTGAGCTCTTGGGCCCTTCGTCTTTTTCTCAAAAACTTTGCCGCCCACTGGCGTCCGTTCGATCTTTCTCTGCATCTTCGTACGGTCGCGTATTTTCCTCTGTAATCGATAAGAGAAAGAAAAAAAATGAGTAAAAATTTGGAGAAATGGTGAAGAAAAAAATTAACGATCACGTGGATAATCGATCGAACAAATTTTCGAAGGGAAAAACTTTTTGGAAGAAATAAACAAAAAAAAAGTATCCGGTGGCAGTTGGGTCAATTTTATGCGCCACCGGTCGAGAACTGCGCTACTTATTCGTATTTTATAGTTATATATATACAGCTTCGTTGGTATAAATATATATTTATTTCTATATATATTGAAGGTAGATCGAAGTGCAGAGAGTGTTCAGGTTCGAGGCTGATGAGATAAGACGAGAAGGCTCCTTTGTTCCGCCGTAAAGCCAGCGATGCCGGTCATGGCGGGCCACCGGGCATTCAGGTTTACGACGGGGGGGATTCCTCCAACTCTTTCCTTCTTCTCTCCGTCTTTCTTTCTCTGGTTTCTCGAGCGGTTTCACCGAGATACATTCGAGACTTGAAGTAAGAAAGAAGTGCGAAAAGAGGAAGAGAAAGATCCGTCTGCGTCGGTCGGACTCACGTACCAAGGCTCGTTTCATGCGTGATATTCGGAGATTCGTATTTCAGCATCGATATTCTTATATTTCGTAAAATTCCGAAGAGAAAAGTCCTTAGAAATTTTTCTCTCCGACGCACCGTTCGCGAGATATTTAGAATAGAAGAAGTTGGCCAATCGGAGGCTTTTCCCCCACTTCGCGCTCATTACGCGTCGTGTCTGATTGGTCGTTTCCGAATAATCTCGATATCTGGCGAACGGTGCATCGGATAAAGAAATGGTTAAGGACTTTTCTCTTCAGAACTCGAGCATCTGTCCGATCCATATAAAATAAATCGTTCATCAGTGAAATTATTAATAAAAATTTGATCGCGTGTACAATTTTTTTTTTTTGGCAATCTATTTTTAAGCGTAAAGTCGTTGAGAATGTGGGTTGAACTTTCGTATTTTAAAGAGCGGGCGCGCGCGCGCGTCAGTGAGAAACACGGTTTTACGGCTTTGGAGGATAAAAGTTGAACTGAATGTTTTGTTGGGGCATGAAACGACTGCAACGAGTCTGGGCCTCTCCCCGGGGCTAAATTGACGCTTGGTCCAGAGCAGCACCGTTCTCAATTCGCAGGTTTCCCTTTCGCCTATGGCCTACATCCGGCGAGCTTACATTTGCGCGAAAGGTGTACGTACTACACCGATACAATAATCATAATATCTACAACAACAATAATAATAATGATAATAAAGTTTGGTATTGCGCTGTGGCAGCGAATAAATAAGCAACAGTTTATTTTGCACATACAAACGACCTGTTCACTCTCTTTCTCGCCGTCTGTCTCGAGTAAAACACGTGTACGAAACGTCCAAAATGACGTACGAGAGTAAGTTTATTTTTGCAACATGGCTCGTTGGGGCTATGTGTACAGTAACAAAAAGAGAGAAAGAAAGAAAGAAAAAAAAAAGATAAATAATCAAGGAAAAAAATAACGAGACTCGAGGAGGTGAATGTGATTGCGTTTCAGAGTGAACGGTTTGAACTTCTTCAAACGGGGGCGAAAGAAATTTTATTGCGTGGTTTATGGATCGTGATTTCTCACTCGTTTGAAAAATCAACCCCCTCGAGCCTCGGTATACTCGCGTGCATGTCCCTGATAACATTCACTCGGCGATAGTCCCGTTCAAGAGTGATCGTAATAACTCGGAAGAACCTTTCGTCAATTTATTTTCAAGTTATTCATAATTTTAAAAACCAATTCCCTCTGTTTTCTCTCTGTTCTGCCTTTTGTTGTTTAATTTTCGATTAATTTTATTGATTTGCTTGTCGGAGCGCAAATTTTCGGTGGTTTAAGATTAAACGACTTGGAAGAGTGACTTAAAAGACGCGGTAGCCAAAGAGAAGATGTGTATAGAAAGCCATACACTTTCTCCAAGAGCTGCGGTCTTTCTCTCTCGCTCCAGCCTCTTCCGAGGCTCACTTGTACCAGTGCGTAATGTGAATTTTCAAAGAGCCAAGAATTACGCACACACGCATATATACACATAAATAACCATAAACGTTTAACTTATGAGTGTAGTTAATATTGGTGGAAAATGAATACAGATATTGTGGACTGGTCCGTATGGGATGCTGCGCAGGTTCATCCCAGCGAGTTTATTCTTCGAGCGGAGGTTACACGAAGGTGTTTATATGGATAGTCGTGTACACAGGTGTAACCAGAAGAGATATTATAAGCATTCATACTCGTGTGTATAATATATCGGTAGAAGATGAGCACAACATTATCGTCCGTTTGATCTCTCGTTGGCTGGTTCGTCTATCATGATTATAAAAGCCCATATCTCCGGTGTACACGTACTTGAATACCGTATCATTTGATAGTTTGAACTCCCCGCTCCATTACAATGTATTATTCATCATTGGTTTTACCTCGTGTCCCATAATTAATGCCATTTGATTATCTGACTCATGGCTTTTGGTCGAGTGCACCAAGGCACTCGGGGTTAAGAGCTTTTGTTCATTGGTGAAGTCCATTAATCGTAGGAATGGCCCAAAAAGGCTGATATCCATAATAAGAACTGTTTGAGAATGATCATGTGAGTGGAAGGCAAATGGGTCCGGAGTGACGACCAACAAGGCAGACTCAGAGTGGCCTTGGAAAGTTTTTCTAAGGTTGTTCAGAAGTTTCGTAATGTATTCTATCAGTTTAATGGTACGTTCAATGGGTTTTGGTGGAGAAGGAACCGAGAGGAGATGAATCAGTTCAGAACGAATTGGTACACTGGTCGAATGAACCTGGCAGGTTTTTCAAGACGTTCGGTTGGGGTACTCGGTACTGCTATTACGGTTGAAGTCCGAAAAGAAGGAGAAATAAGTAGTTCAGGTGGCGCGGAAGATAGTTATGGGGAAAAAAAAAATTAGCGCGCCGGGAAATCGCTAGGCAGGATATCGCGTGTCCAGTGTATCCTTTCCCACGACTCATCTCAGAGATTGGCTGCATGGAGAAAAAAGGAAGAAAATGCTCGAAGTCTTCCAGAGGGCTCTTCGCGTCGAGTGTTCTCCGTTCTGGGAAAGTTGCTGGTCTTGTTTAAAGATACATGCAACTTTTCAAACGATATCAATTAATCAACTTTATTTGGCCTGTGTTGATCCTGAAATTTATTGGAAAAGATGATGCTGTTCGGTCGAGTGAGTAATTCCCACGTTAGTGCACCAGGAGTCAAGGGCTTTTAGAATTATCGACGCGTATATAATCAGCTGATAAGAGCTTCGAATAGGTCTGGGAGAGTGTCGAGACGTCTTCCGGTTCGTAGAAGCTTTCGTTGCTTCCATGGATCAGATATTAAGATCAATGAACCTTCAACCGTGAGCCATGTTTATTCGTGTTTATCTCTGCGTCGTTGGACCACCATCAACGCACGCGGAAATTGGTCCAGCGGAGAAGGAACTTCGTCGTCTTCTTCTTCTGCTTCTCCTTCTTCTTCTTCTTCGTCTTCTTGGTGAAAGACATTTTGCCCAGGATCGTTTTACTCGCGCGTATATCTACTATCCTGAGAGAGCCTACGGGGATCCCTTATCCCTTCGGGCACAGAGGATCATTAGTTGGATGGTTGGTGGTACTAAACGCGGCGGTGATTGGTCCAATCCTATCCATACGTCGAAAGCCTTCGGGACGCATGTCTCCTCTGGAAACGTCGAATATGTCGAAACGCTCTTCTTCTTTCTTGCCTCCCTCGAGGTTGTGCGTCCACTGAAGGACATGGGGGGGCCTCCCCCCTTGTGGTGGAAAGGTCATCGACTTCCTTTTAGGGCCCCCCTCGCGCACAGTAGTCAAGAAATCTTCTACTTCTTATTCGTTCGTTCGAGTAAGTTCCAGGCACAATCAGAAAGGTAAAAAGAGAGGCAGAAAGAGAACTAGGCATCTCTCTATGCCTCGGTGACGGTCATCGCGATTACCAACCAAGTAGAAACTCACCAAGCATTTACATAGAAAAACGGAGCCAACTGAGGCCACGCACCTTGCACGAGTTAATGGCCACCCTTCTACCTTCCCTCTCCTAGACATATGGAATTAACCGTTGTTCCATTATCCGTCATTTTACCGTTTTCAAAGTTGTTAAATTCGTAAGAAATACGAAAAAAGAGCTTTGTGTGCCATCGTGCTCTATGAGCATATGTATATCCCATTGTTCGGTGTCCTCAGTTCCGTGGCGAAATTATGTAATCACCTGAGCTGGAAGACATCAGCACCCAGTTCCGAGTTCGTCGATCCCGGAAAACCGCGCAATTGTCATCAACCGAGTGACTGACACGCGTCAACTTGACCTTTCTTTGTGGATTCTCCGGACCCTGGACCAATCCTTACCATCGAGGCACTTTCATGCGGCTATTTTTCTTTACTACTCTCCGAGTAGTACTCGCTTCAACATTTGTTTAGAAGACTTTGTGGTCTCGCGGAAACTCCAAATGACTCGACCAAAATATGGTCCAGCATCTAGGAATCTCTTCCAGGATTTATTCCACAGGAAAAGTGTCTTCCTGGAGAAGATTTCACGTTCTTCCGACGAGTGTGAGACTTTGTTGAGCAAACATTAGTTTTTCCTTGGTGGAAGATTGTTGAATGGTCATCAGTCAGATACTAACATAACGTTCCCTAATTAAGGAGCAAGAACGTCAAAAAAAAATAAAAAAGTAAAAAGAAGAATCTGACCACAAATCGTTGAAGATTTGAACGTTATTTTGTGAGAAATATGTGCACACGGTTATAACAGTACAGGTTGTAAAATAATTCGAGAATTTGCATTCGTCGTAGAAGTGCGAGATAAGCACGCTCCTCGCGTATCCGTTTAATTCTCTTAATTGCCAGCATCACGGCTGCCGAGAATAATTAATGCCGAGTCGAAGCCGATTCGCTCCGGTTTCCGCGTTTTGCTGACTCTCCCTGGTAATGGGATAATTAGCACCCGAGCTTGATAATGTTTTCCATATATTCACTGGTATTCGAAGACAATTAAGTGCTCGTAAAATACGCTGTAATCGAGCTTAATTTTTATCCGGATTACGACGACGATTTACGCTCGATTTATTATTCATTTTTATTCTCATTGTTTTTTAATCTTCAATGAATTTTCAAATCTAATCTTTATTATTCATTCGATTTTGTAGTTTTCTACAAAATATCGAGAATCAGTTAAAATATACACGATCGTTGAGACACTGCGACGAGGACACCTTTCTAATCGAGTGCACGAGTCTGGTAAATTCAAAGGTCCCACAGATCCCAAGGGTGCATTTTATATATCTATTCTGTCTGTTCTCTAATATATCCATTTCTCTTTCTATTTAAATACATAGCCGTATGTCTCGAGATACTGCCAAGTAGAATCATGCACGGCAGGAGATACTTTGTTTACATCTTGCCGAGACGACGACTACCGATTGCGAAAGAAGCAGCGAACAAAAGATAGATATATATATCGATAAATAAATTGAAATTGAGAGAAAATGGCGAGTCTCGAGGAAGTCTCCGAGGTACAGTCGAGTCGATCGATTAATTGAATTGAAATTTTTTTTTACCTACTTTCGAGGTTGGATGAGAATGCTCTTAAAGAAAACTCGTGAAGATCGATTATATTTTTAATTTCCAATCAATCGTGTTACGGTGAAATTATTATTTTCGAATCTTGAACTTAACGGATCTGACTGTACCGCGAGAGTTTCTGGAAGCTGTGAATGGCAAGGAGAATATGTATCTTGAGAGGAATGAAGGAGATCCGATGGTGGGATAGACACGATTGTTATTAGCGTCATGCGCCACGCGACTGTTTTCCCCCTTGGCAAAGTATCGATAAATCTTGCGGCAAAGCATCTCTCGTGAGGTTAGTCTATTGGACCGAACGCTTAGAAAATGATAGAAAATATCTGCGAAAAGAGACGGAAAGAAAGAGAGAGAGAGAGAGAGAAAAATAGCATCTGCACACTGTTGAGGTCGAGCGAGGCTAAGACTCTTGCCTTTATAATGGCGAGGCGGTGTTATTGAGTTTTCGAAACGATCGATACGCACGTTAGAAAGGTGAATTGACTTGGGCCCGCGATCTAGGAGGGCAAACCGTTGCAAAGATGGATCGTGAGAAATGCACGCTCCGCACAGAAAATATTCACCGCGTATACGTGTGTATTTTGCATCCATTTACGTACCGAGATATAAGTTTATGCATTTTATTCTCTTTCTCCCGCGCTTGTTTTCCATATCGATCAACCACCGAGTGTACAGAATTTTATAAAATATTGAGGTTTTAAGGACGAGTAGATCGTGAAATTCTGAAGAGAAAAGTTCTTGGCCATTTTTTTCTACGGTGTAACGTTGATGAGATATCGATTAATTAGCGATAGCATCCGCGTATAGGCTGTAACGTTATCGCTCATCACTAGCCACGCCCTCTTTTCCTTATCGGCGGACCGAATTGGCTGCGATTAATTTAATTAATATCCGAAGAACGGTAAGTCGGAGAGAGAAATACTCAAAGACTTTTATCTTCAGAATTTCAAGATCTGTTTTTATTTTTCAATGTTAAATACTATTTTCGAATAATTCTTCGTACGAGAAACGAATTACCATGCTTTTTCGTCTGACGGGTGAAAAATTGTGTACGAAGATGAAATTCCGATTAAAATGTCGTGAGAAATGAAATAAATGCCAACTAAAACGTCGAGATGGACGTTTAACGAGAAAAATAAATAAAATAAATAAAGAATCTGGCGCATTCGAGTTCCGGCATAAACGTCAGCGTTTCGCTTCGCGATTTTATGCTCCCCTTTTTTATCTTCTTTTTTGTGCGCTTCCCCTGCTGCAATCCTTTAGCCAGAAGACAAGTTTGGCAAGTTTACCTTTTCGATCTCGTATCGCAATTCTTTCTTCTTTATTTTTACTTGGCTCCCGTTTCGCATACGAAAAAACGGGTCTTTGTCCACGTCAAAAAGCTCTGGAGATGCGTCCCGTCTGCGAGAAAAGGGCGAGGCACAAAAAAAGAGGTTGAAAAAGAAAAGAAACGCTTGTCGCAGCGGACCCCTGCGAAGGTGCGAATTGTATGGGATCTATTGGGGTTACTCCCAGAGGGTTGAGAGTCTCCTGTGCCAATAGGGATGTCATTAAGGCACTGAACAAGAGTCACGAACCGGTTTTAGACTTCATACGACAATGGCTATGGACTTCTGGTTTCACTAGAATACTGAAAATATGTTTTTTTTTTTTTGGTGTTATTCGACTGAAAGATGACATTTGTGAGGAAGGGCTTTGAACGAGTAGACAGAAAATTATTTAAAATAAATATTAGTCTTTCATCATTCAATGGAAATGAAGAACATTTTTAAAAAGAGATTATTTATGATGCGTCGTAATAAAAGTTTTTGTGATATTTCTCGTCAGATCTGCAAAAAATGGAAAAAGATAATCGAATAGAAAAATTCACTCGGGTGAATTATTTATTATACGTAGTCGCGATGCTGTAGCTCTGATAGTGTCTCAGGGTGAAAGCTATCACAGACAGAAAGCTAAGAAAAATAAGAATAAGAAGAGGAAGAAGAGGAAGAGGAGGAAGGAGAAAAATCTCTTTTCATCGAAGTGAAAACGAACGCACCCACACCTCGAATGTGTACCGTTGTATATCGTGGCGCAGCGTGTGTTTCCCCTGGCATTTCTCTTGTAATGTCGTCAAGATGAATGACCCGCATCACAGATAGGATATCTGCGTGAATATATACACGTGTAGCAAAATGCATCAAGGAAAATGTAGGAAATTTATGAAACCGAGAAGAGATTTGGACGCGGTAATAAAGCAATTATAAATAAGCGCCTCGATTTAATCAAGATTTCATTTTCATTTTGTCTTTTAACATCGAGTGTCAAAAAGCAGATGATTTTTTTTTTTTTTTTTTTTTTTTAGAAACTCCGGAGAGAAGGAAGCGCGAGTTGTAATCGCGTTTGAACTTTCACGCGAATGTTGATCTATGGAGAACATTGAGCGTGTGATTTCTATCGCGAGAGACACAGTGTCTCATGTAGCTCCGTATTCAGGTAGTACATACGTTATGCCATTGATACACGAAGTGTCTCAAAGGACATGCTTCAAATTCGCAGGGTCAATAGATCAGGAAATTCCGAAAAGAAAAGTCCTCAGAAATTTTTTTCTCCGTCAAGCCGTTCCTGAAATATCAATAAGAATATTCAGTATCGAATCAGCGACGCTGACACGTAATAGTGGGAGTGGCGCGCGGACGTGGGCGAAGCTTCCCCCACTCCGCGCGGTCGTCCACCACGCGGCAGATTGGCTCCCACTGGTGGAGTGATAACTCCTCAACGGTGCAACGGAGCGAAAAATGGCCAACGACTTTTCTCTTCAAAATTTTACGATCTATCCACCCCCCTGGAACGCGACTTCGAATTATTCAACACCTGCTCGCCACGAACATAAATACATAAAAATGCACGCGAGTGTGTATTTTTTAAGGAACTCTGTAGGCACGTGAGTCGAAAAAATTCATCACGAGCTTCAACGCGATGTAGCGAATGCCTCCTCATCCGAGTTAATGTTACGCAAGCGACCAACGAACGCAAGCCCATACACAACACGTACACAACATATCGCAAACACCATTTCTCCTCTCTTGTGCAGCAGCTCAGGCGCTTCCTGCTTCGATAAGATCACCTTTTTCCGTACTTTACAAGGTCTCTTGTTCATCTCACAAAATACATAAGTCTATAGTTATATACTTACGTGAACATAAACGCGACTGAAAAGAATAGAGAATGCCCGAGACGTGGCTAGGTCGTGGCATCGATCTTGCTACACATATAACCGAGCTTTAAATTCAACAAGACAAAACGTGGGTAAAATTCTCGCGCCATTCATGCGTGTTGCTTCTCTTGTGAAATCGCGATGCGCACGAAACAACAGCCCAGACACGACTACGAGTCTGCACACACATGAAATTTTTTAAATCAAATGAGTTTTGACGAGAAACAAAGAGAGAAACAGGAGAGGTCATTATCAACAATGCACCAGGGTGAAATTTATCTGGAATAAAAAACATCCGGGTACAAATTTGGAGCAGAATAATTAAATTGAATTGTAATTGAAGTATAAAAGTGTCAAGTCAGTGAATAGTGTGGAAAAAAAAATACAGATACCTGACTATGTTAACAAAATATTGTTTCGACTCAGTGAATTCGATTTGAAAATAAAGTAATATTCTTTTTCAACAAAACTTTCTTATTCCGGGTAACTGTTTTTCTCGAAATCGTTCCAGATTACGTCAGTCTCGTAACATTTGACGATTTATTTCATCGGATTCGACGTGTTGTTTGCTGTCCGAATATTCATTTTTCTTTTCGATTTTTTTTTCTTTTCCATTATTTATTATCGACCATCTTCTCGATGCCGAATTCAGAAGCGGAAATCGAATAGCAAAGAAGCTGAACAGGTCGATGACTCGATCCGGGCTGAAGTATCGAGTGGATATGTACACGTTTGTGTCAAAGAGAGAAAGAGAGAGAGAGAGAGAGCGAGAGAGGAGGCAAAGAAAAAAAAAAAGAGAGAAAAATCGAATGGAAGAAGCGACCGCCAGGAACGAGTGTGTCGTCCTCCTCCTTCTCCTTTTTCTTCTCCCATCAAAATGAGCGGGGGGGAAGAACTCTGGCTAAGAATCGTGACCGGAGTACACAAGAGCTCTAAGTGCGGCAAAAGACGTCGAAGACCTTGCTACCGGGACACGGACTTGGAACTACCGGAATGTCGGGCGTTATGTCCACTTTTACCAACAACCACAATTCGTTTTATTGCCAATACAAATATGTTTAAAAGAATGAAAACGAGAAAAAAAAAAACAAAAAAATTTATGAATTGAAAATGAATGGTTTGATCGAACAATTATTGATCGAGGGATAAACGCTTCGAGTATTTATCCGTCGAACCGGTGAATCGACTTTAGATGTCATCAATTTTGTTTTTTATTCAAAAAATCATTGGATGTTCGAGACGCCCGCACAATTCCGGTTAATTTGAAATTCTTGCTCCGTTTTCAGTACATCTCGATAGGCCGAAAATGGCCCGATAAAAATGTGCACAAAAAAAGATAAATTCTGAAGAAAATCGGAGGTGTTTGTACGCGGGTTTAATTCTACCTGTGGCGTACGTCTCCTTTACAAGGAGCCGGTAAAGTGGCCTGCGCGAGTCTCTCGGGACTGTGATCCTGGACCGGTAACTTTTTGGTCATCTTCTCGATTTGTTCAGGCGTTTTTGTTTCTTTTTTTTTTATTTTTTTATTTTCGGTCGTTTGGGAATTGTTGTATTTTTGGTTTTTATCCTTTTTCATTTAAATACGCGAGAGAGAGAAAGAGAGAGAGAGAGAGAGAGAGGGTTCATCAAACTTTTGGCGGTCGTCGAAGGACGTCGCAGTTTCGTTCGTTTCTTCATCGACGCCAAAAATGGAATCGCTATTTGTGCCTCTTCCTTTTTTATCTCTCGTTTCGTTTCATCGTCTTCTCTCGCGGAAACGATTGTTGTGAAAAAAAAAAAATTGAATTTCTTTCCCTTCAAAATTTATCCATTTTTTTTCACCTTCTTTTTTTTTTCTCTTTTCCGCACTTTTATTCGGATTTTTCACTCTTTCTTTTCCATTTGGATGATCCGTTGGCTTTGTCCGATTACGCCACAATCTCTTTCCTCCTTTTTTTTTCTCCTCATCCTTCTTCATCCGTTTTATCTTTCTCTTCGAATTGGATTTCAGGACGAAAGTTTGTCCGGGTATATGGACGAAAAAGAGACGATAAGTACGTATGGAGATTAAATTGAAATTCAATTCGAATCAGTACACTTAGGAGAGGTCTCTGTGGCGTAATTAAGGTAATGGTCGACAAGAGAAAGTCTCACCAACGGGCGGTCTCTCTCTCTCTCTCTCTCTCTCTCTTGCTCTCTTTCTCGAGGCAAATGCGATCGCGAACGTTGAGTGGCCGGCTCATTTGAATTCGAGAATCGGCGAAAGATCGGCGCCGATTTCGTGCTCTCGATCGTTCATTCTCTCTCTCTCTCTCTCGCTCGTTCTTTCGGAATATTCGAGTGTCTCGAGTCGTGGGTCTCGTCGAGTTTAACCAGAGTGTTACTTAAGAAAGCAAATGATTGCAATAAGTACGCGCATTCTCGTTGGAATTAATGAAAATTGCTCAATTGATTGCGTCCAAAGATTCTCCCGAGTTTCGAATTGAAAAACGGGGGGAGGGGACAAAAAAAAAAGGAATTCTCACAATCGTTATGATAATCTTGTGGCTCTGCTGTTATCTTCCTTATTAAGGATTCGCTTTATTGAACGCATTTCTTGGGCGTATCCAAACCGCCTTAAGACCCACAATTTTTCCTTATTTTTTAATATTTTTTTTTGCTTTTTGGCAGCTTTTTTTTTACTCATCATATATACAATTACAGCGAAAATTGGCAAACTAATTACTGCGAATATTCTCGTTTTATTATGCACCAGAGGCATTATTATCGTTAATTCAACCACGTAATTGCAACTCCTTAACGGCGAGAGGCTTCGTAACTGGTAAATGACTTTTCTGTTGTTTCTTCAATGCCATGACTCTAATTTGTGGCATTTTTTCACTCTTTTATCAACGTATTTATTTGAAATTTCATATTCGAACAAAAATGCATTGAATTTCGTGTTTTTATTTTTTTTTCTTTCTTTTTTTCATACAAAATATTAACAACGAAAAACAATTGTCACGAATAGTCAGAAGCTCAATATTGTATGAATTTATCGAACTAGTTATTTTTCGTGATAGATTTTCACTCGAAAATGTTGTCAAAGTACGATCGAGGCCGAGATAAGATTGAATTGACACAAAAAAAAAATTAAAGATTGATCAAAACGAACGATATTTCGAAGCAAGGAAGCGTTGACAATTTGCACAAATTCATTGGTTCGAAAAAAAAAGAAAATGAGACTATCAAAATACGCTGTCAGTCAGGAACGCCTTCTCGGCTACCGCGTTAGAAAAGCGTCATTTAACGCGTCCGCGATGAATCATAATTAACCGTGTGTGGAATAAAATAAACGGGAGAATACTGCGCGTTGGAGATGAAGGTGCGCCCCGGGACAAGTGTTGGTCGTCTTTCATAGGTTTTTTTTTCTCTCTCTCTCTCTCTCTTTTTCTTACTTTTTCTCTCGCCCGCCAACCAAATCAAGTCGAGGAATGAGTCATTCGCAACGTAACCCAGATGAGATGTTCTTAGTGTGTGTGAGAGAGCGTGTTCGTTTTTTACAACTCATCTTACGATCGAATTCAAAATTTAGTGCGTGGGTGGGAGACAAAAATTCTTGGGTCCGTGAAAAATCATCAAAAATATTCGACCGCTAATGTTTTCTGAATTCATTTTATTCTGCCATCGGTCCAGTCAACGATTTTATTGGATTCCCAAAATAGGCTATCGAGGCGAAGGCCCATTCCAGCTGGAGCCAAAATGATTTTCGAAAGGATTTCCATCGTTCCAATCAAAATTGGACGCAGCTTTTTTTTTTTTTTTTTTCATTGCCAGCTAAAAGTATTGGGGATCGTAAAATAAAAATCGTTTTGATTTTTAAACTGGATGCGAGGTCGATCGAAAGCTCTCGAGTCGTGAACTCGATGAAGCCTGGAACTTAGAAACTTTTAATTCTCCACTAATTGGCATTGAGATGTTGTCGTGTGCCGCGATAATAATCACGGAAATGTGAATAAATAAATAAAATGTGCAATATGCATCGATAGAAAATCATAAATACGGGATAATATTGCCGAGATAAGGCATATCGTGGACTGACTCGCCCTTAATAGCCGGTCTAATGTGTCCGCTGCTTTTCGAACCGATACACACACACACACACACACACACACACACACACACACACACACACACACACACACACACACACACACACACACACACACACACACACACACACACACACACACACCCACCAGCTGCAAACTTCAAATTCATTTTTAAAATGAACAGATTAAAAGAGAAGAGAGAAAAAAGTTTGTAGTCGAGATCGTAGAAATTGCTCGTGTTGGGTAGAAGGTAATTAAACTCGATAATTTGATTATTTCTTGCCGGGAGCAAAATATCGAGAAGTAAGAGAGACGGAGAAAGGCTAAGGAAGATAATACCACGATTTTTTTGCAAGTCACTCGGAGTGGATTTAATCTCGCATATTTTTATATCGATCGGGTCTTACGGGCGCGGAGAGAAGGAGGTCGAGATGAGTTTGATTAAAGAACTTTTTTTTTCCATTGCGAAATATCCGGCAAAAAATCGAATGCTATCATCAAGCTGGTTCGTTATTTAAAAACTTTTATTTTTATTTTTTTTTATCACTAATGACAATTCTATTAGTTTGGTCATGAGCATTAAAATTTTTCGCTACCAACGACAGCCGGATGTAAAAAAAAACCGAATACGACGCGCGTGTGCAGAAAAGAAACAAAAATTCAAATGCAACGAGGAGAAAAAACCGAAGGAACAGTGAGAAGACAAAGAATAACGAAGTCGACAAAAAAAAAGGACGAAAAAATGACAGGCGTCGAGAAAAAAAAGGCACAAAGACGTATCCGTTGTCTTTCGCGATCAGAAGACAAAACCGTTCGATCTCGTGGCCTTGCCGATCCGGCAAGGCACCATCGCATGCGCGAGCTACGTCGACACAGAAAATCCTCGCGCAACGTACGTCAATTTTACACCCACCGGGTTAAGTTACGACACGTTACGAGGCAGAGTGAAGAAACGAGTAAAAAAGCCAAGCGAAAATGCCGATAAGAGCCCGGAGCACTGAAATCGGTGTTGGAAAAGTTGAAAACTCAAATTTCGACTGATTCGAGTGTCCCAAAAGCTAGATCGTTAGTTTCCAAACAAAAAAGTGCTCAGCCATTTTTTTCTGTGTCGAATAGCTGATGAGATATTATCGAATTAGTATCAGCCAATCCGCTGCGCCGGAGGGCTCTCCCACTCCGTACCTCTCCCCATGAGACACTGGATTGGTGGTCGCACTAATTGACCAATATCTCATCAACGCTGCGTCCCATTAAAAAGTGACAAAGGACTTTTCTCTTCAGAATTCAATCGTGAATCCATCCTCCAAGCTTCGAGCACGCTTCAAGGGGTTGTACAAAATTTTCACAGAGTTTGTACAACGTCTCGTGTCTCCTTGCAGAAAATAATTGGTCTCCAATCATGGGAAAATGTTGTCGTTCGAAGGCCGATGAAATTGTGAATCCCACAGCGAAAGTACGTATGACAAATGACTTTGAGTACATTGTCCTCGAAGTTTGATCAAGGGAATTAGTTGGTATCGCACTACACCAACTAAGGAGCCGGGCATTCGATAATGACATAGAGAAAAAGTGTATTTCTTTGATTCTTGCGAGCTCGCTTTAATTACATACCGTTACGCAAGCATCTTTCCTCGTTAAAGGCGCACCGCTCTCCTATATGTTTACACACATACACAGAAAAGTTTGCTCCACAATTACACCGCTTATAAAATACATATATAAAATATACAAGTGCACTATAATACACACTACGGTTCGGTAACTTTCTCGGAAATCGAGAACGCACCGGATCGTGCGATCTGGCGGAAAAACCGGATTTTCAACAAGACACATCGAGAAGAGCAAAGAGATCGCCGCAAACTTACATACGTCTATATATGTACAAGATTGCTTGCATATAAATATATATATATATATTTATACGAGTAATTTGCGAACGAGGAGAAATACCAATGGCGAGAACGTGTCTGTTTCAGGCGTCCAATCCGAATTGCTTTTCCTACGATCGCTATTTATTTTTTACATTATTATTCAAAAAATTTATTGAATGGCTCAAAATGGAAGGAATTTCATCAATAAGTTCTCGGGAATAAGTCTCGAAAAATGACGAATTCATCGAAAAAGTAATTTATTGATTGTTTTCGATTAATTTTTAAATAAATAATTCTCTGAGGAGAAGCTCGATCACGCTTACGTTATCCATCGTATCTCGGAGGCTTAATCGTCGATCGACGAGTGTTTCGAATCCACTAAATTGTCGTACGTACCTGAAACAGAAAATTGAAAAAAAAACGTTTTATAAAATGTTTTCTCATCGAAAAAAAAAAAAAAAAAAAAATACGTGAAATTGATACAAAATTTTTTTGTTGGTTACAGTTGCTCGGAAATTCGTTATCGAGAAATCAGAAATTTGCGAGATAAAATTTACAAGATTTCCGAGACCGTTTACGCGCTATCGAACACTCGATGAGTGTTGTATGAACGAAAAGAAAAAAATGAAGGAGGCGGCTATCGAAAAATCTCGAATCCTACTAACCTCTTTGGCTCCTCACCAACAAATATATACATATACGTGCGTTTTATTCAACGTTACCATACTAAAATGTACGAGGAAGAAAAAAGTTTCCACGCTTGGGAAGTCCACAATTCTTAATCGAAAAAGTACGAAACGTAAAGGCGTTGTTTCCACGTCATAAATTCGTCTGCTTGTGCCTTTTTAGTTGGAAGCTTTTGATATATACACGATACATAACGTGCGTGCACGAGAGAAACTTCGTCTACGAGGATTGATATCAGTTTCGCTCGAAAAATTCTGAGATACATCCGGGAAAAGTGCACTATTCTTTTCATTAAAAATGTCTCATATTTGTTCGACAAATATTCGCTCAAATTCTTTTTTTCATTTTCTCTATAAGCCTTGAACGAATCGTTCTATCCTCCAAATCATTCTTTTTCATATCCAAAAAAGTGTATTCCCATGAGTCGACAATTCATTTCGAAAAAATAATAATTGCTTCATAAATTTCTAATTAAAAAAAAAGTTTCGAACGTATCGAAACCAAGAAAAAAGCAGAATAAGTGTCCAAAAATTGCTTCTTGGGATGAGGAACTTTTTTGAAAAGTTTCCTACGAAAAAGAGGACCAAAAAATTGCAAAAAAAGGTTTTTCGGTCACCAAAGTTCCAGTTTCGCGATAGTTCGGTATGAAAGAGTCACGCGAACGTGAGTCAAAGCTCTTCATTGGTGGCTGCACTTATCCGTGACGTTATGCAAATGCAGCAGACTGTATTTATCGATGTTCGATGTGAGTGTGTGTGTTCGTTTGATTCGTCGAGGTTTGTAGCTAGCGAGGGCGAAAAATAGCGAGAATTGAGAGCGTTCCGGATTACGAGGCACTCCCCCAAAAGAGAGCAAAATGAAAAAAAAGCGTTGACCGATTGAAAAAAAGAAGAAAACGGATGATTTTCCACGAGTTTGTTAGAGCCGCAGCCCCGGTGGTTTTAGCACCGAGTAAACGGGAGGTGAAAATTTTCATGAAAAATATAACAAAGAAAGAAAAAAAACACACATACACGAAGCACTAAACTACCATTAGATATCGTACATTCGATTTAATGAAATTTTAATTAAATTACGCTCGAGCAACCAGCCTCCTAATAAAATCATATCAGATTAGTTAATTGAACGTATACACACATTGAAGTATCGACTCGAAAAAGTGTATCCAACTATCTGTGAAGCTTATAATTAGTGAAACTTCAGAGGACAGAGTGCAAAACGAGTTTTATCAAAATAATCATATCGAGGGAACAACAAAAAAGTCAGCAAATCAAACAGAACGTTTTTTCACACCAATAATAAATGCTGCTCTGTAACAACTCAAGTTTTACCTATCGTCCAGGTGCTTATCAACGATTTTAATCAAATTCCCAATAATTAAGATCAGCCGGAATGAAAACCTGTGCAAATACCATATCTATAAGATACCAAAAGATGCCATATAGATACCATACGTTACCATAAGATACCATACAGATACCAAACGATACCATAACTTCATTCATCATTACTGTAATCCAAGTTAATTATTATTTTTTTTTTAATTCTTTATATAAATTGACGTATCGGGCAAAGACCTTGTCGTCTTCCCGGGGCCCAAGGCGCCAGGACGACGTCGTCTCATCGTGGTCTTCGTTCCCGACGTAATACCCGCATGAATATACTAGTGGGATCGAGTTTTTTCTTCGGTTCTCCGGGATTGCGGGCGCGAGAGAGCGAAAAAACGGCTACGAGACACGAGGAGCTCCACACGCGTCTTTATGTGTATAAATAATGTAGTGGCGCATTGATCTCGCCCGGTGGGAACGACGCTGCTCCCGGCTCTGGTAGCTGGTTGCACCGGGAGGTGGCATTCCTCGAGGGGTTGGCCGCCAGGAGGCCGCACTATTCCAGGAACCAGATCATCGCTCGGACTCGTCCGTTAACCGTGATCGTTTCTTTCGTAGGTCGCGGTTACAGGTACCTCGGGAGCAAAGATGCTGAGCTCCGGCTGTTCTGATGGAGTCGCACGAGGAATGAAAAAGTCTGGAGGAGCAGAATGTAGAAAATCTGCGTCTCGAATCGGCCTCTGATTTCGTCCGGCTTCAACGAAACTGATGATCAATAAATCGGTGACATTTCTGGATCGACATCGAAGATCGTTGATGTATTCGTCAACGGATTTAACTCCGGATGCACGACTTTTTCATCGGTTTTAATTGCATTTGATGATACGAAAAAAAGGTGGTCGGTGGCACTGAACTCGGTTATTGACGCGTCTGTATAAAATGGCGAATCACGCTCGAACGATCGCTCGAATTCGATCATCGAGAATCGCGATGATCGTGAGATATTTTTTTTTTTTTTCGTTTCACGTTCGACCTCGACCAAATGGACCGTTATTACGAACCACAGTTTCTGCGATTGATCGATTCGTCGTTCGATCAACGACGGAACAAAACGGAGCTCGATTCATCCTGGCATTTTTCTTCGAAATACTTCATGGAGATGGTTTTAATGATCGAAAAAAGTGTGTGGTTTGTTGACTAATCGTTGGAATTTCTTTATTCGAAGTTCCGATTGAAAAAAAATTGTTCAATTACATAAAACACGGCGAAATTTCGGAAGAAATGAATTGGAATGAAATAACCGGCGATCAATGGTGCGCTATCGAGTCGAATGTACGCGGGGTGATTGGATCAAGGTCGCGAGGGACGAGAAACTCGGAAAGAAGGAAGTGGCAATGAACAGACCTCGAGTTTACGGAGCTGCTGAACGGTGGATGAAAAGAAGAGCGTTAAGCTCTCTCTTTCTCTTTTTATTTTTTATCCTCGGCGAGATAGTTGGCTCTCTATTTAAAGTCTTAGCAATTGTGAGAGGCCAGTGTGAGAGAAAAACGAGGGAGCAGCGAGTGGCCCGTTTGTGTGTCTCGGGCGAGGGGGCGGGGGAGTCAAAGCATCCGGCGTTGGTCGAGACACCGCGGAGCCCTCAACATCCGGTCTCCACCGAATAAAAAAAAACTGCATTTTTATGAAGTTATAGGCAGAAAAAAAAACTGTTGAAACGTCTCGAAGTGCTCGAAAGCATCGAAGAAACAATTTTTTCCAATAATCTTTCGACTCCAGTTCGGTGTTCTTCGTTCAGAAAAAATCTTCGACAATTCGTATAAAAACAATGAAAATTTGGAGAAAAAAAAATGAGAACGTGTCTCGAACCCCTTCAAAACTGATGGAAGAGAGAGAGAGAGAATGTTTAGCCTGCGAGATGTAATCTCGTCTCCGCAGGATGGTTCATGTCCCAAGACACTAGAATTTCGTTGCATACCTGAGGCTTTATATTCTTTTGGATCTTTCCGACGTTCTTGGAGCCGAGAGATAGAGAGAGAGAGAGAGAGAGAGAGCCAGAGGAGCGTTACACCAAATAAATATAGCTCTACGTGCTGCGTTTGTGTTTACCGAAAGATCGTAATGATTTCTCGCGTGTCCTGGACCCTTGAAAATCGTAAGGACTCGAGGCAAACTCAGAGACAGTTGACCAAACCTGAGATTTGAGCCCTTTTCACTGTTAGTATTTTTTGGTCGGTGTTGGGGCTTGTTCGGAGGCGTGAGACTCCAGGAAGCGTTACATAAAGCCTTGGCACATTTATATAGCTGTGTCGCCTTAAAAACAATTATTTATGTTGATAGATACTCGTCGTTATGTACCAGTGGGTTCATATATATGTGGAAATGTGCCATAAAGCGATCTCAGAGTGTGCTATTCTCATAGAGATTCCTGGATTCCCTAACCTGGCGTATGAACAGGTTAATCGTCATCTTGCTCGTCTCGACGCCATCTTTTCTTTTTTTTTCTCATCCGATGTGTTTCTCGGGTTGTTGGACAAGGAGAGAACTGTTAGAAACGTCTGCGGACACGATATAATCGAGTCTCGTACGATTTCGTATCCATCGTGTTCCCATGACAATTCACATTAAATTATATACTGGGTGTATGATTTTTAAAATTTTTTTTATCTTCTTTTCTTTTTCTTCATATATATTTGTGATTTAAACTATAATAATTACGAGTTTTCCGAGCACGTAAAGACCTCACGTCGAGAGTTGATCGACAGCAGCCAGAACTAGAATATGGCGAAACGCATTATTAACGTTGAGCCAAGCTGTACGGTCATCGCCTCGCTCGAAATAACGAGAGTAACGAGTCGCTGAGCGATTTTATATTTGCGCTGGACCAGAAAATTCTCGAGTAATTAAATGAATTATTAGATTTTTTTTTTTTTTTTCTGTATCGTTCGGTATTTTGCACAATTTTTATTGAATTAATTTCATTAGATGCTTCGAGACTCTGTTGTATTCGAGAGAAAGCTCATTATTTATGTTTGTTATTAATGAGGCTAATGATTAATTGATTACTCATCATTAGAAGGGAAAAAAAACGTGATCCATTTTGCCATCCATTTTGAATTCTCGCCTTCATTTTGTTTCATCGATATTCACTTCTTTTTCATTGGTATTTCTGATAATAAATAACAACCGTCGTCTTTTGAAAACAAGAAAAATGTCTGTTGTCGCGACTCCAATGGTTTGTCGGTGCGTCTATGATGCCAAGGCAAAGCGAAGTGCGCAGCTGCACATACAACGTGTAGACGTAATCGAAATGCCAAGATTGGTAATGCGGCGCGGGAGCGAGTTACAGAAACACCGTATCCTTTGGTGACCGAGAGAACACACTTGTGGCAAGACAAGCTCCGGGGAGAGTCGGTCTCATGTACGGGGAATTCCGAAGCTTCGGGCTCGATAAACACGGGGATTAGATCCGGAACTAAATTCCGAGACGAAAAGTTCTTGCAAGTTTTTTCATCGGACGAATATCTTGGAAGTTATTTGTCATTGAAGCTGGAACCAATGAGGAGCGACCGGAGGGAGGTGACGAGTAGGCGCGGAGTGGGGAAAGTTCTTCCGATTGGTTGGTCTTCAACGTTGAATAACTCGCTAGCTTTTCGTCGGATGAAAAAGCTTCCGAATACTTTTCTACTCGGAATCGAGTCGCCGACACGAATTCTCGTAGCAAATTGATAAAAAAAATCGAAAAAAATAAAAATTCTAAATAAATCGACTCTTCCGGTCACGTCTCAACAACGATCCTATTCGAATGGTCAGTTGATGAAAAAATTCTTAGACCACCGGTTCGGAAGAGTATAAAAATCTTGTTTCTCGGTTAGTAACAGAATGGAGAAGAGAAGAAAAAAAGAAAAAAAACTTGTGGGGGATCGTCAGTGGACGTGTGCTTCCCACGTGACTCATCCACCCGGAGATATGCATCGGGCGTGACCCTACGGTTCTTCAAATGGGCCGGTGAAAAACACGCACGCCGACGAACGAAATGCACGCACAATGCGTGTTATAATTTTGCGAGAATCATCGTCGCGGAGAGTACTTTAAGTGACTGAGTGAAGAGAAGATGAATTCTGTCTGCAGCTGATGCACTTCGATGCACTCGCGGAATCGTTTCTCGTCTTTTATTCATACATATATATATATACATACATAGACACGTGTATATTCTTGTATAATATTATATATTCTTGACTCGTCCGACTCTGTCGTACACCTTATGACTCAACGACTCTTCACAGAGACCGCGCGAGAGTCACTAACCTTCCCTGACGACATGGCTAACTTCTTTTTTTATTTTTTTATTTATTTTTAGAGTCTACGCTCTGCGTTGTCATCTCTTTCCTTCTTCCTACAATTCGGAATCTCTCATTCTGTGAATCGAAAAATTTCTCTCGCATCTTGACGAAAGAATATTTGATTTTTCGACAAGTGAATAAATAAAAACAAATAAATAATCTATCGAAATACGATAATTCCGGATGTTTTGACTCGGAAAGAAAATGCAATTCGGGTACAACGTTCAAGTTCTAATTGCTCAAGATTTTTTCGGCTTCGATAAGATATTTTTTTATGATTACGTAGATCAGTAAAGTTGAGCGAATATAATGAGTGATTCATGAGTAAAGAAATAACGGTTTTTTTTTCAGAGATCAACGATTCTCTTGGCAATACGAAAAAAAAAGTGTTGGCAGCGTTGTCGCGCCAGGTTTGAGGCAAAAATTCCTTCGCTTATTCTGTTAGATATCTAAGCTCCGTGGAAGGGGGGCGACTGAGGCCCCGAGTGACTCACCTGTGTAAAAGCCTCGTGTGCCAACAAAGAACGATGCTGGGAACAGTACGAGTTGGGGCAACCCGGGACTTTTAACACTCGTGATTCACAAACGTTTTTTTCTCTTCTCTTTCTCTTTTTTTTTAACATATTTTTCTCTCTCCATTCCACTCGTTCATTTATTTCATTCGCGTTTCTCCACATTTTCGTCTTTCTTTCACGTTTCTTTATTCTCTTTTCTCCATTCATTCTCATTCTTAATTCGAAACAATGTTGTTATTTTATTTTTTTTCTGTTCGGAGAAGTAACGATGACGTGAATATTTAAATTCATTGATTCATACCCCGAGTAGAGATACAAAAAAAAAAAAATTATCGTTCCAACAGAAAACGTTTACGAAAATGGACCCTCGCTCTATATTTTTCTTACTCAAATCCAATTAGACTTTGCGGATTTCGTGCTTCGGAGCACGTAAGTCAAATTGGTACCAAAGGTTGCCATAAATTGTGAGTTTAACCTCAGAAAGTCATGATACAGGGTGCGAATGATTTACGATCTCGAAAGTTCTCGCAGCGGTACCAGCACCAGATTCATTGTTTCCCAGAGCGTTTAGCAAAATCCGGCTTAAAATTTACTTCCAGTTTGCCAAATATATATTTATATATTTGAGAAATATCCGAGTCCTTCCGATTGGGAGGTGTGGAAATTTAGAACTTTCGTCAAGGTGTTGAGAGGGCGGAAAAAACTGTTTTCTTTTTTTTTTTCAATCCTACAGGTAAGTGACCCAAAACCCTAAAGGGGCAGGAGACTTGTTACTCTCAGCGAAAACATACCTGCTCCGAAGGGTAGGCAGGCGACACTTCGGAGCCTTCTCTTTTCCTCGGTTTCGATTTTCTGTTAATTCGTTTCTCCGAATCGTGAATACCAATATCCGTCATAATCTGGCGATACCAGAAATTTGAGTAATCTTTTCTCCCTAATTTCAAATTTAGTTTTCTTATCGATGATTTGTCTCAAGATTTTCCAGCCCCAACTCGGTGTTCCTGGCACTCGTTATCTCAACTTTTATTTATCTTTCATTCTAATTCGAATTTTCTCGTATCTTTATCTCCTCGTTTAGTTTTATACTTTTCGTTGGCCGTTTTGAGCCGCGTCAACGCGTAATAAACGGCTCGTAAAGAAAGATGGTTCTGGTCTCGGTCGGATTAGACGAGACCGGATTGATTTATGCTCCCTTCTATCGGACCCTTCGCCTACTCCCGACGTTTTCACTATTCTTTCATCTCTATATACGTATGAATATACGATAGAGAACAAAAAGATAATGACGAAAATTGTACGCAAAAAGGGCCACTAAAGTGCCACGAGAAAATACGACTGTGGCTCGAGCCTGGTTTCCTCAGGGCTCGTGAGAAATGTATAATAATTACTTTACGAGGGTGAAACGAGATCCGAGCTTGCTGCTGCTGCTGCTGCTGCTAGGTACATTCGCGCTCTGCCACAATCTGGATGATCCTTCATGCTGCTACGAGTGTAATATATCAAAAACCTCCCGCTCGGTGTCATAAAATTCGCGAATATATGCACTTACCTATCCGCACAGGACAATAAAGTGGAAACATTAAAGAGAAGGAAAACGACTTCTCCAATTTTTCTGCTATTTGAATAAAACGAAATTGTTAAAAAAACATTTTACAAACCAGGAAATCATCGTTTAGACGAACGAAAAATCCATTTTTTCGTAAACAACTGTTAAACGTTTCTTAAACGCATTCGGTTTGTTTTATTCTTTATTTATTATTGAGTTCAATCTTTGGGTGAATACGAGGAAGAATCGAGGTGTATACGAAGCGCCATTGGCGGAGTCTTATGAACGGTAAATTGATTGTGTGTATCACGTTTTATATCGAACGAGTATGCGGAGAGGTTCTCTCCCTGCGAGCATGCCGAGTCTCGTGATTCCACGATCGTTATATCGTGGCCCGAGGCCAATTACCCGCTGGTCCATAACTCTGAGCTACATAAACCACACGCGAGAGGCGAGTGACTCCCTCGCACGAAAAGAAAAAACAAAGGTAGGGTTGCACGGGTAAGGGAGAGGAGGGGGGGGGGAGAAAGATATTGTTACGGCGTCGATAAATCACTTGAGTCGAAGTTTCATAAGTTTTTCTTAGCGATATTACGTAAAACCGAAGAGACCGTTTGACAGCGATTCATAGAGCGCAAACAAATGCTGGTGTATGTGTACAGAGGCTTGGATAGTGGGCGTTTCAAAAGTCACGAGTCCGATGAAACAAAAGATTCAACTAATAGGATCGAAAGATCATTCGATTACGAAGAGAAAAGTCCTTTGTTACTTTTCTCTAGGATGCTTCGTTCGCGAGATATTGAGCATTTTGAGCGACGACCAATCGGGTGCGTTTTAGAGACGGTGGACGGAGTGGGGGAACCGCTTCGGATTGGCTATTCACTGATTCTTTGATATCCGGAGAACGGGGCTGCCTAGAAAAAAATGTCCAAAGACTTTTCGATTCGAAATCTCGTGATCTGACTGCTGAGATGAATTATCTCGGGGAGAACTCTTGTGATACTCTGTATACATATTTATGAGTGTACGCGGTAGAAAGATTTAGCGACAGTTGGTGTGCATGGGACTCGAGGCGCAGTCACCGCGAAGCACATAATCGCTCTTCCCCGTTACGCTATAAAATTTCGTAATGATTTATTATCTCGAACGTACACGACGAGAGGAGGAGGGACAGGGGAGGGGGGGGGGTGAACTCGATCACGTCAGTCGAAGGAATCACGAAAGAACCGGCATGAAAAGCTCGTCAAAAGGCTCCGGCAGCAGCGTGTATTTTTTTTATTTTCGATCCATTAATTTACGTATACGTTTCTCCCGGAGACAAGGGGGGGTAACGAGGGTCACTCGTTTCATTTCTTTTTTAATCAGGCAGTTAATCGTAACTCTTTGACTTTTTTTTTGTTGTTGTTTTATTTTTTGCATTACCACTTTGATAGCTCGACGATGATGCTTGATCACCTCAATTGAGGTCACATGGTTTTTGCTCTCGGTACATATTGTAGGTCGACGTAAACTCACATATCGTAACTCAGTCATCTAATTTTATGGGATAGAAACAATTGAGTTTTTCGATCGAATCACGCTCGAATCTATTGCCATGAATTTTTATCTTTTCTCCACTTTATCGAAACTCATCACGACGCTTTATTTACCTATGGAATTGCAGTCTTTTTTTTTTCTTTTTTAAATCTTGATCTTGTATAGGAGGTCGAAGCGAAGTTTAATGCGAAAAAAGAGGCTCGCAGGAGGCTCGTGTACCTGAATCAAAATCATTATTTATACAAGGTCAAGTTGATGATGATGATGATGATGATGATGATGGATGGGAAGACTCTTTTTCTCGATTGCTCGCTCCTCTCGCCGAGACTCAATAACTCGAGGCTTCTCTTCTCTCGAACGCGCTATTCGGGAATGAGAGCCTGCTGCTCGCAGAGATGTTCCAGGAATCGTGCGTGTGTGCGTTTGTGTTAGTTCGTACGTGGCAGGAGGGGGGGGGACTCTGTGTGCGCTCGTAATCGGGCGCACCTGCGGGCTCGAGATGATTCGAATCACGCTTTTGCTTGGAGCGTAGGAAAGGTCGTGTTTAAGTGGATCAGTGGGCAATGAGGATCGACCTTATTTTTCCTCACGAAAATCCACCAAAAATCGTCAAGTCATATTATAAAATAAAGCCTAATTCATCCTCTTGATAAAAGCAGCATCGTCACATCGAACTTTTCTTTTTTTTTTTCTTTCATTCATTCTCCCTGATAATCATTCTCAAAAGAATCATTAGGAAGAAAAAAAAGAACAGGCTTCGATTATCGAACGACCAATCGACTCATTATTTTTCACAGTAGAAAAATCTTTCTCCTCCAAAATATTTTTCTCTCATACGATCAAAAAAGAAACGAACGTTTCGAAGCTTCGAAATACGAAGAAAATAAATACACTTCCGGCGAAAAGGACACGCGACACAGTTTTTTTTTCCAAGATCCCATAACCGGGACTCTCGAATTAATTGATCCTTTCACGGTGTTGATTAGCACATATATATATGCTCAATAACAAAAACCTTGAAAATTCTCGTTTTTAGGTGAAACACGCAGCTAATTTGCATCCTTGGCTAATGAGAGTCGTCGTAAAAAGCAAATGGCGTTCACGGGCTCGAGGTTACGTTAACACGAAACTTCGTATCGCTAATCCTCGTCGTCCCCTCATTAATTAATCGAGTAAGATTTTTGTAAAAACTGTATTAAAAAAAAACAACGAAATGAAGGATTCGAGCGGATGGACCGTCAAATTTTCATGAAAAATCGACGACAAGTGGTTAATTAGAAAATTATTTTTCATCCAATTTTCCCTCAACTGACCCCCATTGCCCCAATTTCGAATTTTCGACTATCCCAATCGCGTCTTTAACGCGAATAGATCTTCTCTCGTTTCGAGTGTTGGACCCCGGACGCTCTTGGCTCTCGATCGACACACGCACACTCCATATTCATAAACACATACGTCTCTGAATGATACGTAAAAGTATAATCTTGAGGATTTCTGAGCGCAGGAGGAGACCGCCTTCGTGCGAGAGACCCACTTGCGAGGCCGGCCTACTTGGAAGAGTCTGCTGGAATCGTACGATCCTCTCTTATGCCTCAATCTCTATGTAAATTAACATATAAAAACCTCCTGTAAACGCATAATTATTGTGTTTCATTGTTCACGAGACTCCCGCAGACAATCTGCCCGTAATTCCTGAAACAGTTTTCCATCGATTGTCAACGATTAGCAACGTCATTGAATCCGATTGACGATCATTCAAAAAAAAATCTTAATCGCCTCTCGGATCCTCGATTCTCGACTAAACTGCTTTTTTTTTTTCTGCTCTTTCGGTACCGAAGGATTCGACGAATTCTCTTGTCCCAGATCGTTGATCCGTGCAGACCAAAAAAATCGTTAATTGCTTCTTTTTGGTCATTAAAACCTGTTTTTTTTTCTTCTTTTAATTGTTGTTAATTATTGGAAGAAGAAAAAAAATGCGTTATCTATGAAGATCGAATCGACGATTCGTGCGTACCATCATCTTTCTGACAGGAGCTACTCTGTACATGGATATTCATTATCAGCCCAGACTGGCATGGCTTTCACGCGAAAGGGAACAACGCGCCGGATCGATGCTCCGTGTATACTCGTATAAAGATATTTGTACACACGCGTACGTGTGTGTCTGTGTATATATATATAGAGATGTAAATGCATCACGTGGCGAACGCACGCCGGTGTGTCCTCATCTCATCTCGTCGTTGGGGACCCAGAGACCTGAATAGCCGTAGCCGCGAGGGGGCCTCGGCGGGGCAGAGTAACGGTCCATGGATGAAGGTTAGCGCTATCCCTCGTTTTGTGCTCCTTCCCCCCTCTTTTCTCACTCTCTCTCTCTCTCTCTCTCCCCCGACGATGACACGAAGAGAGCAACGTGACGAGAGGCCAGAGAGCACAAAAAGAGAAAGAGGATTAAATAATAAAAGAAAATAAAATAATAAAAAAAGAGGGAGAAAAACGAATGGGAAAATGCTGGGAAATCGATCAATTTCTTTTCGGACATCTACCAGAATGATCTCTCTTTGAAAATTCAGAATTTCATCACCGAAAGAAAAAAAAAAATGGATAATTTTATTGAGACTTCGAAGCAGAGAGCCAAATCGTTCGGTTCGGGCTGATATGTGATACGAGAAAATTCCGGAGAAAAGTGTCGAAGCTTCGTTGCTCGAAGGATCAGTAATAATTCAGTTGAAATGAGATTAAATTATTCGACGAAATACTTTCGTTCCTGTTCGACGATGTTCTTGGGTCACAGTCTGAAAAATATTTGTTCGAGCCAAATAGACTGTTGGAAGGAACCAAAAATTTTCGTTGAATCAGCAAATTTCTTTGGTCGGTGCAGACTCGTAGAATATCGTCGATAATTGGCAGGTGTCGAATGAGCTGTACTCGATTAGAACGAACAAGGAAAATGAACGGTTGTCAAACGAGCTGATAGCTCATTTCTTCTAAGAGAATCTCCGCCACTATCTTGCTCTCTTTTATTTCTTTTTTCTAGTCGTTATCGGATCTCGAGATACTCGAAACGGGACGACGGATTTTGGTTACACTTTCGGTTGTTTTTTTTTTATTTTATTTTTTTTTTAATTTTTATTTTATTCAACTGCCTGCAAGAAGAATAGACGCAACCAAAGAGACACGAACATGGACGTGGACAAAATATGCTAACAGCGAGGAAGTAACTCCGAAGAAGCAACCAGAAGCGACGAGTCGTTTCGCAGGAAAGGCACTTTCCGAGAGCGAAATTCCTCTCGGATTATACTCGTCTCGGACTAAAGCAAAAGAGAGCCCATCGAAGCAGGCCTTTCCTTAAAAAAAAAACATCTTCGGACTCTCGTAGCAGCAGCTATTGACGCGCATAGGCAATTTTCGAGGGCTACGAACTCCCGGAGTGTGTCTTCTCCTCGATCTTTTTCAGGTATACGACTCCGAGAACAGAATCTCAGCTCCGAGAAATGTGCTGGAGAGAATGGAAAAAAAAAAAAAAAAAAAAAAAAAACGAAGAGGAAGAAGAAAAAAATCATTTTCAGAAAGTACAGAACGAGAACCAACGACGCTCGGAGATTTCTTGGCAGAAAAGTTTGCTCTCCGGACCATACCCCAGGGACAAAGGTGCCTTGACTAATGGAATGGAAAGTGCCCGGGATTGAAGGGTTCGGAAGACTCGAGAAAAATGTGGCACACACATTTTTCACATTTTCGCGTATTCTCAATATTTTATTTTATTTTATTTTTTATTTTTTATTTTATTTTTTTCATATTCTGCAACATTGATTACTCGTAGAAAAATGGCGACGGGCACGAAGCCTTGATTCGTGACCCACTTGGGTCTTTCACTTCGTCAAATAATCGCGGAATAATCGATTGTTTTTTGGTCCAAATTAGCGTGGTCAAAAGAAAAATATTTGTCGAGAGCATGAAAGGGAGTCTCGAAATTGATGTTTCTTTTATTTATTTATTTTTTTTTTCGATTGCCATCGAGTAATCTACCCTCGAGATTTAGCAGCGAACATTTATTCTTCTTTCGAGATTAATCGGAGCAACCCACTGCCCTCGAAAAATCTCGTTCAACAACACGAGAATAAAAATTACACTGGAAAATATTATTTTTTCTTTCCCTTCGGTAAAAACACCCGTCAATCGATTCTCCACTCTCGTAGAATAATCCAATGTGCAAATATTTGTTCGATCGAGATGAAAAATAATAATAATCCGAATGAGGGTCAGCCCTTTTTCGAAATTTCACGAGCCACTGGCTTTCGTTATCTTTGTCCCAACCATGTGCACTCTGACTCACGAGCATTGCCATTCATCTCGTGATTTCGATCAGTTCTGTCGAAAATCTTCTGCTCACACTGTTCCTCGAGTCCATTAAAAATCGTCGCGATTGATATGAAAATATTTCCATTTTTTCAGGATCAAAAATTCTCTCCCGAGACACTCGGATCCACCGAATTCTTTCATTTGCTAAAAACAATAAAATTTTATCGACGCGGTAAGAATCGATCGAAATTTTGAATAAATCTCAATCGAATCGATCAGCAAAGACCAAAATTCCAATCGGGTTCGATTCTATTTTTTTTTTATTTTTTTCGCTTTTCATGTTCCTTTAATTTACCACAATTTTTGTTGGATTCTTGACTTTTTTTTTTTTTTTTTTTTAATCGAATTTGAAACGATTAGAATGGTTATTCTAATAGTTTCAAATTCGACAAAAAAAATCAAGAATCCAACAAAAATTGTTGGATTCTTTGAAAATTTTTTCTTGGAAAATTTTTGTTGGATTCTTGATTTTTTTTTTTTTTTATCGAATTCGAAACGATTAGAATGGTTATTCTAATAGTTTCAAATTCGACAAAAAAAAAAAACAAATCAAGAATCCAACAAAAATTGTCAAAAAAACGACAAAAAATAAAAAAAAATAGAATTTTATACAAAACGAAAAAATGCAAATCTCCAGATAAAAATTAATAAAGAAGAAACGAGTAAACGAAAGACTGAAAATGTGGAGACACAGAGTTTCACTGGCGCCAGAGCGTTCGCGGAGCTAATGAATCGTGTATACGCATTCGAAAGAGGAATGCACGGGTGTATATATTTTCCGAGGAGATTAGCGACAGGACGATGAGGTGGCTTCCCGCCTATACCACCAGCTCCTCCCATATGCACATATAAATGTCTCGTTAAATATTTAAAGGGCGTAACTACATTCTCTCGTCACTGAGTAAAATGACGTTTGCTCGGTTCTTCAACAGCTCGTGGAATTTGATAGATATATCATGTCTGCGTATAGACGAGAAGAGAGGAGCCTGCGCGCAACGATCCGTAAGTTGGACTCTCACTCGTTTTATAAACGCGAGCTTTATTCCCTCTTGCAGCCAACAAACCGTACAAACCTCGTACAATAGATACAGTACGAGCATCAGCTATGCGCATAATATGAAAACAAAGTGAAGGAAAAAGGATGAAAGAAAAAAAAAACGTGTGAGCAGGTCATTTTAACTGAGCTGTGAGTTTCGCATCGATTTGAAAAAAAAAAAAAAAAAAAAAAAAAAAAAAAAAAAGACTTCGAAAGGAAGACGATTGTAGCGAGTATAGAAAAGAAAAGGAAAATAAAGAAAAAAAAACGAACGACAATTGCGTGAAAATGGCAGGGAGACGTAGAAACCTACACACTTGACCATGAAGGGCTTGCTCGATCGTCATCGATCATTCGACGCGCCATTCGGCCTACGTGGATTCTGTTACATTGATAATCTCATCGAATCGATGGAGTGTGATTCAGTGACGAACGAACGCTATATTTAGTAATCCAAAAGTTGGAGGATAGAGGTTCGAGAATTTATTTCGATCGACGACTTTACAGAATGTAAAATCGATCGACTGTATCGATACTAAGAAAAAAAAGAATTCAACGATTTTTTTACACGAAAAAACGAGACTAATAAATTGATAAAAATTCCTGTACAAATGGTAGAGAAAAAAATAAATAAAAAAAAATCGAATAAAAATGTTTTAACGATTAAAAAAACTATTTTCACTGCTCCTCGTTAATGTTTTTGAATAGGAAGGAAAGAATGTTTCTGTTCACGTACGAGTAGGATATACGTGACGTCAAGGGTGCATCGCGAACACGTCATTGGTCATAAGAAGTGCACTCAGAGTTCATTCGTGCTTACGATGAGAAACAGCAATGGGACCAAAGCAACGTGCAGCATAACTGATGGACCAACAACAGCATCCGGTTGTTATTTTTTTTTCTTTCTCTCTCTCTCTCTCTCTCTCTCTCTCTCTTTCGTGACGCGTGCCAGCTGTGTGGCTCTCTTAAGGAGGTTTTTGTTCGTACACGTAACTATGATTATAGTCGGTTAAACACGTACAGTACTTACGTGCATACGAGAATCATATCTATATTTATGAAATTCTCAACTCAAAGATGCCACCCTCGCTTTTGATCTATCGCACACCAGGGCTTTCCTCGCCTCAGGCCTTCCGACATGTAATTTCTCCCTCTCTCTCTCTCTCTCTCTCTCTCTCTCTCTCACTCTCTCTCACCTACTCCTCTCTCGTTATATTATTTCACCGCTTGTAAGATAAATGTGTACGTGACAGCGCGTTGATTGCCTCAAACGTAAATCGTCAAAGTTCCAACGTCTCGTTTTCAACGACGAGATCGAAAGAACAACAATAATGAAAAAAAAATTTTCATTTTTCAATCACGAAAGATTGGTATCGAGTCGTCGATGAAAAATTGAGTCGAATCCG
The DNA here is from genome assembly GCA_037893425.1 of Campoplex nolae. NCBI lineage: Eukaryota > Metazoa > Arthropoda > Insecta > Hymenoptera > Ichneumonidae > Campoplex > Campoplex nolae. The sequence goes on along the minus strand of JBBLXU010001785.1, from coordinate 1,757,006 downwards.
TTCCACAGACGATCGTAATCGCGCCCGCTCTGACATGAGTATCTCACCGGAGATAATAATCTTCGAGAAAAACACACTCGCGGATCGATCTCCGAGTTTTTTCTCCACATTTCTCTTTGTCTCGATATTAAATAAATAAATAAAAAAATCGATTTTCTCATTTTTCGATTTTTTAGCCATTTTTCCCCGAATCAGCTGTACAGAGACGAGAATAAAAAGGGCTTTGGAGAATAATGAAACAAAACTAAGGCGTCGCGCGAAATCGACAACGATACGGACAAGATCGTTATACATACGGACACGAATTGACACACGCACACTCGTACAGATATCGGCTGAAAAAGGCTCGGAGACGCGGTGAAAGGTGAAGGAATTTCACTCCTGGCTGGGCTCGCATGCTCCCCGAGAGACATCTTTCTCCTGCTCCGCGCGAGTATGGCCCTGTTGGCGATCTCGCCCAAGTCCAGAGCCACGTAGCCCACAGAGGCGCATACAATTTTGCCCTCGCTCTCCCGCTCCATTAAGCCACGCGAACAGGCGTCTCTCGATCTTCTCATTCGTATATAAAATTTAATAATTTATCGCGACAATTTCGATCACTGTTTCAGTCGCGATTTATTACCTTTCTCAAAGAAAAAAAAAAAAAAAAAAAAAAAAAACAGAAAAAACAGAAAAAATTGGCGACGAGAGAGATCAATGGACCATTTCTTGGGGAAGAAAATTTTTTTTTTCTACCGATTTTTTGGTTCAATTATAATTTGCGATTTTTGATGAGCCACCTGATAAAATCAGAACTCGTCGCAGCGAGACGTGTGAAAAGTGTGAAAATAATTGCAGTTTTCTACTCGAGAAACAACAATATTTTTGTCGTTCAACAGGTTTTTAAAGCAAAGAGACCGGTTCAACTTCACTTTTTAATCAAGATTCTCGTATTTTCTAAATCGACGCAAATCCATTTAGCCAGTTGCTTCGTCTCTTTCGACAGAGGCTAATGGACAGACACGAGAGTGCAAAACTCGTGGAATCTAGGTTTGTGGAACTCGTGTAGACGTGTAGACCGTGTACCGACTCTGGCACCTCGGCCAGACGGAATCGTGGAAAGCGTGAAAATTACTCGTCAAACGTGCTATCTCCGAACGCCCGAATCTAACTATTTTACAAATAACAAAAAAAAAGGGGATTCAAAATTTTTCGATTCGACGTTCGCGTCGTTTTTCGAAAATCTACAATAATTCCGAATTTTCTATTAGATTTCAAAATTCGTCTGAAACGTTTGAAAAAAAAAAAAAAAAAAAAAAAAAAAAAAGACTTTTTGGTTCCCCATCTGAACCTCGATCGAAATGATTTTTTTTTTCTTCAACATTCGACTCCCGAATCGTTGATCGTTGTAGAAAATCGAGAGATCGGCATTCGAAAAGAGACTAAAAATAGCTTTTTGGCTCCTCGGAGATCGGAGATTATTCCAGTCGAAAAATCAACGAAAATCAATCTCCCAATGACTGTTACGAAGAAAAACGAGTTATCGAATATCGGTGTTTTAATTAATTTATCAAAAAAATCGATCAAAATCTTTCGGACTGTTTATCAAAATAGAAACATTGAACGAGAACTGGCACGAGTAACAATGCCCACGCAATTTTCTCACTCTATGAATCCTGTTGACGACATATATCTGAATTAATATACGTGTACGTTAATAAACTACAGACACGTGCGTATATATATATATACACGGATATCGCTTTTGCTAATAACGAAGTGAGGAAACGCCTGCGCTCAAACTCGACCTGTATATCGTATTGCGAGCAGCTGCTACCTACGAGCTCCTCAGAAGCACACGCAGGAGTGCGAGAAAAAATAGGTAAAAAGAGGATAAGAGAAAAGAAAGAGAGAGAGAGAGAGAGAGAGAGAGACTTTTATAACGAAACGCACAAAGTTCGAGTCCCAATTAACGCCCACCCTGTTGTCCGCGTCGATTTTATACGCAAAGCCCACGCACCTCGATTCATTTATCAACTACACTTAATTATTCTCACGCGAATTAATATCCCAAGTGTTCAGCTTAAAAATAAAAAAAAATTAAAAAAAAAAAAAAACTCACAAACGAAATCCGGTTCTCACGATGATTCTACGATCACGAAAAATCATTGAAAGTCCAGCAAATTTAGCCCTTTTCTCGAGCCTTTCTCAAAGACACGAGAATAATTGATCTTGCGAATTAATTTTAATTCTTTTATTCGAAATTTCTTTTTTTTTTTTTTTTAATTTTTATTCAATTTCAATTAATTTAATAATTTTACGAAGCCATCAAAAGATTTTGTAGAAAAAATTTGTAAAAAATTGAAAAATTGTAATATTCGTTGGAGCTCGATTCGTGATAACTGTAACGAGAGTCTAAAATTACATTTGTGGAAGCGAAAACGTGTTCGATACTCGATAAATCATGTAATAAATCGTGTAAACAGCAGCACGTTTATAAATAAATATAAATGAAAATAGTGCAGAGAGTGTGTGCGGGAAGAGAGAGAGAGAGAGGAGAGTAGCGTTTGATACAGTCGAAAGTAAGCGAAGAGTGCATCGATCATTCTAAAAGACTGGGGAGTTAAATGTCTCGTGTACCACTGAGCTATAAATATATGCGATAACTCGAGTCGTTTAAATAAAGTATGTACTTTCCTTATTGCAAGACTTATTGTACAGGCAATTGGAGCTTGGATCAATCCTGAGCAACACGATTGTGCAACTTTTTAAGAGAGAATATAGAAAGAAAAAAAGAAAACGTCTTTTATTTATGCAAACGAGATTTACTTCAGAAACTCGTAATCGGATGCAAAAAAAAAATGCAATTCTCGATATTTCAGGTTTCGAGTGATACTTTTTCGACCATTTGCTCGCTAGCACATTTTCGATCAAAAAAAAAAACATTCAATTTTAATATAATAATGGAACGAATTCTTTTTTTTTTCGATTTCTCACGATTTTTTTTCAACAACAATTATCAATTAATTCGAATTTATTGAATCGAATTCGTTTAGTAAAAATCTTGAATTATTTAATTTCAAATAAAAATTACATTTGTTGTGTTAAAATTTATTTTGTTTTTGGATAAAATTTTTGGGTCAAGTAGAATATATATAATTATGTTTGACTTACTGAACCCCGGCAGCTCCGTGTCCAATGTGTCAAAAGTGAGTGTAATAAAGAAGAAAAAAAAAAAAAAAAAATCAGCTTACCTGAAACAGAAGAAAAGAAAAAAAAGGATGGTGAAAAACACGAATTTTGAGGTAATAAAGATTAAGAGAAATGAGAACGTAAGTATACGTGACATTAAAAATGTGTGTCTGTCGAGACGAGAGCTCGTAAAAATCCCGTGAATGCTCGAGCCTCGTATGTATAAACATGATAATTCGAGGGCGAAGAGAGCGAGGGTTGCAAAGAGAGTTGAGCTTTTCGAGTCTGTAAATAAAACGAGAGCTCGACGCATCTTGAGATCGTAAAATTATACACGAAGTAGTTTCTACATTTTTTTTTCTGTTTTTTTTTTTTTTTTTCATTCAGGGAGGAAATGAAAAAAAAAAAAAAAAAAAATGATACAAAGCCTTCGTACGTGACGAGAAGCTTTCTCGAAGCTTTTCGTTCAGGAAACAACGTTAAATGTTTTTGACCCTCGTTCGTTTCAACGTTTCAAAAATTCCTTCAATTTTCTCGATGAAGCTCGTCACTGAAGAATATTTCGATCAACGAAAAAAGAAACAAAAAAAAAAAAAAAAAAACTATCGAATCACGATGATTGATCGACTCAATTGCGATTACAGCTTCGATCAGGAAGAAGCTCGAGCCCTGAACGTTGTTGTTTTGTAAACAATCCCAAAAGTATGTCTCGAGATTCAATGAGAATTCGGTGCCTGCTCCATGATTTTTCTGTATCACGATTTAAAATCCAATTTTTTTTTCTCTCGATCCACTTTTTTTTCGAACTAATTCGACGATAGAACGAGACAGAGAAATTAAAAGAGGGGGAAGGGAAGAAAAATGTTGAACGTGTGTCCAAAGGCAGGGCAAATACTTTCGGATTTGTTTTCTCATTAAAACGGTGCTACTTATTGCCCAAGGGGATAAAAAAAAAAAAAAAAATCGTTTGGATATTTAGTTGGCTTTAAATTTGAAATAACGTCGTTCGATTTCTCGTTTCGGCCAGTGTTCACCGTACTGATATGTTTTTTTGTTTTTTTTTTCTTTTTTTTTTTTTTACGAGGCACCATATTTTTCGAACGAAACAGGCTTACACGTCTCATTTAAAATCGTTTTTTCTGTTTTTTTTTTTTCTCGCGTTGGACATAAATTTATGACGAATAATATTGGAGCACACGAGTATAAAAATGAATGAACTACAACAAAGTGTAATAAAATAAAATAACACGATTATAATTATATTTTTAAAGCAGCTTTATATTTATTCGGATATAAAAATGCTAATAAAAAGAGACTCCGATATAAATCGCGGAGCTGTAAACATTCTTCTTCGCAGCAGCAGCAGCGGCGTACGTTTATAAATCGATTGATTCATCGACCCGGTGCAAAGGGCCCCCGGAATAAAACCCCGGAAGTAAAAAGTCCTCTTAACTTCGATTTATGAGCACGAGGAATGTTCCACTTTGCACCATCGAAGAAGATTACGATGGATCAAGGACAAGGAGATTGTAAAATAGGCGACGATTCACGAATCGAAAAAAAAAAATTTCAATATTTTTCTTTTTTCTTGTCCTACCGCCGACCAGAGCGGAGAATTCGAAAGAAAAAACAAAAATCGAGACTAAAACGCAAGATGAAAAATCAACGGTAAAAAAAATTGTAAAAAAAATTTGATTTTCTCGATCACGAATCATCGAATTTCCTGTTTCGATGATTTGTCACGATTTTATCGTAATTTTTATAGTCACAGTTTCGTATGTTTCTTCTTCTTTTATCGTCATTCATTTTCTCGTAAAGAGCCCTGTTCTATTATCGTTTAATTTTGAGCTTTATATCGCCGAACGTTTTATAATAATAGTCACGAGATACATGTGACCTGTCTCTGTCTGGTGACACGATCGGTTTTAGCAGCTGTTTTCGAATGGCTTACTTTACTGTTTACAAGCGACAAAGTAATTGGTCTCGATTTCCAAACGGAGAGCAACAGCAGCAGCAGCAACAGCCAACTGAGCATTCACTTCACTCCCCCACGGGAGGCACGCTCTGTGGATTATAAAACCTCCTATAAATATATATACACTCTGGTGAATAGGCTCGAAACACACGTGCGTATATATATCGCGTGTATATTCATCGATGAGAATCTATATTCGTGGTCCGGAGGTAAGAGCACGAAATATATTTACGGAGATCGAGAACTGGATCGTGCGATGTTTCGGTCGAAATAAAAACGAGGGGGAGGGGATCCATTCAAGAAACTCCCGGAACACCTGTCCTCGGAGCTCTCTTTTCTCGGGGACGGAAATGAAGAGAAAAAAAAAAGTGAAAAAATAAAAAATAAACAGGCACAAATATTATTGTGGTTGAGGCTGCGGCGAGAGATGCTTTCGTCGTTTCGTCTATTTCGTTTTTCAAAAAAAAAAAAAAAAAAAAACGAGAATTTCGAGAAAAGAAAAAAAAAAAAAAAATTTTTTTTTTCCAGACTCTTATCATTTCTTCTGGATTTTTCGCGCACTCGACAATTCGGTGATTCCGCTTTCACCGTATATCTACGTGTACAAACCCAACTCGAAAGGGAGCCAAAAGAGATTCTTTTTTTTCCCTCCTCGTTTTTTTTTTTATTTCTCGTCACCGTTTCGCCGCTTTTGCTTTTGCTGAGGTGGGCGTGTCGCGGTTCGGTGCTGCAGCAGGCTCTCCTGCTTCGACTCGAGATCTCACCGATCTGTCGGAGGATAATTTTTAGGTACGAAAATGCGAGAGGTTCGCATCCAACCTTAAAAAAAAAAAAAAAAAAAATAAAAAAATAAAAAAACGAATATAAAAAGAACAAGAAAAGAGAGATTTTCGGCTGGAAGCTTCCCCATTTTTCGTCGTACATCCAGGAACAATCTCTTCTCCTGTTAAAACTCCGGACCTATCGATACCAGCTACGATAAATACCGGTACGAATACCATCAAAACGCAGCTTCCAATCCTTCCAATAAAAGAATCCAAAATCCTCTCAAAATAAACCAGCTAAATGACCATCAAACTTTCGTTACCGCGATGCTGAATAATTCGAGTTTCCAATCAGAAATCCGATACCAACGCGGAGATCGACGTTGATCAATTTTTTTTTTTTTGTTTCAATCAAATTTTCCTCCATCGACGTTCGCCACACACATTCCGATGAAATATCAATTAAGTCGAGACCAGCTGGTGCGGTGTTGGTCTCGCTATATATACCGCGAGCAGGAATATGACTCGGTGAAATCGATTTAGCCGTGAGGATCTTCCACCCACTTGATACAGCTTCGATTCATATAATCTACTAGTTTTATCGTTCGAGAAGGGAAATATCTTGGTGTAAACTGCACACAGGCGCGTGTACACACGGGATTGGGCGTGTGCAAAGATTTATACAGCGATACAACAGCTCGGGAATACTGTTAGAGATCGCCTTGGCTAAGTAACACCTTCCGAGATGCAATAAAACGTTGAAACTGGTCCACCGAGCTCTCTTTGCCTCGGACCCCTGCTCGCGGTGCCCCTTCTCCGGGGCACTTTATCGCTCGCGATTATTTCCTGGTTAAAGGTACGGAAGAGCTCTGTGCTTGTATATATACAGAAAGATCGAAAGGAATGCAACCCTTGAGAGCGCGTGGCTTCGCGGCTGCTCGCGCGCGCGCGAATCTTTCAGGCAAGAAAAGTCGACTCGGTTCTCGAGCGGAAGGTAAAATCCTCTATTTTTTTTTTTTTTTTTTTTCCAATTTTTTTTATTCCATTATCCACGTATGCGGTCTTCGGGCGGTTATTTATTAGCTTGTACCTTGAGGAAAAGGCTAAAAGACGAGAGTCAAACGAGATCGAGGAAACTCGAGGGCAAAGTGGAACGCGCTCGCCTTTACTTACGCCCGCAACGCGATCCTGCTCGTGCGATGCACTCGTGTATATATGTATATAGGTGTCTCTCGATGGCTGGATATATATATGTATATTTTTGCGAAGCCACCGCGCTGTGTTCCAGTCGGAGAAAGCTGCTGCTGCTGCAGAAGCGAAATGGTGAACGAGAAAGAGCGAGACTATACGAGCCTCTCGATCTTCTCTGCCTCCTCGACGAGAATCTTCGACTCTCAGCGTTCTGGTATATCTGTATTTCGCGTGTGTATTCGAACCTTTACATATTCGCGTGGTTCCGAGCAACGGGAAGAAGATAAGTCTTGAGATGCAAAAAATCAGATGGGAATAGAGAGGGAAAGAGAAAAGAAAAGGAAATGGGAAAAAAAAAAAAGGAAAAGGAAACGATAACCTCGGCGGCGCTGGGCTCCGCGAGCGAGAACGTTAACTTTGCGAGTAATCGTGCCTCCACCCGCATTGAAGAATATACTTTATTGTGTGTCTATATCCGTTATACGTTCTCGAGTTCCATGAGCTTATTTTTCTATCGATCTGATAGCAAAAAATCATAAAACATATTTTTTTCTTTTTTTTTTAAATCATTTTACTAATTTTATTGATGTTTCGATGATTTTTGAAAATTGAAGTAAGTTTCATCGGAGTATTCAGCATTCGGGAACATTAGCTCGAAAGACAGACACACACACACGAGTGTGGTAAGGAATTTCCGTAACGAAGCGTCGAACCGGCGATATTAAATGCTGACGGGGCGTGTCACTGTACTCGACGTAGTCGCGGATTTTTTTAAAACCCTCGCATCGCCTGGTATCGGTTGCCAAGCAGCGGTAGATTATGAAAATAAATAAAAATTTTAATCGCGATTACCTCATTTGGGACGATCCATTTTTCACGTATTTTTTATCTACTTAAATGGAAAAAAGTTCCAAGTCGTTGCGCAAATCAACGCAATTTTGTTGTTTCAAGAACTTTTTGTTTTTTATTTTTATTCGATTTATAGTTTCTCGAATAAAATTCATGAGAACGAACGTCACCGCGTCCGGGTCCAACTCTTTTCTTTTTGTGTTTTTTTTTTTCGATTTTATTTTTATTGAAAAAATCTATAAGAAAAAAAACGTTTGGAACTCAATTTTTATTCGCATATTTATTAAGATTTACTGTAGATTTTTACGCTGCATCATCAGGCATAATAATTCACCGCGATACTCGAAAGCGAGTTATAATACCTATCAAGAGTCTTGAGCTACTCGATATATCAATTACAATATGGCTGATCGGGTGGAGATACGCGCGCGCGAATAGATTATCATATGTCGGTGAAGGTAGTCCGGATAGTAAAATCTCCGAGTAACAAAATGCACGAGATATTACACGCCAAACATAAGCAGCTACTAATTGTGCGCCTTTCACCATTTTTTTTTTAAAGAAATTTTTTTTTATCACAGGATATCCGAGGCTGAAATTAAATCAATTATTTAATTATCGAGATCGATTTTTATTTCGTTTTTCAATAATTCGAGAAAGAAAATGTCAAAAAATGCGGTTAAATTAAAAAATAAAGTTGGAAAAAAAATTGTAATTTCTGATATAATTTGAAGAAAGAAGTAGAATGGCGAATGCTGAAAAGGAGAAGAAGAAGAAAAAAAAACTATTAGAATACCCGAAATATGGGAAATTGATTCAGATCCGGAAAAATGAATTTTGCTTGAAACGTGACGTATGCATGTGTACGAAGAAACGTGCAAGCGTTGTATTGAGATACGACGACATAATGTGGCGGACACGATATGCTGCCCTTGGGATTCCTGACGCGGGGCGTGGGTGACTTTTTCTTTTATTCAGGCCGACCCCGTCGAGTGTCGAGTGAGAACGGGCGTTTCAGCGTGACGAAACAGCGGCGGAATTTTTTTTTTTTGCATTTTTTTTATTTCAATCTCTTTTTTATGTGCCCCGTAGCTGTTGCTAATCCCTCTTTTTTTCCTGTACGACAATCGAACCCCTTTGTTACAAGCGCATAACTCTAATCCGGCGTGCTCTAAATAAAGCGACTCGGGACAGGACATTCCTATGGTTAATTTCACAACTGAAACAATGAACAGCGTGTTTCAACTTGGTAAGATTTTATCGTGCAAATCAATGATTTTATGTATTTTTCATTTAATTAATTTTTTTTTTTCATTTATTTATTCAATTAATTAATTTTTTTCATTTATTTATTTAGTTAATTCAATTATTTTATTTTATTTTTATTAATTTATTTAATTAAGGATTATTCTTATTTTTCTGCGATCGTTTCGGAGTGAAAGAGAAAAGAATAACAGTGATAAACGCTCAGTCAAAGTATTTGTCATTGATGCAGTTATCAACGTTAATAACGCAGAGTTAGGCGAGTCTTTCTCTCTAAAAATGCACGTAACCTACTAGCGGATTAGACTAACACAGACTAAAAGACAAATAAACATTTGAATTACGAGTACTGGTGTGTCGAGGATGAACGTAAATTGATCATCGTCCGTATCTCAATCGTCGAGGGAATTGTAAACGTCGGGCTCGTGCTATTTATATATCAAACGGAGTGATACTCGATTTCAAACGATCCATCATCGCAATTGATGGCTTCTGTTGCTGGGTGTCTTTGGAGAGAAGTAAGTCGCGTCCGGAGAAGTGAAACTTAGCTCGGCGTAGGTTTCCGAGCTAAGAAATTAAGATGGAAAAGACTTATCGATAATTGACGAAGCTTCAGACGCTTTTTTCGTTCACCGTATCGATCGAAGTGCCGAGAGACCATGAAAACCAACGCGAACGAATAGGCCACAAAATTCTGTAGAGAAAAGTCCCTAGACATTTTGTTCTCCGACGCACCGTCGATGAAATATTCCATCATTCACTTCCAGCCCATCCGAAGGCCCGAAAAAACAAAGTGGGCGTGGCAACCGGAACGCTCCGGATTCGCCAGCGGTAATTACTCCGATATCTCCGCCCTGGTTCATCGGAGATAAAAACGAGCAAAGACTTTTCTCTCCGAAATTTCATGATCTATCTACCCTGATAATCGCAAGTCTAAATGTTGAACCGAGCTATCAACCAAAGCTGAATTCTCTTCGAATCATCCAGCATCTCATGTGCTCCACGAGATTTTTCTCGGTGTTAATTATTCCAGTAATTATATCGCGATAATAAATGCTGCTACGGAGTTTGGCCCGATGCATTTTGCGGCTTGAGGCTCTTGCCTCGGACGACGTGTATCGCAACTCCTTTCATTTGGTGTGCTCCTTCGAAGCTGGGCCGAACAACCACGGCAGCCTCGTTTAAGTAGGTCGTGAGCCGTTCGCCAACGCGATTTTATATCAACTTGATCCTCGTCATTTTTTTTTTATTTTTATAACTTTTTTCCAATATTATTTTTTCTTCTTCTTCTTCTTTTCTCATACGTGTGCAACACTGTGATACTTCTTCGGGCCTCGGCGAGATTCGTATCTCTAATTCTAATTATCGAAGGAGAAAAATCATTGATAATCATGACGCAGCGACGTTATTTTTACGAGAAAGCTTCTAAAATCAAGAAATTCTTTTTCTTCTCATTTTATCTTGCTCAATTTTCCTCATTCCATCAACGATCTTTTTATTTTTCTAGTTTTTTTATTTATCTTCTCTCGACACACAGCACATTCACTTTGACGTGGTCCAGTCACTCTTACGTGATCATTGGCAAACGTCGCTTGACCGGAGCAAATAAAAACCGTTCAACGAAACATTAATAACGACGTTTATGTCGATATATATCCTTAAGAAATACCAATCTCGAACTCACCACCAAGGCTGTCGGCATATGTATATATACATATATCTCGATAAATATCTAATCACTAAATAAAATGTGTACACTGAGCAAGAAATAAATGTAAAAATGATTATTGATAATGCATTAAGTGCATTCTCAACCGAGAACTTATCCGTCACTAATCGTTTCATTATTTTTTCACAATTTATTCATATTTATCAGCTTCTGCGTCGTCACACCACGTGTATAATCGACTGGATATATCGAGTTATCCCAGTACGAAGCAGCAACGATTAAACTCTTAAAAACCGAAGATTCAATCCTCTGGAATAGTTCAATTTCGATTAATCCGTAACGAGAATAAAGAAAATATCAATTTACTATCAACCAATGAACATTTAAGTGTCCTCATTGTTTTTTTTTCTTCTTTTTTTTTCTTTCGTACTAAATAAATTGCTGAACTTTACATTTACCGCTATTTTTAATCGATCATTTTTTTTTTTATCTTTAACGAGCTTACGATATGTTTATATAGGGACAAAAAAAAAAGAGAAGAGAAGGAGACCTGCAACGCCACTGTGCTACCCGTGAAAAAATGTTCCATCGGGCCAAGCATCGCCCAGTACTGCGCCAACCATATCGTCCGGATGCCCGACGGTTGGCGCCATTACTAGGCCAACCGTTGAACCTAGGTTGGAGTGATAGCTACGGTCCTACGGTAAATGACTAACATTGGCCCGGTGTTAATCCCAGCGTCTACCCAACGCTGGGCCAATGATTGCCCAATGCTAGCCCCAGAGTCACCCAACGTCGCTCTACCTTGGATGGCTATTATTAATTATTTTTTTAAATAATATTTTTATTCAATCATTTTTATTTAATGACTGTATCGAACAATCAGCGTAATACGAGGTATGTTAAAAAAAAATGCTAATTCTGTTTAATTTCTTGAAAGTGTATCTTGTGCTTCAGAGGGGATTTGAACTGCCTACCTACGAATTTCCTACTTAACTAATGTCTACCTCGTTTGTCCACGACGCTAACCACTACACTATCAACTACTTTGAGAATTTGCATCGTAATTCTTTATATAAGCTGCGGCCGAATCAAAATATCTGTATTGATTTTCCGAGTAGGACGAATCATGGGATTAACAAAGGTTGTTTTTGTAAAATAAATAATAATAATATTTTTCACGGGTACGTACGCTGCTCGCGTTTCTCATGTTGGCCGACCTTCACCCGGCCATGCACACGCCATTATCCTCGTTACACCGGTCGCTCGTAATTTACGGTTAACCGAACGTGCATACACGTATTTATATACACAGATGTATAGAAGTTACAGAATAACTTTTTTTTTTCTTTTCGTTATTTTTTTTTTTTTTTTTTTTTTTTTTTATTTTCAACATCGTGTAATCTCATCGAAAAATAATAGCAATTGACAGGCACTTTTTTTTCGAAGTGTCAGAAGAAATAAAAAAAATACTGAAATCATTTTTGATGAAAAATTCTGACAATTTGTAGAATTTCGAAGTGAAGGAATTCGATTAAATTTTGTTTTTTCATCAAATTTCATTTTTCTACTTTTTTGAAGCTCCGAATATAAATATCCTGATTCGAGCAAGAGATTGAGGAGAGAACCAGAAATGCAAGCCCTCGAGGCAGTGGGATTGCAACTGCAAATCGCTGATAAAGTTGCAGAAGACGAAAACTCGTGGACGTGCAAAGATTTTTAAATCGTCCGGGTGGACATTTCCGCATGCTCCTCGTGGCCTGTCACGGTTTCAAGCGAGCGGCGAAATAACGCCCTGAATTTGCATAAATCAAAATGACGATAAAAAAGAAAAAATTAAATTCCAGTTGAAATGGGAGTAACAAAATGTTGGAGAAAGAAAAAATTCAGAATTATTGAGTTTTTCCATATTTTCAGTCCACTTGACATGTCTATTTTTATTATTATCAATTTTTGTTGATTTAATTCAATGAAATTAAAAAAAAAAAGCAATTCAAATGATCAGCAAATCAATTCGTTTCCCAATCGCAAAATTATTTCATTCGTTCGAGTCTCTTTCATAGAAATTTTTTTTTTTTCAAATTAAAAAAAATAATTTTAAATGAAAAAAAATGACAAGTTCGAAAACGGCCTTGATCGACGAGCCAATAAATCGTAACGGTTGTTTTCGATGAAAGCGGAAGCACGGGAGCGGGGGGGGGGAGGAGAGAGAAGGAACAGGGGCTATTTATAAGGATTTTAAGTACGTGTCTGCTTGGAACAGGACCGGAAGTCTGTTTACAGTGAACCCTGGCGCGAGCGTCGTTTCAAGATTTTATGAATGGAAAGCTCTCTCTTGAAATACCATGGCACATTCGCCGGTTCTCCGGCTGTGTTTAAACTCGGGTCAAAATACTCTCGGTAGTACCGTACAATATTTTCTATGCGTGGGCGCGTTCCCGAATAAAACTGTGCTCGTTCACTCACTATCTTGATTATTGCTTGTACGTGACCGTGGCAAAGAGAAGAGAACTGGAGAACAAGGAGTACGTTAATGGAGAAGTCTTGGGCGAAGCGTGTCGTTTGCACTTTGACACTGAACGAGAGAGTGCGCTTGGAATGCGGATACGAAGAATATCAATGTTTTGAAAAACATTTTCATTATAAAATTTGTTTTCGCATCATAATTCAAAGAAATCATTTCAACGCTCGTATACTCGCAATAAACTCGAGTCCCAAGGTTCAACGTTGATTCGTGTACGAAGAATTTTAAAAATTCATAAACAACAACCGGTGAGTCGGAAGAAGGAGCTAATTGGACAAATGATTATCGGTGGTAGCATCGAATCGTTTCAGTAATCTCGGAAAATGAGCATTATTTTTTATTTTTTTTAATTGAAAAAAAAAAAAAAAAAAAAAATTTTTTTAATTTTTTTTTTTAATGGGACGTTATGAATGGATTGGATAATCTATCGAAAATTCGGTCGGATTAAGTAACTGTTAATTACGGTTGTAAAGAGGATTTGTATTTGGCGAGATGCCCTAGAGAATATTTTAATTGGTAGAATGGAATTTTGATGACGATCGTTCGACCGGACGTATTCCTGACAATTAGTGAGAATTTTTACCGAATAAAACAAAATTTCAACGAATCATCGAATTTATTAAAATCGTCTTTCTTAAATTATAGGAGATTAATTTTTTTCCAGGCAGGAAAACATAATTTTGTTGAAATATGAAATATATTATGTTGCACGTATTCAACAAAATTTTTTTTTATCTTCTTCGGACAAGAAAACTTCTTTGTACCGAAAGGAAACTTGGTTGAGACGATGAAATATTTTTTGTTACGTAATTTTAAGGTTTCAACAAAATCTCGTTTTCAGTGGCAAATGGGATAAAAAAAAAAAAAAATGTTTCTTGCAGGAGGCTCAACTCGGGAGAAATGTCGTGCCGATAAACAACGCCGAGAGTCTCGGATGACCTACGTTTTTTAGGGTGCAAAGGTTCAGCCTCCAGCTACTAAATCGTGATTCGCGGAGATCACTGCGCGATCTACAATGATCCACAGTTTTCTATCCTCTCTTCCTCTCTCTCCCGATAATCCTTGTTCACTAAACCTCCTTAAACGACCTCTGACCTTCGACACATCGAATTTAATTCCGGATCCACTAATCGACGATAATCAAGTCACTTTTACTAATATTTTACGAAATTCAAGTTTATTCCGGATGGAGCATTATTAAGAAGCACGAAAAATTCAGCAAAACGATGATAAACGTATTCCTGATTCGTTTTTCACGAACGAAAAAAAAAAAAAAAATATTTTTTTTCTTTTTTTCCTCTTACGTTGCCATTCACCTACGGGAGACTTCACGATTTCACGATCTAGATTACGAAGCTAATACACGTATATTTAATTCCTGAGTTCACGATTTCATTGCTTCATTTTTTATTTTATTTTTTTATTTTTTTATTTATTTTTTTTTTCGATAAAGACTCTCCCAGGATTAACCGCTGGCTGCATCTCTCCTTTTTTCTTATTCATTCGTATTCTCCGATACACAGGCTAAAGCAGCAGCTATCCGCTGAGCTTTGATACCGGGGAGGAGCGGAAACTCGGTGTGGCTACTCTCGATAGGTATCCCGGAAGTGAATGCGAAGAGTTCTCTCCCCGGTTAGCCAGCCTCCCTCGGAGCACACTGTTATTAACAACTCGTATTTTTAAATCAATGTCTCTCTTAGGCCGGACGTTTTATAGTCTTGAACCTACCAACAGACTCGCCCGTGTACGAGCCCACGAGCGTGTGAGCTCTCTGGTTGCATGCACAGAGACATACAGAGAGTCTGTTGCTCGTACGTTTTATCTCGGAGGAGCAGCTCGCTCTCTGTGTACCTTTGGAATTTTCTATTCCAATGAATTATGAACCTGGCAAGATCGGTAATCGCAGCTCTCGTAAACGAGTGCTATCGCTTTCGAGATAAACACGAAGATGTTTTTCGCTCAATTTTTTTCATTCGTAAAGCGTTAGAAAAAACACTGGAACGATTGTTTCGTGCGGCTTGATTTTTTGCAACAGCTTTGTGGCAACTGATTTTGATGGAGAAAATCCCAAAAATGAAAATCGATCGATTTTTGTTAAAAAATGTAGAAAATATTCTTGGGAATGTGAAAGACTTTGGGAACGGTTTTTATTAAAATGATTTTCGTGTAATTTTAGACTCGCTGAGTTTTGTTATCGTTGAGTCGATCCGTTGTGTGTTGAAACTTGAGCGAATTGTTGAAGAAAAAGAACCAAGTAATATGAATCTGGCGAGGACATTTTTATATATTTTTGCTAAACCATTTGAAATTCAAATCGTCGAATCAACGAGGCCATGAAATGAGCTCGTAAATGCATCTTTATCGCGGTCTTTTGTTCGCGGACACGAAGTCACTCGCATGCGGCTGAGTGATACAACATTTTTTTTTTTTTTTTTCGTCTTATCGTCGTTTCGAGTACCGAACGCGATCAGAATTTCGCGATGTCGAGGAGAGAATGGAACATGTGTGTTGAGAGAAAAGAGAGCACGAGAATAAAAACGAAGAAAATAAAAGGAAGAAAAAAGGAGGACAAAATGCAGGAAGAAACGCGTGCCTCTTTGTTGAATTTCGGATCGAGAGATCTCGTTGAAAGTATACACATATATATATATATATATTTACGAACAAAACACACAGCGTATGACCCAAATGAGACAACATCCATAAATCTTTATTCTTCTCATTCCGTCACCAAGAATAATGGATTAATTATAACGAAATTCTTTCATTCGATTTGGCCAATCGATTTTTTTGTTCGATAAACAAAGATTTTTTTTTTCAGTTTTCTCTTCGATCATTATTCTCCTCAATTTGTCAAGATTAATTTTCGAAAAATACGAAGAAATTTGAAACTTTTTTTCAACGTTTATAAACGTATTTTACCGGGAGACGTTTTCTCCTCCGTGTGCCTTAGCTTTCAACCTTTATAGAGATACCGTTGTGTATTCTTCTCTCAATCTCTTTTTTTTTTTTCTTTCGTTTCGCCATGTAAAAGTGGAGCATTGTTATGTTAAGCGAATAAGCGTGTCGTTGTAGCACAACACTGGCGAAAAAGGTATTGCAAGGATATCTCCGAAGAATTGTGAGCGTGGCGAAGCTGAACGCGAAAAAGACGAGTTTCTGTGTCTTCATCCTCTCTCTCTCTCTCTCTTCGTCGTTCTTTCTTCAGTATGAATCTTGCTCTTTGGATCTTGTTATAGCTACGAATCCCTTCCCTTCAGGCCCGTTCCCTTAGCCCTGTTTCCTCGAGCCCAGACAGTACGAAATCGTTGCTGCTTTTTCGTGGGGCTCCTCAACAGCTGTTGAGGAGGCTCGCAGCTGCGTCCAGGATGTTCGAGAAAATCGAGTTCTCTTAGCCTCTCTCGTACTCTCGAATTCCGACAACCAGGAAAAATTCTTCTGTCTGTTTTCATTTTTCTGTTTTTTTTTTCTATCACACCACTGGGTAGTGCTCCGCGAAAAGGAAACGAGACTACCGAGACACGGTGTCGACAGCGTCTGAACGAATGTCCCTTCGAAACTGGTGATCGATGTCATGAGGATTCTAAAAAAATTCTCTTTTCGCCGGAGAAAATCGACAAATTTTTGTTTCAAGATGAAAAAAAGACGAAGAAAAATGAGGAACTCGTGATTCGTCGAAATCGAATCAATTTCCTGGACCCACGAATCGTTGATTAAATAATCAAATTAATTAAATTATTTTATTTATTAAATTATAAATTTAATTAATATATTTATAATTTAATTAATTATTATATTTTATTTATTTAAATAAATTTTATTTTAAAAAAATTATTTTAAAATTATTTTAAATAAATTTATTTATTAGAAATTAATATAATATAATAATAATAATAATTAAAATATTAAAAAATATTTTAAAAAATAAAAATAAAATTATAAAAAATTAAATAATCAGAAAAAATTGTCTGAAAATTCAGACAACTTTTCGGAGGGAGGACAAAAAAAATGTGCGGAGGCTCGGGGTCAGTGGATTTCGCGTCTAAAGATGGATGGAGAAACAACAAAAAAAACGACGAATAAATAAAATAATTGGAGGCTGAGAGGAGCGAGAAAGATGCGTGCGACGATAATTTAAAAACGAGACACGGTTTCGTGATAGAAGACGACGAGAGGTAAATTCGTGCCTTCGGGGCGTGTAATTTTCATTAGATCGTTAGAAGCGAAGGAGACGGTTCGATTAGAAAAAAAAGGATGAAAAAGAAAGAAAAAAAAACAACAACGAGCTGGAGAAAAGTAAGGATCGGAAGATGAAGAAAGAAGTGCGAGTGAGAAAGGTTGAGGTCGAGGCGCGAGACCTCGATTCTGAAGGAGCTTGCGGCTCTCTCGGTTGATCGTGAGAGGAGTCTGGATGTACGTGAACGTTTGCTACATCATTGCAGAGCCAGAGGTTTTTCTCCTCGTTAGCACAGCGCGACCAAACGCCATCAGGGATCTTTGTACATGTGTAGAGAAGACGAGGACAGCGTGTGCGGGACAATGGGGCAAAATGGTCGAGCTCGAAAAACATCGTTAGAAAAACAACGAACCGTTTATTTGTCAATCGAAAACAAGAGATTCGCGACGATTTTTCGTTTTCAATGTTCTGCAGCCTCGAAAAGTAATTTTCTCAAGAAAAAAAAAAACAAAAATTTTCAATTTTTTTTTTTAGAACATCGTCTCCCCTTAATGCTCGTGTAGTTAGACGTATGCGTGGTTTCAGTGAGAGCACGTCGAGGTCACCCACGAGTTCTCGTGGTGTTTCAACGACAACGTCGAAGAGGATCGACGACTAGGTCGTCGTCGTCGTCGAGACCGAGCTCTCTCGCTAATTACACCAAAACTTTTTACCGTTATTTTCTCGTTGCTAAAGACACCCATACGCGTTAACCAATCGCTCAAGATTCTCGATCAAAATGCAACTTCCCTTTTGTCTCTCCTCTCTGCAGCTCAAAATTTTCGTTTCGAATATAATTTTTTTTTTTTTCTCCTATTTCTTGACTATTTATTCCTCATTTATACATTTGCTTTCAGGTGCTCAGAATGAACTAATTGGTCGTTCATATAATTTGAGATAAAAAAGTTATTACGAAATGGACAAATATGTACAAATTATCGTTTATTTGACGTTCATTAATTTCTATAAATAATGCATTTTCGTGTGCTACATCCAAGTAGCTTCGTACGGACAAAGGGGCTCCGAAAAAATGAATTTCTCAATTGCCGAGTATACAGAGGCGTCCTCGCGTGTCCAAGGCCATTCGGCGTCCGCTAATGCGACGAAAAAAAAATATATATATAAAGAAGCAATTAAAAAATGACTTTTTCATCGAATTATACGGGTGTCTAGGCGTACACACGAACAGTGTACAGGTCACGGTTTTTTTTTATTATTTTTCGATCCGGAAACTCTTTCCGCTCTTGTCTGTACCGTTAAAATGATCGATCCGGCTGGATCGAGTGTCTCTAATCGCGTAACGGTGGCTCCGGCGAATCGATAAATCACGCGGAAGCTGAAAATTTGTCGACAATTAAAATTATCATCACGGACCTTAATTAGGTTCAAACGTTGGCGGGTCCAACAAAAAATAGAAATGTTTGTATTTTGTGGAAGAAAAAGAGAGAAAAAAAAAACGATGATCGATGGTCATTTGATTATTTTATTTGATTAAAAAAATTTTTTTTTCTCAGTCAATCGTAATTGAAGCTTTGATTATTAATTTTTCTGTCAAAAATCTCTTCAAAGTTTTTCACCTCTTTTTGGATCTTTCTCTCGTTCATCGAGGATTAAATTTTTGAGGTTCCGATCGAAATGCCAGTTATTTTCGGGTAGGAGAGCTCGGGGAAATAAATAACGGCACCGCGAGTGCCAGACCACCGAGGAAAAGCCTTCGCGACGGTTGTCGCGAGACCGATCGAGGGAATCGAGCAAGATTCTCATCTCAATTTCCTGTTTGGAAACTAGTCAGAAAGAGAGAATGAGAGAAAGAGAGAGGAGGAAGGTTGATAGACACGAGCTAATTTCCTCTAGCATTTCCTAAAAAGCAGTATGGACCAGCAAAGATGTATACGTGTGGCATGGGCATTTCTAGGTCGAACGAGAATGGGTCCAAGACCTTGGGATTTCTCGAATTTAGGGCACAATTGTTGGTCACATTGTTGCGAGACCGGTGAACAAAATTTTTGAAATTCGTTTCACGACCACCTTGAATGAGAATCAATTTTTTTTTTTTGACAATTTTTTTTTTTTAATCCGTTGTAATAAAGATGAATCGAACGGTAAGCCCGTTAGATACGAATGAAATTATTCGAGACTCCCTTTTCTAACTGATTCTCGAATGAAAAAAAAAGGAAAAAAAAAAAACGAGGCAATTTCGAAAGAGAACGAGATTTTTTGTAGTTGTTAACGTTGCATGTGTTACGAATTTACATATATGCTAATTCACGTGCAAGTTAAAAGTACATTTAACGAAATGTATTTATTTAGGTATAAGTTTTGCGTGGGTACGGCCCCGACTGAGACATTCGATATCAGAGTGATAAATATATTTGTCTGGCAAGGCCTCGATGTAATATTACACGAAGATTTCTCATACCGAATGTACGTTTGTGTACAATGATTTTTTTTTTCGTGTCGAGGGAACTCTTCGCTTCGAATTTCCCTTCTACGTTTCTCGTCCTCGCGCGGTGTGCCTTTCCTTCGTAATCTCGAACTCCCCCGCAATAAAAACAATCAAGCGTGACAGTGCCACCGAGTATTTATCGCGATTATTACCGGTGCGGTGATAATAATAACGTTGATGTTAATGACGAAAAGAAGAAAAACAAAAAGGAGAATTCGACGAAGCGCTGGGAAGCTCTTGGCACCGTTACTTTCTTGTGGCTAAGCCAAGACGAGTGAATTTTAATGTCTCGAAAAATTCGGTGCTCGATTATTCGTGAATTTCTGAAGAGAAAAGTCCTCAGCCATTTTTCATTTGGACCCATCGTTGCTGAGATATTAATCATTTTGTATTCGCCCAATGTCTGCGAAGGATGGACGGAGGGAGGAGGAGCGAGTCGGCCACGCCCACACTCGTTATCGGCGCCTCGATTGGCAGTCACTGATCGTTTGATATTTCAGAAACGGTGCATCGGAGAGAAAAGTGGCTCGAAACTTTTATGCTCAGAATCTGACGATCTATCGTTCTGCCAAAGTTTAAGCAAATATATCGAAAAATCCTGTACATTTGATCGATTTATCGATGAAAGAAAAGAGATGAGTCTCTTCCGCTCTATCAGGGTCATCCGCGGGCTCTTCGTATATCTATAAAAAATAAAAACGAAACGAGTTTCCCTCTTCCTAGTGCTCTCGAGCTCAGGTGTATACACCATCGTATTTACAGTACTGTAATTTTTCGACGCGGTCCAAGGAAGAATCGTTGCGCGATCTTCAAGAGCGAGCACACTCATCGATCTCAGAGTTTTTTTTCCATCCTCATATATATCTTTTTCTCATGCTTCATTAACAGCGTTTAGCTACTTCAGTTGAATCGGGTAAGTAATGGCAAATACAATTCTCAAAAGAATACACTTTTCGGAGGAAAAAAAAAGCGTAAAGTACGGTACAGACTACCCAAACGAAGAATTAATTGAATTTTTTTTTCTTCTTCTGCTTTCTCGTCTCCAGAGGCATCAATACGAACGAAATAAATGTATTTTTTCGTCGTTAATGAATTTTTTTTTTCATTTTTCAAGACCTTTTTTTTCACCGGTTGACCGAAAGCAAACATTCGTTAATCGCAGGCGAAAAAAAGAAACAAAAAAAACACGTTATTAACGTCATCTCATCGCGGCCACAGCACGAGATGACTTTTTCTCGAATTTTTTTTTCTTCTTCCTTTCTTGGCTAATTAATTTTTTGTCATTCCCCCGTATTCTACATGTATGGGGATATAAATATCGCGTTGCAAGCGCATACCAGACGTGCTCCGAATGGCCCGCCCGGCTCGACTCTATTTTTGTCACGCATAACAACCTCCCTCCGTCTACTTTTCTTTATAGCCTCTAACACAATGCTTCTACGATGAAAAATTGAATAACACGAACGAGAGCTGCTGACATAATCGAAAAATAATTAAATAAACATTAAGACGAAAGAAATATCGGAACGTGAATTTTTCAGGGTCGATTAAGCCGAGACTGAAACAATAATAAAAAAACATATATTCGAGCCTGACTCTCGTTAGACGATTCGGAGTGCAAGCACGTGGCGAATCGTATCGATCCCACTGAAATTATATTTCATTCACTCGATACTCCAGTCAACTGTCGTAGCCTCGCTTATTTACGTTTCGCAAATGCGAGCAGGCTCGAGGAGGCCAAACTCTTCTGTAGCCATAATATTTATAAATCGAGAATTTCTCGTTCGATTATTTTGTCATGTGTTTGGTGTCGTGCCTCGGTGTCGATGCGGGATACTGCCGAGACCTCGATCAGGATAATCAAGTAGCATTGAGATAATGTTACATTCTAGCTGAGCTGCCTAACCGTATGGTACGAAGCGAGAAATTCTTTTGACAAAAATATTTTTATTCCCAGCTGTTAATGGTAATTTTGAAAAAGTTCAAAACTGAATCGAAGAGCTTCGCCGATGAGCATAAAATTAGTAAATGAATCTTGATCTTCCTGGCATTCTAAAAAATTGGCAATTTTTTTTCGATTCTTCTTTTACATCTTAAAAATGTGTGCTTCGCGTTCGAGATTCCGAGCAGTTATTTCTGCTCGAAAAACATTGAGAACTGTTTGCTCCGGCGATTCTCTATCTTTCGTGAGCCTCTATGAATCGATTTTTAGAAGCTCGGTGAATCGAACAGTTGCGCCGATTCTTCCCACCGATTTCCGACTCTCGCGTGGTCGTTCGAAAGGAGAGAGCAGCAGCAGCAGAGAAATAAAAATAAAATAAAAAATAAAAAAGGGGGGGAATAGGAATAAATAAATAAAAGAAGAATAAAATCCGGGCTGGTTGCGAGCACGTTTACCGTGATCTGGGACTCGAGCAATGGATCACGATCCCCGACCTGCATAAACGATGGATCACCGATCGCTAGAGTGACGGAGAAAGGTATAGGAAATGTTGGCCAACGCGGTGGGTACGCGAAAGGAGAGAAGAAAAGGAGACTAAAATATTTATTCCAGAGTCCGTAGGATCGATATACTTTTATGTTTTATCTCGTTTCATACAGGATCTATACCATTGTCTTAATTACATCCTGATCTTGAGATCAATCGAAACTCGATATCGAGCGAGTTTCGCACGTTTCGTCGTAACGCTCGTTGGAAAAAAATTTCATTCGATAAAACGTTAGAAGTGTATCGAGATCGATTTATTTCAATTATTCAATTAGCCGGATCTCAATTATTCAATGATAATTATTAAGGAGGTTATCGTTGACTAACATCGTTGAACCTTCTTCCCATACGTTATCAATCTTTCAAGCACTATTTCTCTCTCTGTCGTCGTTGTAGAAAAAGAATACTCGAAAAGCAAACGTTCGAACGTCAAATAAAATGTGCTGATTGTTTTTTCAGCAGGAAAAATTCATTCTTCTTCATATCGTTTGATCGACATCCAGTGCTTTCAGTCAAGCTCATTATTTTGCCCGTGAACCTGAGAGATCGTCGAACTCGCTCGATAGAGAACATGTGCGATCGCGAGGGAAGGCGAAAGCTTTCGAAAGACCTTATTATACCCTGCTAGAGTCTAAATTAATTTTAGAAACGACGACGGATCAGGGCGCGCACGTTAGTCTCGTAACGTGTTGGTGCGATCGACTCGAGACTCACGGAGTGTTTGACAAGGTCCATGACCTTGGTCCATCCGGTCTAACGCAAGAGCGAATTTCGACGATCTTTCCAACTGATCAGAATCATCGAAAAATTCATTAATTGTTACACAGAATCGAGGTTTTTGCATTCAAGAAAAAAAAAAAAAAACGTTCAATCGAGAGGTCGTCAAGGAACATCACACGTCGTGCCCCGAGTCTCTCGACCTCGATCTTCCGCCGACGAGCTCGAGAACTCACACGTACGCGCATACATTTACCAAAGAAACTTTCTTTATTCGGGAGGAATCGAAAGAGAGCCCCCCCCCCCTCCCCCGGAACGTTGCCGATTTTCTGAGCCTCTCATTTCTTTATTTCTTCTTCACACCCATTTTGTTCTTTCGAAACATTTATTTTGTTGGCTTCTTGTCTGATAATTGGCACGAAAATTTTCTATTTTCAGATGATTTTTATCAACGATTCCTTCGTCGGGGTTGAAAATTGTTTAAAATTTCATAATTTTTACATGCTCATGAAATTCGTCAGGATTTTCGTGTCAGTTTCAACGAAATTGATATTTTGGAGTACGCTGTTATGAATATTTACTCCAAAAATCATTTTTGGAGTAATTTTTCACCGAATTACTCCGAAATTTTGATTTCATCTTACAATTATCATTCTAAACTGTCGTAAGATAGTGCGCGACAGAAAAATCACTTGGAAAATGTCTCGAATAGTGGTGAGTTTATGAAAAACAAATTGGAACGATTCTGCTCTGGACGGAGAATTGAATCGAAGGAGGCTAGTCGTCGAGGCGGAAGTAGTCGTGTACTCGTTGGTAAAGCGTCGGCATGGCAAAGTGAAGTTTGCAGTGTGGAACAAAAGAGTGCCGAGACAGGCCGATCCCTCGACCTCCTGAGGTCAATACGAGATCAGAACGTCGGCGAAGAATCGTACAAGACCAGAAATATGATAGTCGATAAGCTCGTGAACGGACTAGTGTTTTCGAGAGAAGAAAGAAAATTTGAAAAAATCGTGAAAAATCGAAAGACAAGAGAGAAGTAAAGAAATCGACAAAAATTGGCAAAAATCAGCGAGTAGACAGTGAAACGTAGAAAGCTGAATAAAAAAGTGGGAAAAAAACGTCGAAAAAAAAAAATCAGTTTAAAGAAGAGGGTTAGAAGACAAAGAATTTTGACGAAGTGTAGAACGGTGTTTGGCGAGAGGCTGACAAAGCTAGCGGGGACGACTTACCGTGCGAAAGGCTGTTCCTCGACCTCGTAGAGTTCCTCGAGGGTCTGTTTTGAAAGAAGCCTCTCCAGTCTCTCGGGCGTGGGAGCGAGATGTCCCGGTATGCTGGTAGTCTCGAATAAGCGATCAGCGGTCATGTCTGAGCTCTTTATTTATTTCTTTTTTTTTTTTTTCCAGTGATTATTTAAATGATGATAAGAAACAAATGAACAGAATATATTCGAGGATTAATCGATATATATATATGGGTTTGAACTTGGCTCGGAGGCACGTTATGATCACAGATATCGTCGAATAAAATAATCCCAAATTGAGCACTGAATAACGACGACACGTTTGGTTCGTTTTGCTTATTTTATTTTTTACTTATTTTTTTTTTTTTATCGAAACGAGCACGCACGTTCTATTTTGTATAGACGATAAAAAAAAAAAAACCAAAAAAAAAAAAAAAACCAAAAACCAAAAAAGATACGTCAAAAGCTCGAGTTTTTGTCTCAAACTGTTGGAGAAATTTTGTGGCTTTGGATATTAGCGTAAGAAACGTAGCACCACGTCACTTTTACACGCGTTAACAATAAACTTGGAGTTGCACATTATTCCAAATGGATCGTTAAACGGACAATTTTTTGCAAAATTTTTCATCCATACATCATCGCGGTACGAAATTTTCGATCGAATATTCGATCGATTAGACATCAATTAAAATTCTATTTTGTGTACCGTTTATTATTTATTATTTTTCAAAGCAAATTAACTGTTTTCGATGACGAGTCGTCCGTAAAAGCCGACAAAATAATCGTATACGTATATTTAAACACGATGCGGAAAAAGAGCATAAGCACACACGCGTTCTCGCGCTATGCTGCGACACACACGCGACGACTCCCACTGGCGGTTGACCAACAATTGAACGGTGCACCGCTCTTCGCTCAACGGCTTTGCCCCACCACATCATCCCCGAGCCCGGAGGTAGTGGTGAACGCTCTTCCCCCACCCTCTTGCCCCTCCAGACACACGAGCAGAGAGAGAGAGAGAGAGAGAGAGCGAGGGAGGGGAGACCGTTCCCCTACCGCATTTCGCTTCGTCTCACTCGGGAGCCCGTTGCCTCAGCAGACGTCGCCGATTTCTCGCGATCTTCGGTTTGACAGCCGAGCTCTTCCGAAAATTGCCGATTCTCTTCTCTCCTTACAGCACCCACGATTTACGCTTGGACCGGCTCGGCCAGACCGCACCGTGCTGTGCTCACATTCGGAACTCTCCGCAACGCTTTTATCATTAAAAATAAAAAAAAAAAAAAAAAAATTCACTCTTTTTGTCTTATCTCAGCAATCGTCGAGAATTTTTTTGTATTTTTGGCTCATGCGAGCCACGAACGTTCGATGTTTCGAAAAAAATACGATCCGCACAGGTTCTAAGAGGATTGAAAATTCGACTTCATAAATTTGCACTTACAATTTCCAGGGATGTTGCTAACCGAACAATAAGCCCCTTCCACGAATTCTCGGAGCGAAGATTCGAGGAATGAATAATAAAAAAAAAAAAGAAAAATAATAATTCTGGTTCAAGAGATGCTGAGAAATCCTGTATCAGACGAATCTGAGATACGAGGCATGATCCTGTGCAAATAAAAAATGGGAAGGGAGGTTAAATTTTCCGCTTTATCGTTTCGGCGAAAGGCGTCGGAGATTGGCTGGACCGAAGGAGAAGGAGGAAGAAGATATGGGGCATATAGTAGTATCGAGATTAAAGAGAGTGGCAAAGAAACTTGTTGTATGTATGGAAGAAGGTAGGAGAGCAGGAGAGGAAAAGATTTCAATGCGACGAGGGAGAAAGAAATTGTACGTGATTCGTGACACTGGATCTTGTCAACGATCATGCATGATTATGGCGACGAAGCATGAATAATGCTATGCATAATTCATTGATTTTATACTTGCTCTCTTCTCGATCGTGCAATACACGCACACACTTATTTACAATATTGTTTTTATTTTATTTTTTTATTTTTGAGATACCAGTTGAGAATTAACTTACAAGTTGAAAGATTCGCGGAGACGTGCACATTCGTAGCGGAGAGATCTCCTAATAAGCGAACGTTCTCAATGTCCCGGTGAAATCGGCTAATCTTGATAAGGATGAGGATTATCATGATAAAATGCTCGGATGTGACGCGCCCCTTGAATACATTGTTTTCAATGCTCGTTAACTAACCGAGGAGCACCGTCTTCTTCTGTTCTGTAAATCATGATTTTTCAAAATCTTGATGGTTCGTCAAGATTAGAGTTGAATTTGTAATTTTATTTTTCAACTAATTATCGGAATCATTTGTTTTCCGGAATAACTTGTTACGAAATTAGAAGCAACCGTGTGAGAGGTTTGCGGGATTCTCATGAGCGTTTGAAGAATTTCTATTCGAGACACGATTCGACCAAAAAATTGGGAGGTCAGAAGAGTACTTTGAAACACATCCACCTACACGTATACGAAAAGTATATTAGAAGCTAAAAATAGTGGAATTTATCAGAGTAGCCGGACGGATCCACTTAAACAATTAACGTCTAGGCTGCTCTCGAACGCGGAACCCGTTTGCCCCGCGATGCAGCGTTTCCTTGAGGTTCTATCGTTGAGATTAGAATCTCATTCTCGTGGTAAGTTGAAAAGGTCCCGGTTAACGCCGAAGGAACAGAAACTTTCGTGGAGTCTCGTGACTGATGAATCCACTGTCAGTTGGCCAAGGATGACCGTGACACGAGGAAGAGAGAGAAAGAGAGAGAGAGAGAGAGAGAGAGAGAGAGAGCGAGGAAGAGAGAGGAAGATGGATAAGATCGTGCTGGACCACCATCTTTTACCGCATGTATCACAGGCTCCCTTTGTTCTAGTTTCACGAGTAGCGTGTTGGTGGAAGACCCGGATAGTCCTGAGAAAGGATCACGAAGCAAGCAAGAGAACTTGATCCTAATAGTTGTGCGTGCAGGGTCGTTTCTACGTGGGCATTCGTGTTCATTATTCTAATGGATCTTTTGTTTAGTCGCTTGTACTAGGACAGGAATGAGAACAAGAATAAGAAGCAGAAGAAGAAGCAAAAGAAGAAGTAGTAGAGAAAGACCCGACGCGATGTTGTTCAGGACAAGTGGACAGGATCTTTGTTATTTTCCTCTTCATGTACTCCGGGGAGTCTTGTTTTTGTATTGAAACACATGTAAACTAGAATGGAATGATGGCCAAACGAAGAATTTGATTGGAAAAAAGAGATACAACGAAGCGAGCTCCGATGACAGAGTCTTCCATTTTTCCACGTATTTGTGCGCATGCAAAGACAAACGTCATCATCGTCATTCTTCGCATTTATTCCTAATGAAATCTTCCGGAGGGACTCTCCATCGTCGCTTGAATTAATCATTCTCGTTACTTTCTTAATAATACATTGGAACGTATTCTCGCAATGTAGCCAATGGACTTTTGCCGGAGGTGGAAGCCGGGGGGGGGGGAATCAGAAAGAAATGTGCGTGTCTGTAGTATAGTCGAGCTCTTCTGCTGGACGTTATATTGGTGACGCGCAATAATGAACTTAATGGGATCCTCGGCTCTCGACAGCGGCGGCTCGTCTCATGTGATTCACCGCGTCGACCAAAGGAAGTCCGTCCGTCCGGGGGCCTCTGTTGTACCGCGCGGGCACGCGGCGTGAGCAGGCATCATACGGTTTCTAGAATGGCAATCGTTGAACGTCGCGCAAACCGCTCCCGGGCACCCAACCGTTCACCATCATCATCCTCTATCTCACGTAACTAACGAAGTGCCGCTTCCTTCGTCAGTAACAGAAATACACTCGAAGCTTATGCTATACCGATGTAGATACTATTTTCATTTATATCTATACACAAAGTCCTTTCTCTCGCTCGCTACGTGTCCGCGCAGACATTTTTATGAGTTCGCGGAAAAATCCATCAGGCCAAGTGGCAGGGACCCTCGTAGGGACGTTGCAGCACATGGAGAATCGCAATATTGGATGCAGATATCCTCGTCCTGAACAATGAGTCTCTGTTTTCTTTGAGGCAGACTTTTTTGGCTACTTCCGGCTGCAGGACATCCGAAAATCTTATTTCGCAACACTCGGATAGGTCTTCGAAGCCTCAAAGGTTTTCAACACTATCAGCAATGATGGAATGCTGATGAGATTGAGATTCGATCGGAGCTGACATCCAGTCCACGTAGTCTCATCGAAGCTGCTTAGAATACACGAAAGAGCAATACCGTGGAAGGTGCCCAACTTGTTGTTGGCAACTTTCCCTCCTACGCACACCGAACGAAAGATCGACACGCCAGAACGGCCTTTCTAATCCACCGTCCACGCAAATGTTTTCGAACCTGTTAGTATGAATTATATATAGAGTGTTGGGTTGTGTACAGCAGCGTGCTGCCTGCTTGTGATGTGATGGTTGGCTGGTAACGGATGGACGAATGGGCAAACCCGAGCAAGCGTTGCCTAGTGCACTGGGCAAGGACGATCGAGGCCGAGCGTCAAGATACCGAGAGGGAAGAGTGAACCGTCGCTCAACTCACGGGCTCTGTACTCTGACATTATTTTTGTTCCAATGATGCTTCTTTGATGCCACAGTTGGTAAGTTAATCGGGGATGAAGATCAGGAAAGAGGAGAAAAGAACCAGGAGAGTTTCTATTTTCCTATCAGCGTTTCTGTGGCAACGTTGCATTGTAGTCGAGCATTGAGTCGGACAGGCTTTAAATGTACTCTGCGGGAAGCTGGCCTCTCGGTGTAGTTCGATACCATTTTCAGCCGAGTGTCGAGATCGTAATAGTTGTATGTCATATTGAAAACGTTTTGGCAGATGGCAAAGTGAATCCTGGCTCTCAAGGGGCATTGCACCCTACAAAGTTTCATTGCAAAACGTTTTTGTACATAGTGCACAGTAGCAATATCAAGCAGAGAGTGAAGACCTCCGGTAGCAAGTGTGGTGGTCGCAATTTAAAATTCAAAACATGCGAGAAAGAGTATACTGTCCCAGCAAATAAACTAGTTTAGCGATCCTTTTTGTTCTCTCCCACTGAGCATTGCTGATATTGCACACTGGCATACGGTCGAGGCGAACCGTGAGCGAATCTCAAAGTCTAATGCAATCGTGCACTCGGCCCCATCCTCCTCACGTGCTCACGAGGATATTTTTAGGGAACCAGTTTGCGGAACTTTGCCGGGCAAACGATACGATTTTTACCTTTTCCTCTCTGAGGCTTAACGTGAAATCGATTCATTCGGGTCGGAGACCTGCACTGGCACTCGTGGAATATCCTTGGTACAGAGAGCTCCATCATGAAGAATCTTTAGTGTCTTTTTGTTCGGTCGTACATCATTGTGGTCGAGGAGGCTTTGATTATCATAGAATCGTTGAATTATTGCTGAGCTTTTTTTTTTTAAGAGACTCACTCGAGGTCAAGCTGGGGTCCTATCCTCGCTAAGTTCTACCTAGCAACCTTGTAGGGTGGTCTTTGCGAATAGGATTTACCACCCGTTCGTAAGAGCTAGTTACATCCTTGCCCTTTTGACGGTAAAATTTTCCTTCGACACATATGGTCTTCCTGTAAACCGGCAGCACAGCGCAACTTCTCTCTGGAAATTATACCAATTAAAATAATGGGCAGGTGGAAAGACAGATTTCCGCTACCCGCGGGTTTCCAACCCCAGCTACGAGGAATCACGTCTTTTGATTATCCAGTCGCCGCTGGTAATTCTTTTGATGGATGTCCCAGAACGTTGACCATCTTCTAGCATCGGTTACTCGCTCATACGGGCATATACGAACCCTATTCTTTTTTACACGCTCTTAGCCTTCAATTTACATCTTGCTTGTTTTTAATGCGAGCATGGGGAATTTTTTCTCCTCTTTCGTAAGTACGAAATGCAAGCATGTTTTCCCGCATTGTACGCGAGGGAGGAAATCTTCAATCCTGATCAAACGGTGAGTGTGCTGCGATCCGCGAACAAAACCTTGTCGAGTTTCTCGTGTTGTTACGTCCTTTTTATGGCTGGTGGAGGAATGCTCGTATTTACTGCGCTCTCTGTGTTACGTGCACCCGAGGATTTCAATGAAGAATACCGCAGCAGTCAGCGGTCTAGGTGAGTAAGCGCGAGGAGGAGTGCGCTTCGTAGGAGAGCAGCAGCCTGTGCAATTCACGAGTCTTGTTGCATCGCGAGGAAAGCAGGGACTCCGACAATCCGTGGAGGCAAAGCCCACGAAACAGCGACGTTCTCGTCGCGAAAACATTCGTCCGAGAGTCGCGAACGCTGTTGAAGAGGAAGAAATACGAAGGGGACAAAGGAAAAAAAAAATGAAACGAATGAACGAAGTCGGGTAATATAAGGCTAGTAAAATATATACCGAGCCCGGCTTCGAGTTACGTCCGTTCAGAGAAGTAGAGGGGAGAGGAGGAGACTTTTAATAGCCGCGTGAGCAACAGATGGCCGATTCACATGGTGCAATACACCACTTTTGCTGGACTAACTGTAGTTACAGTCCCTCGTCTATGGGAATATGTAACGTGTGGTCTTGGACCTACATTGCTGATCGATTCCTCCACCCCAAAAGCTTAACGACATTATTTCGTAAACGCCAGTACAAAACTATCCGTCGAATCTCCTCGTCATCTTTGATGTTTGCGACGGCAATGCACTTCCAGGAAGTCAAGAATTAAAGTGGTGCTCCAATGAACTTACAAATTTTTTTTTGTCCTCCATCTTTTTCCCCATGAACGCTCCCCCTGCGGTAAGTGACTCTCTACAGGAGTGATTTTCCAGGAAAAACGAGAAGGACTAGTGCTTGAGAAATGGCAGCGTTTTCAGGGCAATAGACCCGGCAGGGCGTTGTTTCTATTGTGCACAGAAAGGGATCTTCGAGGTTGCTGAGAGCTGCTGTATTTTAGTTTTTTCAGGGACCACCGCGGATTTAGAACTCCCTTGAATTTATGGCAGTGCACTTTTTTCGAAATGGTTCAAAAGCTGACCCAAGACTCGGTGAAAAAAAAACATTGATTTTATGGCTCTGCATCATAAATTAAGGAGACGTAAACTGCAATAGTTCAAACTTCAATGATCAACGTTTAAAACAAAACATCTACATCGCAATATCAAAATACAACTAATTCAATGAGAGCAGATGTGAATTCGTTGTGGACACATTATAGCACAGGTCTAGATTTATCACCATAGGAATCGGCTTCAATGCTCGATGGTGCTTTTCTTCACCCTAGTAGCTGGAAGCCATGAATATAATTGAATCTGGAGCACGTATTCGGTGCACTGACACCCATTCTATAGCCTTGCATGTGCTGTGAACAGCTTGCATGGGCAAAGTTCGTATCGGGATGTTGACGAATTCACCCTCCCACTGTACGAAAGAGCCTTTCAGCTTGATTGTGTTACAGTTAAATTGTGGCTGTCACCCATGAGGATTCCGGGGTAATGTGACACAATAGCTAGATCCATACGCACCACACCCCACCAAAGTTTCATGGATGAAGAACAGTTCATAGGTATCAGAACGAAAAACCGTCGCTGCAAAACAATCGATATCATTGACAAAAGAAAATCTAATGGCGATACACAATAGTGGTGTCATCCAAACATTATCCAGCTTTGGATCAATAGATCAGCTGGAAAAGGTATCTCCGGGGCACACACGTGCCAGAGATAATTCTAAACCGTTTCATCAGCCAATAAGGGATAAACTTCCGGCAAAAGGGAATCTCTTGGTTAGTCAACAGTGAGACTATTGTTATCCTGAAAGACTCGAATCGTATCCTTTTTGTATCGAGAAAAAAATTTCTCTCTTCATCCAACCAAGTCGATTTCAAACCCTCTGCTTTTCTTTCTTACATACTCGTTGTCAACGTGTGATCGTGCATGAGTAATAACGGTTACACGGTGAAGATGTAGGCCAGAATCGTTGTGGCTTTGAGCATACTGAACAAAAAAAAAAAAAAAACAAAACACGTGTGTGTTCTTGTGCAAGGGAGAGGATAGCGCACAAGGGATTAGAACGGAGGGGCTGTTTATGGTGGTTGCCAACGAAACGATTGTTGAATCACCCTGGTAGCGGCACGAGAGTCATGCAACCCCAATTTACACCCTTCAAAACGAACGTTTATTCATACACAGGGAACATTCGTGCCCACCCTGTATGGTAGGTAATTTATATGGACGAAGAAACATATCAAATCTTACAAATGCACAAAGCGTCATAAATTTCTCAACGATCATTGAACTTAAAACGCAGTTGCAATTGTATTGCTGCATATTCATTTTTTCCTTATTATATTCGTTCGTAAAGCTATCATTTGTGTTTATGAAATCTTTCGATCGCACTTGGCAATAATCGAATCCTACTTTCATCACAGTTGAAGGAAGTTGCCAATAACCTTTCGATACTTTCTACATTGGTCTGGCTTATAAAATTACTTAACAATATTTTTCGAGGCTTACGAAGAGAATGAGGGGAAAACGACTGGAAGACTCAAGATGTTTCCCCGGAGAAATGCCATGCGGCTGCCAATAGGCTCCCATGTGCGCTAAACACAATCGGTGTAATTGAAGGGGCGGACCCTTATTTATTGTGGCATGTTCGTGCATCAATTTCATTCACCGCCGATATCCTCGGTTTTGTCTCGACCATTACACGACCTCAATTCTTCATTTAATTTGTGACCACCGCGAACCAACTCATTGTAATTAACTTTTTATTGGACCTCTGTTAACCGTGCGAATTGTCATTAGAATCTCCAATGACGATTCGGTACAAGAGAATGTGATAACAAAGGAGAATGAAAAAGTAAGATCAGTGCTGGAGCAACGCCAGCTTATTATTTTGGTATTGGCGAAAAATGAGAACGACTACAAATCACGTAGAAAGGGATGAGAAAAGGGAGTAGGATATGGGGTTTCGTTTCTTTGTTTTACTTTGTTTCTCTTTTTTCTTTTATTTTTTTTTTTTATTTTTCCAAGCCAACGAAGCTCGTCATTGTTTGTTCGTGCTTTTGACGAGCCTTGCGTATATAAATCCCTGCGCCTCACCCATTTCTCTCTTTCATGGCATGCGAAGCCTCTCGGCCGGAAATGGACTGCAGGCACTATCTCCGTGTTGAAAAATATCTGTTTCTCGGAACGCCCGCGTGCGCGCGCGCGCACACACACACACACACACACACATTGAATGTTTGAAGTATGCAAAACTCCCCTTTGTTGAGACTACTCTGGCAAAAGGTTGGGACAGCATACGCTCCGATGTGCGGGAAAAGGAGAGAAGATGGTGAAGCGAAAACGAAAACCTCGTCAAAGGAAGAAAAATGCATTTATTCTGGCAGTTCTCTTTTTCTCTCTCGCGTTTTATCTTTACCATGGAGTTTCATTTGAACTTGTATCAGCACGGAACTCGTCAAAAAGGGTAGACACAGATGTGTGTACGAGTAGACGTTGAAGTACCACGTAATGCGGAGGTTGTCGATAAAAAAAAAAAAAAAATTCTTACATTTTTCGACGAGTTCAAAATGTCCACGGTGGATTAATAGAATCCACCGTAGGAATATTGTGAGATGAAAAATCTATTGAAATTGGCAATTTTCAAGCAAGGTGGTACTAAGAATATTCGACAATAACAACTGGTCATGGTTTATTCATTTGAAAAGCTTCCGGCTTTGAACGAACTTGTATTCAACCAAAGGGTTGAAAGCCGTCGAGACTAAACTGTCTGACTGGTATCCGTTCGCTCGAAGATTCCTTAGAAGCACGCTCGTATAAGCACGAGTGCAGAAACTTCCCGCAACCTCCCCAATGTTTGTACATTTCAGAGTCCAAATTCGTTCTTCCGGTTAGCTGGATAAATTTTCCAGAATCACTACATCCTGAACGACAAAAGCAATGTGCCTTAATCCATAGAACGTGCTACACATTTCTCTTTCGAAAAAAAAAAATTACATTGTACAGCGTGAACATACACACATACCCGGGACCCGAGCAGGCACATGGACGAAACTTGAGCATCTCTCGAGATAACGATATCTTAAAAACCAGACAGTCACGAGTCTGTCGTTAGCGCTCCAAAATTTTATTTATCCAATGGTACACTGCATCGAGATTATAATTTTATATGATAGGAATCAAGAAAATGAAGATCGTATCAAAAAAGAAAAAAAAATCAAATTGAATATTTTTTAATCAGAGAACGACGTGATTCCAAAGTGACTGCATAAGGTGCTGAAACGTTTCCAGGCTTGCAATTTGGTCGAGCCCTTTGTTCGATCGTCTTCATATAAAATAAATCGTATTACCATACCCACCCGGCGACGTCCCGATTCAGGCGATGTACGACCTTCGGGTGAAAAGGGTTGCCAAGATCGTGTGTGAGACATTCACCTCGGGTGAGTGGAGGAATCGCGACATAGCGGTTGTCTCAGTGGGCTTTCTATCACTCGGGACTTTCCTATTAATTCTGCTGCGTTATACTCGTTGTATCGGTGGTGCACTGGAAAGAAGTGGAGTCGAGCGAGGGGCATGCACCACACCATCGCTGAGTCGGATACGACGTGGCGCCACGGATCGCCGAGAATATCTCACGTCTGAATCACCCGCGCGTATGGACTCGGTTAAAAAGCTCCGATCTCGGGACCAAGAAGTACAACATACGGAATCTTGGCGTCGTCGCTGTTATATTGTTGTTGTTGCTCGAGCTGAGCGAAAAAGAAAGAAGATCGGGGGGCGGGGGGGGATTGGTCTTACACCTTTCTTTCCTTATCCAATACTCGCTCCTCCTCCATCCTTCCAGAAAGAAGATGAGTGCGAGTCTAGCTCTGTCGAGACTGACGCGATGACTATGTGTTCGTTCATGCGTATGTATAGGCAAGGCTTTTATTCGCGCATCCTGCGAGCCTCCGGGAATATACAATGCCTTTTGCTATCAAGATATAGGAGAGGAGAGAGGGCTTGACTCTCGATGGCGCCCGCCGAGTCTGTATATATAGTTTTATTTATATACACATAGATATATATAAACGTGTACCGCATCCGCGATGTAAACGCTCATAACGAGAAATTCTGAGCAACTAAAAGCCATGGGATACGTAAGTTGAAGGATGTGGCATCAAGCTCCACGTCATCGTGAATCCACATGCCTCTCGGTATAAGCTTATCCTTTTTTAAACATCTACCAGACGCCGAAAGAAAAGTGTATTCAGGATTATGCTTTATTAATCCGCGCGTGTACCATTTATACATGGTGAGTCAAGCGGGTCCCATCCCGTGAGGAATGCGACTCGCGGCACGTTGACCTCATTGGTCATCAGCCTCTTTGCTACTCTACTCCTCGGCCCGGCAAAGTGCATCCATGCGGATTGCCACGAGCGAGCGAGCTAATATATTCGCAATCTGTGTACGACAGAGCGTGGCCTAAATGGGATGTGCCCCAGCGTGTGTCCAACGCTGAAAATTTCGAGAGTGGACACTCGCATCGTCGACGTCGTCGTCATCGTCGTCGTCTGGTTCCACCTAAAATTACGCAACTGCATTTAGAGAGATGATTCAACCATACGCGAGCCACCTCGGAATCATCGCCTCGCGTCATACCTCACCCAACCTCCTCCCCTTCTCATCATCAACCGGAGAGAAGAAATCTCAATCTCTGAAACTCTCTCGCACACAGATACTCTCAAACCTCTTGGCCCTCTGAGTGAGTTACTCTCTCGATGATACTTCGCCCGTCTCTTATCCCGATGATTGGAGTACCTCGCCACTCCTGATGCTCCGCGTATGCTACATGTGCCACGGTATGGAGGCAACATCACAAGCACAGCGAAGGATGCATTCGCGACAAAGTGCAGCCTCTCTGCATAGCCAGTCATGAGGTAGTGGACGCAGAATCGTACCGGCGAGGCTCCCCCGTCGAGTGATTCATCCGCGGAACGTGAGAAACACGACCTAACGCACTATAGCGCGAAGAGCAGCAAGCTCATCACGATGCCGCGCGAGATGCACGCGGCGGGACCGTTCTATTTCTATTTCTAGCCGGCGTACGATGTCCGTTCGGTCTGTTTGTGCACGCTAATAGAAGCTTTTTGATGAACCAAGCATTACTTATAGCGCAGGTATACAGGATGAAAGCAACGGCGGTAGAAAGAACGAGAGAGAGAGAGAGAGAGAGAGAGAGAGAGATAACTCATACCTCTGATACCTACCACCTGCTCGAAACACGAATGCGTCTCCAGTTTATTCGCATTCACCTTCGACATCCTCCACAAAATTATTCGCCCCAAACCTTTTGAGGCTTCGTCCGCCTCGGTAACTTGGATCCTCCCACATTATCCAAAATTTATTTGGAAACATCGAGAGATTTCACCAGAGAACTTTCTACATCCCTCCAACAACTCAAACCCAACTTCTTGCCCGCTGATGCATTCTAGTAGCCCCGTGTGGCTATTTTAACGTGAGTATTTGGCAGAGCGCATAACTTTGCCAAGTATTCTTGAAGTGCTATTAACCTCGCTCTCGCTCACTCGTTCCCGAACAAGTTAGTTAGGAAGGAGACTAGCAATCTTCGTAGTCTTCGAGACAGAGACTTTGAAAGAAAATAAATGTTGTTTATTTCCTTCGAAAATATCGTTACCCGGGATTCTGATGATGATGCATACCAATGAACTTTCATCAAAAAATCAAAAGAACCAAGCTCCTCTTGTTATAACTGGAAAATGCTTCCCAGAAACCTACTTTCGCGAAGAACCAAAAAAGGGGACGCACAGCCACGCGCCCGAGACCGCTTCCGGTTTCCCGGGAGATTTCCGGGCGCCATTGCCATTGTCTACTCTGATCACGTCCGGAATTTCCGGTGATTGGGTGTTGAGCCATCGTGCCATCGGAACGTGCACTTCCATACTTTTAGTAACGATAAAAATAATACGTTGTTGTGTCAATCATGCCTGGGAATGCCACGTCATTTTGTTGTCATCCGATGTATTCGATGTAAAAATACATCAACGACACTGTGTAATGAATCAACGCACCTTTGCTCAAGCATATCCACGCGACACCGTAAACTATATTTTAGGTTTCTTCATCGCATTTCAAGACGTGAGAAAGCTTTACCAGCCTTGAATAGTACACAAATGTGGCAAGAAGTTGCCTCGAAACACTCGACCTCGGAGGGTTCAAATGTCATAGCTGAAACATACGGGATTATCCATAATGAAAGTTCCAAATGATGTGTGCAACCCGCCCACACAACTCTTTTATTATCACTCTTATGGCCTTGAAACTAAGCCGAAGCGTCAGTATACGTTACAGTGTCAGGCTAAAGTGTTTATCTCAATTATACATGTGTGTGCACACATCCCTGAAGTTGCACGAGTAGTTTCCAATGTAAGAGAACTGGGGCAACTTCACTTGCACAATCCACTGGATAGGGGCCCGCGTAACTGAGCAAAGTTCGTAATAATGGGTATTGTGCTGATACCCAGCGGCGACAATGACGAGTCAGCACTTTCTCGCGAATCGCTAGTAGGGGAAGCCGCAGGCTTCTTCACCCGGGTTTTCCTCCTTAGAATTATATGAGCGGACTCTGGTGACTCTGCTTCACCGGTGAATGATGGTGCGTAACGCATCGTCGCAAACTCGGCTTTACTAGCTATAGTAATTTCCACGTCTGTCCGCGGCAGGAGCGTTAACGAGCGACATGTTACTGCTCTTTCGACCCGGACTCTCTCTCTCTCTTTCTCTCTTTCTCTCTCTTTCTCACATACAGCCAATCCACGCACCATCACGTTTCAGGAGCGCAAAACCCGCGGAATTCTCCCTTGGCTCGCAACCCAACGAAGGCCACGGGAACATTGCATGCCTGCTTGATCCTGATGCCGGAGCTAGACGTATGAATGAATGCCGCGGATGTGACCTAGGCCATGCAACGTTTATATCTCGGTATATGAGCTCGTGACTTCGCTCATATTATTATTAGAATGAAAATTGGATTCCCTGAGTGATTATCAGGATGAAGTAAAAAGTAGTAACTAAAAATGCTTTTCTCTTTTCTTTGTAATATTCCTGGTTACTTTTATTTTTCATTACAAAATCGGGTGTGTCATTAGACTAGGTGAATTGGGATTGAATGGTCTTTTGTGTGACCAGTCATCATTGCAATAAAAGGAGATACTTGATGAATAGAATTGTTGCTTCATACAATTGAGTTGTAATATACAAGGACAATCACTGTGTCGAGCTGTCTGACGTATGTGACACGTATCTTCTTTGGCAGCGATCATCGTCAACGTAAGGAATTTTCATCATAATGGCTACACGCACTGTTGTAGAATATGATGTAACAATTTGTTCTGGCCAAACAACGAGAGCAATACCCCGATGGCATTCCGTTGAATAGTTGCACGCGATGGTTATATTTACATAATGATTCAGTACCGATTAAGATGCCGCTGGTAAGGAACGAAATAATATTATTTGTTCCTCCGGCATTTCGTAGTGCGGTACTTTCGCCAATTATATTCTCATCAGGAATCTAACGTTGAAGGCTGCCAACTGTCATCACCGGAATTGAAGTTTTGTACAGGAATGAAATGATTGATCTAGCCGAGTATATACATATAAGCTCGAAATTTATTGCTCCCAGGCAATCTCACTAACCCACACTTCGCCGAATTGATTGCTTTCCACTGCACAATCCGAGTTCCGATAAAATAATTGCACCCCACAGAGGCACACCGAGATAAAAGCTTTTCACATATGAATGTACGTTATCGGATTTTCAAGAGCTTGATTACAATATGATTGACGGTTATCTCTTGTCCGAATCGTTGACACGCCTCGACGGGGTCTATCGATCCGGAACGGGATAATCGTGGGGAGGTTGTGCAAGCAGCGAAGCTTCTAATAAATTGCATATCAAAGTATTGGCAGTATCGACGACCGGTCTCCGACAGCCGACTGCATCAAAGACCTCGGCTTTTAAAACGTCAACGTGAAGCAATGGGTCAGCACAATACTCAAATTTCTAGAAAATCGATGTGCGTTTATGTCTGGTCGACCGCTTTTCCTTATAACGTCTATTCAAGCTAAACAACGGAAATGGATTCAATTTAGTATCTTATCCATCTTCTGCAATACTCTATAAAGTTCAATGTACAAACCCAAGAAATTTTTCTTCGAAAGACGATTGTAGAGAATCAATTTCCGGTTGAGGAACGGCTCAATGCTGGATCTCCATCGAAGTATATCGCATCATCCCTAAGTGGGACAAGGCCATCCGAAACCCTGCGGCGCAACAACATCTTGTTCAACTATTGTCATCAGTCCCGTCAACCGTGGCGTGTGCTCTCGTAGTTCTACGCTGCACTGAACGTTGATCCTTCTTCCTCGGTGCTGGATTCAATCGAGTCTATTACCACGAATAAACAGGCCAAGCACCTGGTTCTCGGGGTCACGGTGTGAATAACGGACAACGGCTACCACGCACTATTTCTATTCGGTGGTTGGATAAATCTTGTTTGGTCTAATGCTCAAGTTGGGTAACAGTCAATGAGTGAATCTTTGAAGAATTCTCCATTGGTCCCTTGATCATTCGAGGAATTAATTTTGAACGTGATTCTAAAAACGTTGTACATTTTTATCGATGAACTTGTTCGATAGAGTGAAGGGCGTCAATGTTTTTTCTTTTACTTGTATGATATGATGTAATGAACCCTTTCTACAGCGCCTGCGCATACCCTCAAGCTATCGTTGCATCGCCAGGTATGTAATCGACTACCAACACGGCACGCATGAATTCATCCAGGGGCTTTTGAATAGTGAGTAGTCAAGAGCGGCATTCGAAGCGACTTATTTACAACGGGTGCGCGCGAGAGCTCACGAGATGATCGTATTGTCGGAAAGATATCTCATTGTCATTCTTATACCTACGCAAGTCATTGCTGTTAATCTTTGTCGAGAAGCCGTATGAAGATTGCCAGTGCATGGTACGCGTACATACATAGTAGAGATGCGAGTTACGATCATTGGATCAAAAGCCCGAGGCTCGATTATGAGCTCGCTTGATCATCTCTCTACGCTCACCAATCACCGTTATTAGCAGGTAACTTTGTTGATTCGTGTCATCGGTCGTGGAAAGCCGCACTCAATCCCTCTCATCATCCGCAGAGTCATTTAATCACGAAAAGTGAAGACAGCCACTAATTTTTGTACTTCTCTCTCTCTCTCTCTCTCTCTCTCTCTCTCTCTCTCTCTGCTCATAACCTCGGTATATTTATGGAATACGGAATTGAAGATCCATGATCATCATTGGGATGTCGACACAGGGTGTTATTGTGATAGCACCAGGAACTATCCGCACATAGCTCTTTAAAGTTTATACAAAAAAGATATTTATGAATTGGTATGAAAATTCCATGAATCCACTAATTCTCGTAAATTACCTGAATAAATTCCACGATGCATTTAGCCATAAAATGAGAGTTACCGTTGCTGAGATTTATTAGCCAAGATTTCTCCCAACTCCCTATAAATTTAACGACTCGGTGATCGCCTTGTCGTCGAACGCTCTTAACTATAAGCGATGTAATACACAATAAAATCTACTACTTCCCATATCTACGAGATTTCTCCGATCGGTTGTTCGAGAGACCATCGTAACGCGTGATCGTTATTGAACTTGATTGGTTGAAGATCGAATTCCAACACTTTCTGCCAAAGGTCTCATTGGTCAGGCCAGAGCAAGTGTAGAGAAATCGGTAATGATTGCTTCGGGTTCAATCTGCCGCTCGGAAGATGCTCTTTTCTCATCGTTGTACCTTTCGCATTTACCGATACGCGTGCATTTGTTGCTTTCTTCTGGAAGAGAGGCACAGTGACATCGAACTCGATCGCGTGTTCGTAATGAATCTGATTCCGTTATGGCAATGGTAAAGAGGGAAAGGAGAGAGGAGGGAGGGGGGGGGGTTGTTGACGTGATTCAACTTTACTGCCACCTGCAGTCCACGGGGAATGACCAACACGTCAGCCTTCAACCACGGCATCGAACCAGGACTAGAGAAGGTAGAAACATGAGAGAAAAAGAGAGCGTGAAAGAGAGAAAGAGAGAGAAAGCATATGATGAGAGACCACGCTATGCTGCATTCTTCCGCACTGTAGGGGAACGAAATGCGTTCGTTCGCTCTCGCTTATGCTCGGTCGTACGTCGTAGCCGTTGCCTTAGAGGTCTGCGACCTCGGCCTTCTCCGTGTGATGTGCTCTCTTGAAGTTCTCTTCGATCCGTTGCTCACCGTGCTCTGCAACCTTCCAAGCAACCTTGAAATCTCCAGTTTGAAAAGTATCCGATAATGTTTTTTCTAGCGGAATTTGATTTATCCGGATGCAAAGACCTGGCATGTCAAATAATTCGGACTCGACTGATTTACGTCATTGATGAAGATTCATCATTTTTGAAGGTCTGAGAAAATATCATACGGCTTAAAACGTTGAGCTCAAACTCCATCATCCTCGGAATAACAAACAGCGTATAAGGATAAAGAAATGGAAGAGCAGTTGGATATGTAATAACTGGTATTGACAGCAATACCGCTCGGTCTTTCACCAATAACGGTTTACGTTTGCGCAGTTCTCGTGCATCATCTACCACCCTCTTGTTCCCTATCCAATACACTCTTCCCACGCAATTCTGACATTCCTCCTGGCACTTGGCCTATCTACTTCTCATTCTGGCATACCTACAAATGGTTCTTGGATAGTTCTCTACCAGCCAAGTGTTTTGTACTCTCTTCTTCACAGAGTCTCGATCGCAACATCAGTTTCTGGCAGCTCCTTCCTTCTCGGCAAATCGCACACGAGTATCTTTCTCTCAAATGCATATGCATGAAAATGCAAATATCCTAAACTCTGACCGGCGATGGTCAGGCTTGGAAGATCTCTTTGAATCCCGTACGAGGAAACTCCGAAGCTTTACGAGCCCGGCGCATTGCGTGGCTCTTGGAAGATCGTGATTGATACGAAACGCCGCGGGTACGTGGATGAAAATGTACTTCGCGTAGTGGTGCTTCGCGTATAGCGGATCGATGTATTATTTTCAAAAACCAGCAAGATTATCAATGTTCAAGTCAGCGGTTTTAATATCGGAAAGCCAAGTTTGCTGGAGTGAAAGGATTTTAATTGCCACGCCGATTGATCCAGGAGCTATAGCATTCACGAATCAATGTCAACACGCTGCGTATCGTTTTACAAACTTGCATACTCGCGAACTCGACACATCATCCGTAGTGGCCTGACACGAGCGAATTTTCGCTCATACCATAAACCCATTACCATATTTATAGAATAACTTATCCCAAGAAGCAGTCTTTCGTTTTTTTTTGTACTTGGGTGCTCGATAATACGAGATAAAATCTCCTGAAGAATCAAACACCCCGAGGGCTAGATGTACGTCTCGAGGAACCTCGAGGCCCCGACAAGTTCCATGCTCTCTCTCTCTCTCTCTCTCTCTCTCTCTCTCTCTCTGTCGCATTTACATTATACGGAATCTACATAATCAGTGTAATCAACGTCGCGTTAAAAGTACGTAATTGCTTGAGATAAGTGGAACTTA
Organism: Campoplex nolae; assembly: GCA_037893425.1. Classification (NCBI taxonomy): domain Eukaryota; kingdom Metazoa; phylum Arthropoda; class Insecta; order Hymenoptera; family Ichneumonidae; genus Campoplex; species Campoplex nolae. Next base: position 1,713,883 of record JBBLXU010001785.1, on the reverse strand, counting down.
CGTTGGCACCGATGGAAGGAGAGAGAGGCAAAGAGAGTGAGAATCTCCACGGGAAGAAGGCATAAAACAGATTGCATTGATTTATGACGGGCGCTAATTCTCCGACGTTTCCGTCCTCAAGCAGGGATGAATAGTTTTGCTCAACTCTCACTCTCTCATGTATATGATTCTCCGCTTCCTAGACTTGTAACTGACTCGTAACCCTGTAGACGTGTTACGCAGTGTGCGATTATGCAGCTCCGGTACAAATCGGGGTCTGTGCCCACGACGTCCGGCAAGGATTAATAGGTATATTTAAAATGCGCTGGAAAATAAATTGCCCGGGTCATAAATGTGTTTGGTAACAGACGATTGAACCGTCGGCGCAAGTTGAGTTCGGGTTGTTGAACCATTTGTTTTATCAATTTGAATCTTCACCATGTTTTTTAATCAGAAGAGATTCGGATCCAGCAATAATGTATCCCTCGCTAAAATCGTTATCCTCTGCAGAATATAGCTCTAAGAATGTGGCCATGTATTTTTTTTTCACGCATCAGTTCCCCAAGTCTCGAGCAGAGTGTCGGTTACCCGGTTCCACCATCAATGTGCCTGTCTGAGTGCGAGACTCCTCGCAGCTGAAATGCCAGCTGAAAGAGAGTCCCAAAGAGAAACAGAGAGGAAGAGAGAGAGAGAGAGAGAGGAGATAAAAGACTCGCGAGACGTTTCTTTCGCATGTCGATGTCTACTCCACGCGCGGCTCTCTTAGAACTGTAGCCAACAACAGGGGTTGAGCAGGAACGTGTATGTGTTCGTACGAAGACAAATAGGCACATGTGTCTGGTGCTTTGGCCCGTGCTTAATGACTCGCCAGGCTTGCGCGTTGAGATTCAAATGCGAGAGGTGCTATGTAAACCATGATCTGTAGCTGAATAAGTTATGATTTAATAAAACGTCAACGAAGTTTAAAAAACATCAACAGATTATTTCTAGTTGAACACAAATAAATCGTTATTGAGGCTACACACGAGAGTTTCGTGTGTCATTGGTTGATTGATATTTCAACAACAAATGATAAGAGAGAAAAACCTGGAGGACTGCTTTCTGGTAGGCAATTCTGTAATCTAAACTGTAAGCCTTAAGGGTAAACTTAGGCCACTCGATACATAAATGCATCATTGAGGCGTGGATGTACAGCTTGAACTGCATAAAAGTTGCAAAGTCCCTCGATCTTGCTCGCCGTTGAAAGATATATGCACCTACACATTCCGGACGTTAATTACGCCCTGTAACGTAAACGATAGAGAGAAAGAGAGAGGGTAAGCAAGGGATCGTGGGTTCGATTCCGGTTGGTTGAATTTTTTATTAACATTTTTTCTTCCCCCCCTTCTATCGCTTTGCTGGCTTGACTATGGTCATGGGAACCTGTGGTGCATTCCTACGCAATGAAGACTCGGAGCTTGCTGTTGAACGGCCTTAGATAACAGTATTACTAGGACGCGTAACGTAAATTAACATTTGTTGTTGCATTAAGCGTTATTTTTAGTGATTCACCACGGTAGCCTGGTCAGATGTCTATTATAAGGTGTGCAGAGGTTAATCGAGTCGGTGAAAAGCAAGTTCGGGTTTAGGAAAATCGAGAAGTAATGGCGCAGATTAATTAACGGCGTGAATCAAGGTGCAATGTTTGTGGTACATCGAGATTGCGGTACTTTGGCTGATAAATAATATACGTAAGAAAGGTCAAGTTCAGATGTAAGCATATATCGACTGGATGACCTGGGCTAAACGTGTTCGAGAGTTGTAACATCGAGGTCATGGTTTTCAGACTGAACCGCACCTTCGATAATGCTGTCAAACATCTCATCTGAAGTCACAAGGATTCTATGCCATCTCCCGAGGATCGAACGATCCAAAGGATTATTCCGCTATATATTCTTGAATCATGAATCATTTGTAATGATTAATTGTTGATCTCATCTGTGCCATTATCTCGTATTGATTCTCTTTCTTATTCATTCACTTGTCTCAGCTCATTTGAACTCTTATTGGCTCTTTGTTCATCCACCAATTCGATGTAACCTCACAGCTTATTACAAGCTGAAGCAGTGTGACGATTCGACCGAGTCATTTACATTGCATCCGTTATCTTTATATTTTTCCCGCGGACAAATAGCTGCGTCGAAGACTTTATGATGGACCATCATCGTGGATGTTGACTTCAAACGCTACTCTCGTCTTCTAATCTTTTTTTTTTTCTTGCCTAGTAGTCGTCAATTTTTATAGCAGCCATCAGAGCCCAATAGGACGATGATTTTCAAGCGATGGTTATTACTACCGACGAGCCCAGCGACCGTTGTCACTTGAAGGGCCATAAAAACGTCAGCTACGATGACATTAGGAGACAAATAACTCGAGAAACTTGCTACTCTTCTGTTCCCTCGTCGTTAAGCTTAGATGAGACCGGGCTCGGTGTTTTTGAGCACGCCCAACTATATTTAGAGATTTCTTCGAGGGGGCTAACACGGATATAGAAGAGGAAAGAAACGATTCCAGGATCCCAGGGGAATTACAATGTTGATACCGGAATCACATCAGGTCGATAAGATGCTATCCAGCTAACCGGCTATCAAGTAGCACGAGGAAGAAGCATAAATTCTTTACTAGTTATAAAAAGCTTAAGTTCTATCACATGAATTTGATGTCGAATAAATTTCTTTTAGAACTCCAATAAGTTTGAAATTCACCGATAAACCTAATGACATAATCAGAAAGCGAGGGGAAGCTTACTATAAGAATGGAATATTGCTCAATTCCTGCTGTTGTCTATTATATGATAGGTGCTTACTATGTTTATTATAACGAAGGACAAAGACGAAGGAGAAAGAGAAATATCATGAGAAACCGATTGAGCGTTCAAGCAAAAGAGATGAGAATGTTATTGCACGTTACTGTATGAAGTGCACGTGGGCCGCGTGGGAGAGGCCCACGTGGATCTGATTGTCAATATATAGCCATCGAAAAGAGTTGGGAACCACATTCCTGGTGGCGTCTGGCGCCAAAAGCGGTTCTCAGATTACTCTGAAACTACGTGGGGCGCCCGTTTCATCAGGAATCAATATATATATGTATATATATATATATATACGTGTACGTATTCCTGAGTGTCTGCGTGTGGCTTCGATACGTCCACGAAGAGATGGAGAACCGCGAGATCGCGAATGAACGAACGCCCGCGGAATAACGATTCCCTCATCCTAAGTTATCCTTATCCATCTTCTATGTGTACACCACATGTACCGGGTGTCTTTTGGATTTCAAACGATCGTAATTCCAAGCTTTTTTTTTCTTTAAAAGTGTACGAGGATCAATGAAATTGCCAACTAGATGATTTCTCGACGTTTTTCCTTGGAAAAATCGCATCACCGGGCATCTTTTTAGATATTGATACAACGAGAGCGTCCATATTTAATGATGCATCGGCACTCTCGTTTACAGATTAATCTCACGAGTTTCTCGATCTCTTTCTCTTCATCCCAACACGTCGTTCCTCACTTTTCGTCCTTTTGCACCAACATTTTTCTCTCGAGATCTCGTTCCGCCGATAGAGGAGCGGGTTATAATGACGAAAGACACGGAAGAAGCGATACATCGAACAAGCTCCCATTACGATAATTAGTTGCGATATTATGATTATTGTTACGATTGTTTCTCGCGAATCGTTGAAGCTTTCCAGTGTTACAAGTTCCACGTACAAAGGATTGCAATTGCTGGTACGCCATGGAGCGTAAACGAGGTGTTTTCTTGGTACTAGAAAGCATCAATTATTTCTTTAAAAAGATCACTCATTTTGTCTATCAATCGGAATTGAATTAAAAACGTGAAACCATCACGGATGATCAAACGTTTGAGCCAATTAAATCATTTGAGCTCGGTGACTTATTCACGACTGTATTTTCATAATTTTTTTTTTTGTTTTTTGCTGAACCTCCGAATAATTTGTTCGAGCTCCTTATTAGTGCGAATAAATCAGTAGAAACTTCTACGGGTGTCTTCTGTGCGGTTCTCAGGCGCACGAGTTCTCCTTCTTCGTGGTGTATGAAAAAAAAAGCACAGAGAGTGGCTCAAGATGTTGAGGCGCATGCGACTATATATTGCCTGGTCACCAGGCGGCCAGCCTCGTCGACTATATAGATATACCAGTATATGTTATTCCCCGTTACAGTACAAGTGTCCAAACTGTTAGGGTAACGGGGACGCACATAGAGAGTAAACGCGAGGGTTCAGAGGGTATAATAATAACAAGGGGAGGTCAGGACCGGAGATCCCAACGTGGTAGCGTGGGATCGCAATCTTTTCATAAGCTTTATCCACGCGGCTCCAGTGATACATAAATATAGATCTACATGCTCGTGTATATCATAATACTCGTTGTCATTGCAGCACCCGACTCGTCAAACGACCCTACAGAGCCTTGGGCGAATCACTACCGACCATCCTGTTAATTACTTCGTGCCTGTTGCGTGCTAGCTGCTGCAACACATACGGATCTTCTGCCATCGTATAAGAACACGAAAACTACACATGGAGAGTAATACTAATAAAAAGGATTCTCCTGATTGGTTGATAATTAGCTTCTTTTAATTGTTTCCCAGTTGATCAGGGTACTTTGAACTTGTATGCTCGCTCGATCAACAGCTCAACAGTTAGATAGCTACTGAAATTATTTTCCTGATGATTTTTGACAGCAGCTCGGATCTGCTTGATGAAAAGTGATCCATATTTCCACCAAATGCTTCATACGTGCGCAGTTTCGCACAAGGGGGACTTTGGCCCTTTATTATTTTGCTCTTCGTACGGGTACTACGTGCGCGAGCCAATAAATAATAAATGTGCTACGTGCGGCTGAAGCAGCCGAAGCCACTGTCTCGTCTCAGTACCCTGTTACAGAGCTGCCGTATAGCCGTACGCCTCGGAGCAATCGATAGTAACTAACTCCTACTTCGACTGTGAAAAAGGAGTTTATACATACGCAGGAAATAATGTAACTATGTGGAGTGTACAGTATCATATAAATGGTTTGCTGCTTCGTTTCGATTTCATACGTTCGTATTTAAATACATATATCGGTTTTCGTGAAGAGACATCGACTCAAAAGTGCATACAGAGTGCTCAAATAATCAGCTGCCAACGGGAGTGGATAGATCGAGATACGCTGGAGAAAAAAGTCTTTGGAAATTTTCCTCTCCGATGCTTCGTTGATGAATTAATTAGTAATTAGAATGGACCAATCCGGAACGCTGAGAAGCGAGAGGCTGGAGTGGGGGAAGCGCGCTTAGATTGGCTGACACTCGTCGATTGATATCTCATGAACGGTTCATCGTAGAGGAAAATGCCTCAAGACTTTTCTTCATGAAACTTCACGATCCAACAGATGTCTCTATTTTCGACACGACATTCGAGACACACTGTATTGAACAGAGTAGGATCGAGCGTGCATGGAAAATGGAAATGATCTACACTTGAAGCTTGTAGCCCACGGACGGGGACAAATAACGCTTATTATTTATCGTATAATGCTCGTATATCAAAGGCAAACCGGAGGTGGGGGATTGAGCATCGCCGAGTATAACGCGTGCAAAACGTTTCGTTCCAATTGATGCATAATCCTTTTACTTTGTATTTTTATTTCGATTATTCCTTTTTTTTCCCAATTATTTTTTGATTCTTTTACGTTTCACAATGGAATTGCCTCGAAGCTTAAAATCTCAGAATGAAGAATTATTTTATGGTGCGGGTAAAATGGGTCTATTACACCTTTCTCTTGATCTTAGCGTATGCTTCGCTGCATTCATCGACTTTAGGATCCTTGCATCAAGGACGAAAGGAGTTGCCTGTATATGCGTAATAACGCTCGAGTGTTTCAACGTAACAGCATCCTTTACGTTCGAAGATTTGATGCTTTTTACTTAAGAGTAAAAAACGACCACATTTGTGGGAGATCTAAAGGGGATCTAAACGCTACTTTACTCTTCATCTTTCTCATAAATTCACATGTGGCAACGATCGAGTATAGTGAGAAAATTTGTCTTATGGTGAGCTTCATCCGCCATAAAATGTGTCTTACAAAAATATCAGAAGTTATAAATAACGTCCTTATGTCTTCCGTTCTTGAAGAATCATTATCTTTTGACACGGAAATCCATTGAAGCGACCAGACGTTCCACCTGGCTTTTCTCTTCTTCACTTCCTTGACGTATCGTAAGAAGAATAATTAGTTCGAGATACCGGAACATCGAGTCTCTTCGATAACGTCCCACGAGGACAATTCTCCCCTCGGAGAGAATAAACCGGATCTCGACATGTTGCATTTTTTTTGTTCCATTTGTTTTATTAACTCCGGAAATTCGATGTAACGAAGAATCCAATCGCGATTATTTTTATTAAAAACGCGACTCGATGCAAGAAATCTAAGGCCGGAAATCATTTGTCACTGAATTTAATGTGGAAGTTCGTGAAATGCTGCTCGAGGCTGAGCAGGGTTGACTCGATAGTTCGATTTTAAGAGCTGTTTAAACTTCCTAGTTGAATCGCCATAGGGCCGGAATCTGTTGAGGATTTAATGAAAAGGACAAAGGCTAAGGAGACTCGATTCAGGACTTGGAATTTATTTTCTTCGTCAGAGTTCCAACTTAAGATTAACTCGAGCAAGTCACGTGTTCCTGGGTCATTTCCAGCGTGGAAAAAGCTCGTTTATACAGAGAGTTCTGATGACGTAGCTGTTACTGATGCCGGGCCTGTTGGGAAGTTGAAAGAACGGGCGAATGCCGATGTCGTGTCTCTCGTCTCTTGACACCGGAGCGAGAGAACGCCGCCCGAGACTGTGATGATCCTGCTGCTGCTGCTGCTGTGTTGCTGTGCGAAAATCTCTTTCTCTGTTTAAAGCCTGGGCGAAGAAGCTTGGATGATAAAAGGAAAGAGACGAGGGTGCTCTCTCGGAGCGTTGGGATCGCTCGAGTGAAGAGTGTCTCCCGCGATCTTAGCAAAAGCATCGAGCTCGCGAGCCATGTCACGGCGGCGCTGATCCCTCTGGCAAAACGTATTCACGTTTACAGAGTGCCTCAAAAGATAAGCTTACCGTTTGAAAGATAAAATCGATCGTAAAATTTCACGATCGTCAAAAAAGTTGTTGACAATTTTATTCTACGATTCACCGTTTATGAATTATTCATCGCCCAACGGTGGCCAATCCCGTGCCTTAAAAAGGACGCGCCTGGACGGCAAGAGTGAGGGAAAGTACGCTCCGCCCATTTCAATGCCCCGGATTGGCTCTCACTTGTTAAGAAAGCTCTGCTGGTATCGAGCAAGTCAAAAGAAATGCTTTTTTTTAGCATTTATAGAAGCATCGATCAAATCTGTTTGTCAATCCTCACGAATTTCGTGTCTACAGACAGAAAAATCACACAAACGCATTAAGGACCGTGTTAAGAAATTTTTGTATCGATATCTGTTCGTTAATTCGATTGCCAGATAAACCTCTTTCACGAATATCCAATCAACGGATGATTGTACAGAAAAATGATTACGAGGTATGCTTTCCTTCGCAAAATTTCACGATTCAGCTGTTGCCTGTAGCACCGACACTACTTTTGAAAAATCCTGTAGTTATGGATGTGGTTCAACTCGGCTTATGTTGCACGCACCAAGACCAAAGAGACGCGAAAATACATGAGATATAGGCACACCCGCGGGCGACAAACCGTGCACTAAGAGACAGCGATAAGGGAATATAGCCTCTGGTATATAGGTGTACGTAAACGTATATCGCCAGTTCGCTCTGTATAAAACGACATTCCTCCACGAAGCATCCGCGTTCAACCCGTTGAGCTTCTCTATGCTCGACGTATTCTAGCCATGGCTTTACCGGCTAATATCGACTAGCAGCTTTCAAAAAAAGATGCAGACCGCCTCAATTTGCGTTTGAGATTAGTTCGACCTCAAGCTCTTCGGTTTCCAACATTGGTATTTTTTCAGAGTAGATATCTAGCAAGGACTGTAATTTAAAAAAAAAAAATAAAGATCGATAAAAAATGAAGAATCGACTCGAGCAGCAAATTGAGAAAATTTCTGGCTCTTTAGTAAGTTGGTAACGAGGAAAAATGTTAAATATACCTGCAACACGAAGAGTCGAGTCGTAAGAATGAAAAATTCGAGAATTATGCCAGATCCGTTAAGGCGACCGGCACAAAGCAAGCGACGTTTGTTGTCTCGTCTTGAGAGCATTGCTCGCCGAGATGCTCGTGTGTCTTGTGAATTCCCGGTTCAACTTGGGAATACGATGAAAAGTAGGACTCACGACGAGCTCTTGTACCACGAGGACACGAGATTTTCTGTACCCAAGTATTTTATACTTCTATATATATATATATATACGTAGATATAATTAAATACGTACAGAGGAGTATGTCAGGTTCCTCAAGAGTGCAGTGTAGAGATGATCATTTTTTACTTCATCGACTCGTTCATACCGCCGAGTACACGCTCCAGAGCTAATGACACACTGTTATCGTATTTATTTATATATGCCTATGAGTTCTGTCGAGTTTGAACATAACTATGGACCGACTCATGCTTCGAGAAAGGATGTTCAGAAAAATCCCACTAAATTTCTAGAGAAAAACTTTTTTCACAAAATTCCAAGACGAAAAGTCCTGAAGAGTTTTTTTTTTCACCGTACCGTTTATGATCTAAGAGCAGTTTAGTGGCAGCCAATCCCGTGCGTCGCCTGCTGGGCGGGGCTCGTTCCCCCACTCCTGGATCTCTCCGCACCGCGCTCCTCATTGGTCGACGCACTGATGAGTAAATATCTCAGGAACAGTGCATCGGGGAAAAAAATGCTCGGGAACTTTTCTTTTCAGAATTCCAAGATCTTTGAATCCTAAGAATTTAGAACGTGAATACTGAGATGCCAGCTGATACACAATGAGAGACAAGTGGTTCGGTGTATCGTTGCTGGTGACAATGTTGAAGAACCGCAGAGAATGAGGTCATTGGTCGTCATATGATGGAACAACGAAGTGAGACCAATGAGTATACATCGGTCGGTCGTATATACATGTATATATGTGACACGTGTATTTTATACAGAAGTATAATTATGGTGTGTGTATATACGAGACACATTGGTAAGTCATGCGAGTCGTGCGAGACTTCACGACGCGATATTATATGCTTTATATTTATGTGTATATTCTTTATGTATGCGCAGACACCAGCCTGTGGATATTCGAGTACAAATGAATGCTTTCCAGGTATGCATACCAGTCTGCTCTAACGAGCGACAACCGAGCACTCTCTTCTGGAGAAGGACCGTGGTAAAATTTTTATAATGTCAGTACCGGTCAAGGCCGAGGTTAATTCCTTAATAGCTAACAGGTCAAGCACGATCTTGAGTGGTAGTGCAAAAATTTTCAAAACCGAAGATGACAAAGATGGTTGATTAACTGTTATGATATTTGGGAAATCTTAATAAAATGATAAAAATCAACAGAGAAAAGGTTCAAAGCGACAATTCTCATGCATTTATTTGTCGTGAAGGTTCGTGACAATGTTGAGACAGGAGAGAGAGAGAGAATACTCGATCGTACAATTTACGTACATCGAAAAGAAAATTTATTAAGAGTCGTCTCTCGTTCGGGATTTACAAGTGAAGAAAGATGGTGAATGCCCTCTCGAAGAAGCTACCGGATTGTAAAATTGATTATGGAGCATTGCTCTTACTCTCGACTCTATTGCCACAGGGAAATCACTTGGGTAACTAGACACTTTTTATCTTCGTCTATCCTTCTTTAATCTCGGAGGCCGTTTTACGTTTGTACGCTTCAACTTAATCGTGTATCGCGATCTTAATAGTCGGTAAAAGCAAGATAACGACACTCCGAAGCTTCACCGTGTCGAGCTGCTTATCTATCACTTTCTCCCCCTCTTTTCAGCCTTTCCCATTTCCCCCCCTTCCCCCATTCTTTCTCTCTCATCCGTGTGAACGTACCACGACGTTTTTCTTCTTTTCTATTCGATCTTCGATCAATAATTACTAAGACTACAAGGATTATTACAAAGTCCACCAAGCCGTAATATTGTAGGGTCTCGATCGATCATATCGGAGTGAAAAAAATGAAATTAAATTTTTTTTTACCTCTCTCGCATGTTAATATTTGCTCCAACTTTTTCCATCGATCTGCTTCTTTTTTTTTGTCAATGATGATCAGCTTATAATTATATCACGGCGAGTTCACGTGATTACGGAATTTGCGTGAGGATTAAAAAAAAAAATTTTAATTTTTGTTTCTAACTTAATAGGACTCTGAGGAAAATTCTGCATATTTATATTATGTACAGTTATATATTAATTGCGTCAGTATATACGTGAATACAAGTAGATAAATTAGTAGTTGAAAAATTTCAACTAAATTCTAATGATTCCCTTTCGATTGAAAAATTATACAAGCAAACATGAATTTGCACATAGGCGTGTTTATATATACGTAACATGCTCGCACATCGAGCTGGCCGGTTGGAATAGCGGAGAATAAAAATGTTTAATATTGAAAGAAACGGGCGCAAGTCCGACAATTTTGCAGGGAAAGTTGAGTCTTTTCAATTCGCACGACATTTGATTTTATTTGCGTGCGCAGACTCGAATGTCATTTGTTGAGAGATACCGTATAAGTGCATTCCTGCGAGAAACTCGACGTCGATCCTTTTTCCGTGATGCTAAATGGACGGTCATGGGATCGTGATATCCTTGAGAATTCGCGTTTCAGATTCCTCGCGCGCAGTGATTCCAGTTTTCCGCACTTAGGGAAATCGACTCCTCCGTTTATATTCAATTTTTTTTTTTTTTTTTTTCAATTCCGGTGCATACTTTTCATAATTGTAAAATATTTGTATTTTCAAGTCATTCGGAAAGCGATTTTTTACGACTCAAACTGATTTAATTTTACATTTTTTCACGTGCGACCGACGTGATTTGATTTCGCGTCATGAGAGATCATTGTTCGTTAAATTTTCTAGCAGTACGAAGGAGAGGGGATGAATTAGAATTTGGAACAACGTTTTTTCGGAGACCCTAGAGTAACTCACCCCCCAAATAGAATCACAATCGAAGCTAATTTCGTACGAGAGCCGCACGAGACGAGGAGAATCGTCGTCCTCGACGTCGTCGGCGTCGCGGATCTATGCACGCTGCCAATTTCGAATTCTATTCTCGATAAACTAGTTTCGCGCTTCGATGGCAAGAATCTATCTCCTGTCGAGAATTAACGATGAGAGAGCTCTTTCGATTTCGAGTCTACTCTTAATCAACCTGTTGCACAATCGTTGTTAAACTCGAATAAACATTTTTTTTTTATATTTTTTCAAATATATCTCCGATCGAATTTATCTCTTCGATCCAATTTATTTTCAATTCCAAACCTCTAAATGTACTCGGTAAGCCTTCGAACGATTAATCGATTTTTCAATATTCCTCAGTAACTCAGCCGCGTGTTTAGTATTTTTTTTTTTTTAAATCATATCATTACGCGCTAAATCGTAACTAACATTAGTATTAGCCGGGTACTGAGACGATTTATCTGTAACTAATAGTAGCAAAATGTCACCTTCACGAAAGTTGGATCACGACGAGACGCCAACGCCTACAGAAAGAGAGAGACGTCCTCGGCAGTTTAATCTCTCGTGTCCGATAAAACAGGTAGGCTAATCTCGCACGCAGCAAACGGTAAAAGAAGAATAAATAAAAAAATAAAAAAAACAAAAAGGCAAATAAAAAAAAGCGAGTGAGAAACAGAGACAGAAATGTACGAAGGTAAACTCGTGAGTATAAACATTCTTCGAATACCGAGAGTTCTCTCACGAACGCTGTGTGAAGTCACAAGCAAGAAGTTGTACGAGGAGTACATGCAGAGTGGGAGTGACACCGATGGAAAATTTATCGTAATCTTTGATCTGACATGAACGACACTTTGAGTATAACGCTCGAGCACCTCGTATCAAATGAATGTATATATATATATATATATATATATATGTGTGTGTATATCATTTATATAATGTCCATGTGGATTTGTGATCGACGATGGTTGAACTATGTTCGCACAGGTACATCTGGTTGTTGCGGTCCAGGTGTGCCCTGCTGGCTAACTGTATCAATGCCCTAACATAATCTCTCTCGTACACATTGTATTCCATTGTAGAATTCAATATGGGCAAGTTACATTCTCGCGTACAACGCTCGACCTGGTGAGACCATGCCTTACGAGTCACCTACATCGAGATCGATAGAGAGAAAGAGAGAAAGAAAGGGAGTGAGAAAGAGGTAGGGCAAATGAACGATCACCCAAGACGGTTATCTCTCTTCTGTATATATGGCCAGGAAAGCTTTATCAATGTCTCTCAAGATCTCTTTGCGAATAGCATTGTCAACCCACATAAAGAGTGCTTTGTATAGTGTACAGCTGCCCTCCCGGTGTAGCAACCATGTTCTATTCCTTTCACGTATATTGCCTTCACAATTGTACTTTAACGTTGCGTATTAATGTTAAGTGTTGCAAGGCTTGCGGTAGATATTTACAGGCTGAGTAGATCCTGATATTCTCAAGAGTTTAAGATCTTACAAATGTTCCTCTATGATGGATTCCTGATCAGATATTTATCGAATAGCGGTGGCGAATCTGTGGAGGCATCTAAAACTGATCAGAGTGAAGAGAAGCCCTGCTCCGAATGGCTGCTCCAACGGATCACATTGGCTGGGACTTGCTCTCGACGAACAATTCATCAACCGGTACAGTGGACACCAAAGTAGCCGAAGATTTTGTTTTCTCAGTAATTCACCATCTGCGTGCCTGGATTATTTTGAAGACATCTGTTGCCAACACAGTTTCCAGACAAATTGAAGATAAAGCTAGTCAGAAGATTGTAGATATCTCGAACTAAACCTTCTGGGTATCACGTGCTTCGTTTACGTTGATGCTAAATATTCCTCCTGAAAGATCTTCCACCAGTCACGAACACTTAAAAGCTCGTTCGATCGGTCCGCTATCTCTAATTCTACAGCGGCGAAGATATCGGTAGGTTAGTTACGTGCAGGCATCGAGAAGCGAATGTATATCGAGTGTATGGGCTCATAGAATTGTTTCGAAACGAACGGTGCAGCGATTAGACTGATGTGTCTAATCATCGGAACTGTATTGGAGGATGCGTGTGTGCAATACCGTGCAGATTTGCGGTCCGCTAAATATTCACCGATTAAACACGTGTTTGAGAGAATCTGTGACCTGAATTTATGTTACTGCAATCTTCAGCTACAACCTCTAGTATCTTGGGTCTATTTGCCCTCTCTCGTGATAACGGCACTAACTCCAAGAACGTATACATCCATTTGTGTATTCCTTCATGTGGGATCCACCGTGATACAGATTTGGAGCGCACACACTCGTTCCCATAAAGATACGCTGGTATTATATAGTCAAAAGATATCCGAGCAGCTCAGCGCAGTCTCTACCCGAGCCATTCTCTTTTCCAGATTCTTTGCTCGAGATTTTATGCACTCGGTGTGCACACATGCGGTGACTTCATGTGATCCGGTATGGAGCGAAAGGTCTTGAGCCGGGTGAACGAGTAAACGCGGAATATCGTGACACGGTCAGACACTCGACCGGTGTCACGCACGTGGATCAAAATGACCTCTCGATTGGAATTCAGTTAAACGCCGCTGGAACCAAGTGATTAAATTATTTTTTCACTTTCTAGGGTGTAGAGAAAAATTCGGCTGAACATGAGTAGATTTCTAGATGAGTCAAGGTCGTTGCATGAGAAAATGGCCAGCACTGCAGTCCGTGGTAATAGTTGCCTGGAAGCAAATGGCTCCCTGTGTGCACGCACGTCTAATTCTGAAGACTCAAGAAGCCCAATGCTGAGTCCGCCGCAAATTACGCGCTTCCCGTCCTCTTAACGAAGGCATTTCATTCGATCGGATTGATACGTTCCCGGGGGACTCTCGTGCCTCGCGGATGATTACAGCGTGCTCTGGCGCTGCGTGCAAAGCGATGTGTTGGTTTCTACGTTCGTTGGGCTGCCCTGCCGTGATCCACGGGACTTCTTTCTTCGACAGGGGGAACGTCGGACAGCGAGGAAATGAGGCTGTGCCTCAGGCATATGGGTCTGATCCGTTCGAATCCTTGATTTCGCTCGCAGGCTTTTTCTTCTCTCCAATAAAACACGATTGTTTCTACTCAAGTGTAACATTTTAGCTTAATCCAGAATGAATTTTTGACACTGAATGGTGGTTGAGAGAGAATTGTTTTCGATTGATGCTTTCCTTCGACGAGGAGCCTTCCTTTCGAATAATTTCTCTTTCTTTGCCAGCTACTCTTTCCTTCGGTTCGTGTTACCAGTCTCCTGGGGTTTGTCGATCAACGAGAACAGGTCTCTTCCTTCCTGGATGTGTCTGCTGTATCCAGTTCCAGAATATTCTACCACAGCTTCCTTACGTAACGCCAGACTGAAAAACTCGATGACAGCAAACGAAGAGTCCAAGTTTTTGCCCACTACCAACGTTAACAGCCTAAGGATACTCGATGATGATTACGGGCGATGTCATCCAATGTCCTCCCAACTCAGCTTCGCTGAAGCTGTTGGCTTGCCAAGAACGATGGTGTTGGTAGGTAAGGTTAATTGGACAGGAAGATAAGATCGGAAGCTAAGACGACATCTGTCTATCGGATATAACCCCATGGGGCTCAATACCTCAACGAGTAAACGAAGCTAGTCACAGCGAAGTTGATGTAACGGTTGGATTTCACTCGGGGTGCAATGACACCGGTTGGACCCAACGCTAGCGAGTCTCACAATGAGTCGGGAGTTTCGGGGTGGTCGGGGCGAAGCGATGTTAAATCATCACGGACAGGGGGACCACCGGAGCTGTGACTCAAAACACGTCAACGTCCTGCATACGACCTATGACGTTGGGAATAACAACAACCTACCGGAACCGGTGATGCTTTATTCCGGAAACATGATCAGCATTTAACATCCATCGGTGAAGCTTTGTCCTGGTGATTGCCACGTTTCTCGATACGCCTTCGTTGTCCATTCGAGGTTTTATCGCTGATGAACGTTCATGCCTAACAACACAACGATGAATCTTGGGAATCCAAGATCCCAGCTCCCATGAATCCTCACGCTTTTTTTTCATCATATCTTCCTCGCCCACATTGATAGCCACGTATCAACCGAAACCAATTATTGATGATGTCATGGTCCGTCGAGTTCATTGCTACCGGACATTCGGATTGTGTAAGATGCGTAACACCGGTGAATCCCGATTGCTGCTACGAGTGAAAGTGTTATAATGCGCTCGTGACCTTCGAAAGAAACACCGCCGCGCGGCAATGCGTTCGAAATAAGGTGTAGTTATAAAAGACTCTATCTCAGCCGATGCCAAGAACGAAAAGAACTCTCTCGCTAGGCTCCTCTCACCTCATCCGCATCGTATTAGCTCAGCTTCCAAGCCATTAGATCATACGTTGTTTTTGCTCCTCTTTCCCGAGAGACTTCGAACCAACGATTCTTATACATGCCACCGCGGTGAAAGTAACCACTGAATCATCATCCACCATCTTATTTATTTTTTTTTCATTTTTTTTTTAATCTTATTTTCACTACTTCGGACAGGCTTATTTTTACAACAGTCCTTCGTCTAATTGAAAGTTACAGGTAGATTTTTCTAATCATTCTTTTGTCGTTTCAAGAACCCTTTTTTGTTGATGTTTCACCGTTATCCAAGCTGGAAATGCACACGTCGTTATTATGATTGATCGTCATAACAGTTATTTCGTTGCACTCGTACATATTTGTTTAACGGCAAACCAGTCGAATCAATCATATTTTTTTTATTACGGAGGATGTTAAGTAACTAGCGAAGGTGGACACCGTCGAGGTTACCGCACTTGTCGGACTCTTGAAAAGCAAGAATTTCTAGTCACTTTCGATCCACTCATTTTCAATATTATTTATAATAATTTAACCGACTACGAGTAGCTTCATAATTAAATAAGCTTTGCTTCGATGTTTCAATGTTCCCGGACAATTTTTATACTTCGCGTCTTTCGCAGACACGTAAAGCATGAGAATTTCACGATTCTCGGCGTCATTATTTTTTACCTGACTATGACGAATTGCTCGGCGGATATTTTTCTCGAGCCGATATTTTTGCTGAGAAAGAAGTTACGAATTCCCTCCCTGTCTCAAGGACGTTCAATCGTTTCGAGAAAATCGTTGAAAACACGCGTAATAAAATGTGACAAAATAATATTTGAACAACATAAAAACATTTCAGTCAATTGATCAATTAGGACTTGAAATCGAATTATGAATTTCTATATTTCGTATAAATAGTAATAAACAAACAAACAAAACGAAAAAAAAAACAAATAAAAAATTTTTTTGATCTCGATTTTGTACTTTTTATTTTTTTATTTTCACTCGGCTCTGAATGATTTTATTTTTATATTTTCTATTTTAATTCGAGTTATTTCAAGAGTATTTTTCTCGATCGATAAACATTGCCATTAATGCATTCAGCAATTACCGCTCGAAAGTCTAAGAATCTCCATTGAGATTCCCAATGTATATCGGCATCCGTGTTTCCTTATGTAATTTACGCGTTTTATGTGCGTGAAATGAACAGCCTCTGCGTCCCGTGTGTGTAACGGTATTAAGAATAAGAAAAAAAATATTCACGAGACGACTATAAATCCTGCGGATCGCGCTGAATCATTCAGCAATTATACATTTTCCTTAGTGTGTATCACTTTATAAATCCTGGCATTGACTGTTATCGATCTTCGTGCATCAACACAATCGTATCTGCCATAAACGATGAATAACATTAATACGAAATAATCGATTTAACAATGGAGAAAATATCAATCTGTTCGAACTATTCCGATATTCAAATTCCGAGCTTCAATATAAAATAATACAATAATCTCTGCCCTCTTATCGAATACTAAATCTCTGTGAAAAAATAATTTTTAAAAATTAGAAATTTTCATGAGAGTTACATTTTTAATCAAAATGGAAAAAAGTCTTTTCAAGAAATTGAGAAAAAAAAATCGGTGTTCGACGCCTTTGAATGAACAATTTTTTTTTTTTTCCAAATCCAACATTCCGCACAACGTAACTCGATTGGAGAAAAATAATGAAATCTAACCGGCAATTACGAGAGCGTAAGATAATTTTTCCGAGTATGGAAGTAGAATTCCACATCGTTGACCCGTGAACGATATTTTTTTTTCTTTTTTTTTCACTCTTTCGTATTGCGGGAGTAGAAAATGAGACACGGTCGTATCAAAACGTTGCTCAAGCGTGCGTATAGCGATAAATATTCAATTGGCATCGTGACGAGAGTTCCTTATAAATATATACATCTATATATTATCATTGAACAGTGCACAGCTGTGGCTTAATTAATTGCCACCAAAGCTTGTATATACGCGACGGTAGAGGAGATACGAGATGCGAGAAGTTCCAATGAAAATAGTACATTTTTGTACTCGCATGTGACAATCGATCAAGGATCATACAGAAGAAAAAATGGAAGCGAGGGGATCGCGAGATAAAAATGTACGATTAAAAAAATTAAATTGCTCCATTAGGTGAAGAACGTTATTTTCTCCCTTTTATTGACAACTCTCGTCGCATAATCGCGTTCACATGACCGGTTGTGAGTCCCGTTTGGTATTCCGTGCAACACGTACGATTCGAAGGATTTTTTTTTTTTTTTCTTTCAGTGCACGTATGTTCTCTGCTATAATTTGTTATGGCACACATGTTCTCGCTTTCCACTCATTTTTATATCTTCATTTTACCACAGCCAAACAGCTACTTTTTATTTTGTTTTTGAATTTTTTCAATTTTCAGTGATTTTCAACTCTGAGGGACGTTGAAACTGTCCTTGAACCATGAAGCAAGTTCTAAGTGGCTTATGGAAAGGTGAAGGGGACCTTTGGCCCTGAGGGAATCGAGCAGGTGACTTCAGGCTCTAAGAGGAGTGCAGAACGTAATATTTGTCTCTTGTAATTTATTAATATTGACAGTATACAAATGATTTGAAGTTTCCTTTTCTTTTCAACTGGCCTGGAATTATACTATATCCATACACACTTATTTTAATGACAATAATTGAAAGGTGACCTCGAGGCACGGATGCATTCGCCGCTTAATCGCCATTTTTTTTTCCTCAGCCGAGTAGAATTTTTAGCCGCGTACTCGCACTCAATTAATTCCTATATTTTTTCGTTCAAGAGAGAGAAAGAGAATTGAGAACGAGAGCCAATTACTCTGTCAACTGTGATTGGGAAGAATTATACCGCGGACTAACGGCGAGATATTACGCTGACACACACATCTGTGTATGTGTTGATCTGGAACATTTGAAGCGTACACACTTAGAAAAACGTTTGTTAAGATAAAATCGTTCGCAAATATCGTCCCTGGAAATTACGCAGTTGAAACGTTCCAAGATTTTTTCCACTCGATCTTACCACACGTTCTCACTTCATGCACGTATGAAGAATATTTTTCCAAACGCTTAAAAGGCCTGATTCGATGAGCCTATTGGAAAATATACTATTCAACAAACTTTCGACCAGACCTTTCCGAAATGAATCGTGAAGTCCTCGTTTACACCAGGACTCGAGAGTTATTCTCGACGAAATAAGACACAAAAATATTTCAATCGACAGAGAGGAGAGTGGAAAATAAAAAATTGTGCAGATGTCATCCGGATCATCGAATCTTCAAGCGATGAAAGCGGAGCGGCACCCTTTCCCGTTAAAATTGTGAGCGTGCTCTTCGCGCCCTTTTTTTATTGTTCATTACAAAGAAATCAAAAGGGTTAGGTCAGCGATAAATATCAAAATAATCTTCCGAGAGACCATAACGTCGGGCTGCTTGACTCAGGCAAAATAACACCGAGTGGAGATGAGTGAATGTTTTTCTCGAATTAATAACCAGACAGCGTGGCATCCGACGAGCTCGAATATTGAACAGCAAAAACAAGCAAGTTCCAGATTACGCAAACCATCAATTCCGCAGATGCAATCGTCAATTAATTAAAAACAGTTTAACAATTATCGAGGAGTTATCTTCTCGCGGTGACCTCTTCGACGACTATTTATTTCCCCTTTCAAACGATCACAGAAGTGTCACCATTTGGCTTGTCCAATTTAATAAAAAATAAATAAATAAAAACGCATCATTCCCGCGTTTCGTTTTGCAACAGATCGCCCACGATGACGTCCTCTTTGTCCTCCGATAATAAATTAATTAGACGAAAGAACGTGACCTGGAACGCGACCTTATTTCCCCGCACTCGCAGCTCTCCTACGATAAATTCTTTTCTTTTCACTCGCTGCTTGTTTGCTTCTCGTGTCACGATTCTCCGATGTAAATTTCCAGAATCAACGAGACCTCTAAATAATCATGAAACGAATAAACACTTGAAAAAAAAAAGAAAAAAAAAAAAAAAATTGTTAAATAATTATATCGCTAATCGTCGAATACGTAATTCAATAAAATACTTATTTGCACACGTAATTGAGGCTATACGTACGTGTTTCAACACCTGATAACTCGTATCTGGGCTGCAGGTGTGAATCGTTGTGGTTCTTGGTACAACAATAGAGCAGCTAGTGAATGATATCAACGAGAACGTTAAGTATACAGTCTGCACCATTCGTACTGAATATATATTTGAAGATCTATAGAAACATTAGTATCTACATGTGAGAGATTAACGATCACATATATATGTGTGTGTCGAGTACAGAGGAAAAGATCCGTAAGGATCTCTTGTATACATTAAAACGTATCGTAGGCTATTTTCTCTATGAAATAACTCGAGAAGGGGCACGTGGGCAGTAAACAGTGCTCTGTTCTCGTGCTCTCCACCGCGATTTATATTACGGTCGCCCAAGCAGTCTCTCTTTCTATTGCGAAAATATTATTATTAAGAGCCACACCAAACGATCCTGAGGCGAACACAAGTGTGACCTATTTTCGCGCACAACATTTTTCGTCTCTATCCTGTTCCTCGAACAATTATTCAACGGAGATAATTATGAAATAAATATTAATTGACAGCTGTCAATTTTTTTTTTTTTTTTTTTTTTTTTTTAATGAAATTCGATTGGAATTCAGTGGATCGAGGTATTTTCTGTCTGCAGAGATGGAACGAAAGAACCGGCTGCTAGCGAGTGAAAGATCGGTGGAGCCAGAGAAGAGAATTGAAATAAAATGAGATCGAGTTTTGGCAGAAAAGTTTCGAGGGAGAGAAAACTTGGAGGGACCCACCAACGAACAAGAAGGCGAAGAAGAAGAAGAAGAAGAAGCAGAAGAGAACATTAGAGACGGCCTTGGAAAAAGCCTTGCAAGGCCGTCACGCTTACCTGTGTCGAGTTGCTCGTCTCAGGCTGCTGCACCAGATCTCGCTTGGTCGGATCTCTCTCGCTCGAGAGTGCAGCAGCCAAGCATCAAGAATATGAGACTCAAGAATCGATACAGAGAAAGTCACGCGTCGTCAAACTCTACACACGCAACGTTTTTTTTTTTTATTTTCGCCTCTACCATCGACTCGTCACATTTTTATTTCGTGACATCTGAATCTCTCCGCGAAATATCAATTTCAGTATCGATACGGATACGAGTGTCGAATCTTTCACTTTATTGTTTTTAAAGATGAAAAAAATATCGATTGTATCGTGGCCTCAGAAAATGCATTTCGAAAGCTTTTTTTTTTCTTAGATAAAATACTCGAGTTTGTTCTTCTTTGAATAACACAGATTTTTCAATACTTGTGATCACTATATTTCTTGCGAGACTCAAGGAGACTTGAAATTTTTGGATATCGAACTAAAACGCTTTAATCCACGGTTGATCAGTGATAAATATGAAGAACGACGTATTCGTCGTATGACACACACGCTCCGGTAACAACCTTGTCAAGGTTATCGAAGAAATTCTTATCAGTACGATTAGAAATAGCGAGGGAGACTTAAGACTTTGAGTTTTTAGCAGAGGAATTTTTATACTTTATTGATATTGCGTGGCTGATGATCCAAAAAGATAA
The DNA here is from genome assembly GCA_037893425.1 of Campoplex nolae. Taxonomy (NCBI): domain Eukaryota; kingdom Metazoa; phylum Arthropoda; class Insecta; order Hymenoptera; family Ichneumonidae; genus Campoplex; species Campoplex nolae. Next base: position 1,692,717 of record JBBLXU010001785.1, on the reverse strand, counting down.
AAAAAGTGTTCTCGTGAAATAAAAGTATACATCGCGAAGCGTTTTATTCGAAAATGAAAAATATTCAATAATTTCATATCAACGGAGTATTTTCAACGTTCTCATTTAATTTTTGTGTGAAAACAGAAATCGAAAAATGGATAATAAAAATTCTGAAGAACGTCTCGACGTGACAATTCGCAGGAATCTAAAATTTCTTGTTACGCGTCGATCGAGCATGAATACACGAAAGAAACATTTTTCATCGATCAAATTGTTTTGTTGATACAAGCGTGACGAACTGTCGTCGTGGAATTCAACGATTATTTTATTTTATTTTTTTCATTTTCTCGAAACGAATATGAAGCGAGAAAAAAAAAACTTTTGATAATAAGAAAAATAATGAAAAATTCCAGCAGGATTGTTCGAAAAATTGAAGAATATATAATTTTCTATAATTTATGAAATCATAGAAATTTACGAAGCTGTAAAGAACGCCGAAAATAATTAAGTGGAAGACATTCGTGCTGCATAATTCGTCGATAAAAGGCCCTTAACCGTCCCCGGTATCTTTTGTTGACTGCATCGATGGTGGTCCGATCGAAAAGATAGGAAATAAGAAATATGCTCGTCGTATATGTTTAGGAAGAAAAATAATGCAGCGCTTCGAGACTCTCCGAATCCTTAAAACGTTTATCCTCATTCATACCTCCAAACCTTTTTCTCTTTGATCTCAAAAAAAGGAAACTTTCGAAAGGGATGACGGAAGAGCGTGCTGCAAGAAAGAAGAAAAAAAATCCTCCAACCCGCATCGAATATGTTGAGAAGAAAAAACATGCATATTTATCGATACGAACTATCGTAATTAACGATAAATAGATTTGGATGAATCGTTCAGCACACCGAAGCAGTTCAATGAATCAGTCAAAATTTCCGAAAGATGCCGAATACGTTTTGCTCAGGAATGTGAATTTTTTAATTTTATATGTTTCCGAGCACGCACATGCATCAACATCTTACGTAATAAATCTTGAAAAAGTGTCTGCTGGAAAGCGAACCCGAGCGGGCATGCATACCTAAAAGATAAAAACAATTGAAAAATAAAGAGCGTTTTAAAGCACGAAAGGCAATAAATATAAAATTGAAATTCCGGAATTCCGATGCGCCCAACTTCCTTCCGTAATAGACTGGAATTTGGATCAATGATCGAAGGAAAAAAAAAGGGAGTAAAATTCATAGCACGCATCGACAAATAACCGGGAAAGAGTTGGCCAATGAGAGAGAGAGAGAGAGAGAGAAGAAAAAAATGTTGCTCGATAAATCGAGTCGAGGCTGTAAAGTGGCGGTTACAATGTTCTCGAGAATGTCGACACATTGTACTTTCCTGCACTTTACACGGATTTGCATCCCATAAAAAAAGAACAAAAAAAAAACAACGAAAATAACAACAAAAGACAGACAAAGCAACGAGATAAATGTTGAGAGAGGAAAAACGAATGTGCCTGAGGTAATTCATCGACATTGAGAAGAGTGAGTGGCTCTCGATGGAAAGGTTCCTCGTATATGCAAATTATTGGAAACACCCAGCCGACTCTAATGACAAAGTGAATGCATCATTCCCAGATATCTTGGTGAATGAAAATCAAGTCCGAGACCAACGAGAGCAAGAGACATTATTCATCGTTCTTTCCCTCCCATGATGTTGATTGTCCATTTTTATAGCCTGTTCAATGAAGCACACACTCACATAGACACACCTGAATGTATAAGTATATAAAAATAGGCATGGATATCGTAGCTGGAAACCATCTGGTGTACCAGTTACCCAGGTGTGTTCTGTGCATTAAAATCGAGGATAGAGCTTCTCGGATAATTCGCGATTCGTATCTCTGTAACAAGAATTCCAAAAAAAAAAAATAACATTCGTAAAAAAAAAAAAAAAAAAAAAAAAAAACACGAAAATGTTTTATTACGAAGATTGTTTCTGTTGAGAATTCCAGAAACGTGTAAAAAGTCACGAAAATTCATCGTTTTCATTCGGAAAACGTTTATCGCTACTGAATTTATTGAAGGATGTAACAATTGGTGCTACAAAAAAAAAAAAAATCATGAATTTATTATATATTTTTGGAATTCCAAACGACGATTACAGCCCGACTAACTCGTTCGAAAACACCGATAAATAATAACGAAACGAACGATCTTAAGTTATTTATAATAGCGATAAAAACTTAATATTTTTATTATTATTACGTTTATAAACATATAAACAGACGTATGTGTGTAAGCCGGAGCATCGAAACCTGTCACGTTTTTTTTTTCTTATCAGAGCATGACGTCCGCAAGGTCGTCGAACGTCCTCGTCGATGAATCTTCTTCGTCGTTCTCTCTCTCTCTCTCCCCCTCTCGCCCTGTCCCTCCTCTTTCTCGATTTTTTATTATCTCTTATTTGGTCTCTCCCCTCCATGACGATCTTTTTCTTGCTTTCTCTCTCACTCTCTCTCATTCCTTTTTCTGTTCTCTCTGTCTCACTCTCTACAAATCGTTTTTTTTTTTTGCTCGTCCCATCTTTGTCTTTTCTCCTCCTAAGGCTCCCTCTCCGCGTCGATCTTTTTCTCGCTCTATCGATTCTTCGGGCGCGGTACACCTGTCCTAATCTACATTATTGTGGTTCGCTCGAGCACCGTTCTATAAAATAGAAGTTTTCACAGAACGGTGATACCGAAAGACTTAAACTACGAGGATGATGATGTTGCTGCTGCTACTGCTGTTGGTCTTGTCTCTCCTCCTGCTGTTGCCGCTGCCTGCCATATCAAAGTGCTGTTGCTATGTAGAGTTCGTTGACGGGGACACGGAGAAGGGGGGCCCAGGTGAGCCTCTTATCGGACGACTCTCAAAGCACTTCCCGGTTTTACCCGGCTGTACTTCTTTACCTTTTACACCACCATTTCGAATCGCTCATTCGATCGTTACTTCAAATAAAAAAAATGAAAAAAAAAAGGAAAAAAAAAAAAATTCGATAGAAGATTTGAATTCTTCATTACGAAAATACATGGAAAAGAAAAATTCCAATTTTTTTTTCTCTCAGTAACCGTGACTCAGTTGTTTTCTTGTCGTTAAATCATGAGTTTGCTTCATAAGTGTACCCGGTAAAATGAAAAATCAATGGATGATGCACAAAATCGATTAAATAATAGATACAACATATTTCTTTTCTTTTTTTTTTTTTTTTTGCTTTTTTTTCCTCTAAATAAATGCATCTATCCAGCGATCCGAATAGTGGATTGCGTCGTAAATGGCGCCAGTGCGTCGGTATCGAGCTCAGTTAGCTTAAGCTCGAATGCGCTCTCTATCGTGTGGTTAATTGGATTTTCTTGCGCCAAGTCCGCGAAAGAGAGAGAAAGAGAGAGAGAGAGAGAGAGAGAGAAAAAGAAAAGGAGAGATAGAGAGAAAGAAATGAGCGCGAGAGCTATTAAAGTCTGTGGTATTGGCGCCTGTCGTGTGTCAATCCATATCCAATAGACATGAAATTCTCGCACAGTATGTGCTCTATCTGCTCGTGGTATTTGGTACAAAAAAAAACATTCCTACACTCGAACGTACGAAGCGATTTTTATATTTCTATATTCATTCGCATTTGTTTGTGCAAAAACGTGGATTTTTCCAGCTTGAGAATGACGAGAATTGAAAAAAATTGGGAACGACAGCTCCACGGACTAAAATGGGGGCAACGCGAGGGGGTCACGATGTAATTGAAAAAAAAAATAAAAAAAAATAAAAATAAAAATAAAAAAAATAAAAAAAAAAAAAGTATTTTTCGATCGAATCCGGATCACGTCTGACCGACTTCAAACTTCAAAAATGTAATTTTTCCTGTGCAAGAGAATTCGTTATTATTCATAACAGAAGTGAAAGTAAAAGCAAACAATTGAAATTATGTTTTTTTTTTTTTTATTGAAAATTCTTCACGTCATAAATAAGTAAGGAAACGAATGAACTGTACAATTATTGCATAACACCAGATCCGAGTAAAGGTGTTAATTTGACAGATTTTTAATGGAGGGTCTCGAGCTTTTTCAAAAGCACCATTTTAATAGCAGATCCATACGGATCTGCCATTAAAATCTTTCACAAGATAACGAAAGAATTAAAATGAAGCGAGGCCATTAGCATTATTGCTGGAAAAAATTCATATATGGTAACTGAACGTAACGAATCGCGTGTAAAATTTAATGTTATTCAAAAACAAATAATAAAACGATCGAAAAAATTAGACCAGCAATAAAAATCGAAAAAACTTATCGAGATTTTGCGATTTCAAAATATCACACAATTTCTCACAAATATTTACGAACGTTTGGATGAAAAAAATAAAATAAAATAAAATAAAATAAAAAAATAAAAATAAAAATAAAAATGGTCGGCATTACACGTTTCTGCTGCCACTGTATATGGAACGGCACACGCATTGAAATCTCCTTTATGCTATATACGCAACTGTTGCTATACGAGGTCTCGGATCTTGCGGAACGTTAATCGTCTCCCCGTTTGTATAATACCTACTATTTTCCTACGTATATATGTATACATGTACAGAATTACTTTTTATACCATTTTTCTCTCTATCTCTCTCACACTCTTTCATGTGTAATCCATTCGAGGAAACGATTGAAAACAACGATACGTTTTCTTGCATCAAGAAAGTCTTGGACAATTTCAAATATGTAATATAAAATGTAATATTACATAAAAACATGTGCGCATAACGCATATAAACGTATTTTACGTTGTAACAATGAAGAATTTGTAGATATATAAGATGATTCCATAGAGATCTCAATCATCGTGGTTCGTATAACAATTAGAGATGAAAGACGACACTGTTATATGGAAACATGGCAATTATCATATTTCTGTTATTATTATTACGATTGTTTTCAATTGTTTATTTGTGATTCGGTAAGAAAAACGTTGGATCGAGGTTGAAATTGTTATTTTTTACGATTTTTGGTCCATAGGGAATTCTAGGATAATAAAAAAGCCCCAAAATTCTACAGGTACATTTCTGCGTTCGGGTTCCAAGAAACGAGCCTGTATAATTCAAGTTTCGAGGGTAAAATCAGGGTGTAGGATGGTTAAAGAAACTGTACGAACATTCCGGAGGTTTAAACGAGTCCGAGGCCCGGCTGCAGTACGCGCGGTTGTCACTCGTTATGCAAGTTTTCGTTCGTTCGCCAGCTAAGAAAAGGACTTTTGATTCTTTTGGGTTTTTTGTTTTGTTTTTATTTATTTATTTTTTTTATTATTTATTCGGTGGAGCTGGTTTATCGCGACTTAGTGCTGCTGCTCGTGATTCTTTTGGTTGGCTACTCGGTTGGGTTCCATGACTGCAGCCTCCAGGTCGATGTGCTCTCTCTCTCTCTCTCTCGCACTCTGTCTCTCTCGCTCTTTGGCTCCCTCTCCATCTTTTTCCTCTTCTCGAGGGGCCCGAGAAACTTGTGCAAAGCACAAGTCCCCGCAGCCAGGGGGCCTTCTGCGTGCACACACGCGCAACTCTCCGTTTCTTTCTCTCTCGCTCTTTCTCGCAGCCATGCGAAGCAAGAGAACGTCCTTGCAAGGCCACGATGTCGTCGGGCGCCGACGCCCAAGCACACACGGAGGCGCAGCAGCTACGGAGCAAACTCTTCAGCCAATGTGCTCTGCTACGCGACGCACTCACACACACACACACACTCACACAGGATCACAAGTTCTTTTTCTCCATTTCTTCTTCGCTCCTAACCTCACTTTTTATCACCCCTTCTTCCCTCTCCCTTCCTTCCATTTGCAGGAAGTTTCTCTTCTCTAGTTTTACGTCTTCTTTCTTCTCTCTCTCTCTCTCTTTCTTTTACCTGGTCCATACCTCTTGATCTCTTGAAAGTGGAACTTTTGTTTTTCTTCGCTCTCGATCTCCAGCTCTATTTTTCTCTTCCCCAAAGCTTCCTTCTTCAAAGATTCTTCCTCCTTCTTCGAACGATCATCTTCCTCCTTACTTTTCTTCTTCTTATTATTCTTCTTTGCGTTCGGTGATCGAGCTTATCCTCTTCTTGGAAGAGAGCAAGCTAAGATCTATCGATGCTTGCCAACGGCTGCATGGCGTAACGACCCGCCATTTTGCTGTAACCGACTGTTATATGGGTCCATATATACAGAGATACCCATACGTGTACGAAAAAGTCAAGGACCTCCAGAACCCTTCACACCGATGAAAATATTGGATCGAGTTTCGCTCATCCTCGAAATGAACACCCTCTAAAAACGCAGCCATAGAAGAAAGAGGGAACAAGAGAAAGAAAAAGAGGGAACTTCGGACCAATATGGCGGATAAATCTCCTCCCTGCAACCGCCCACCTGCTCAGCTTTGCTCTTTGTCCGATGAGATATCCCGGTGGAATGCAGGCCCACTCTCTCCCTCACGACAGTTGTAAACTCTCCAAGAATTCTTCATATATATGTATATATTGTTCTGCTAAACCTTCTCTCTCTCTCTCTCTCTCTCTCTCTCTCTCTCCCTCTTCGTCGATTTTTATTCTCTTCTCCTCCTTCTATCCCCAGTAAGTCTCTCCCGAACTCTCGTAAAAGTGCGATTGGCACGCTCGAAGACGTTACACTCCCCGTGAAGATTTTATCTCGTAGGTAGTTCGCCACGGTCCCGTGACGTTGCACAATCTCACATATAGATATAGATAGCATATAGAAACATATCTGTGTGATTATATATACAAGATACTCATCGAATGGACCAACAGTATTACAAAGTGCAAGCTCAGCATTCAAACATCTCATTTTGTCGTTTGAATTCGTAAAATTACGAAAAACCAACGATTTTTTTCATTGCACGTGCGAAAATTCGATTTCCATGAGTGCAACACCTTAATAAAGCTTGAATCACGTTTTCAGGATTTGTAGATCCCGAAATTCTGAAGACAAAAGTCCTTAGCCATTTTTTTCTCCGATCTGCCATTGACGAGATATCGATTAATCGGTGCTAGCCAATCCGATACACTGCAGAGAAGAAGCCTGGGGTAGGGGAGGCAGTCCCACCCATTTTAGTTCGACGCACCGGATTGGTTGACACTTATTCATGTTTATCTCATCAACGGTGCATCGAAGAAAAAAGTGATCAAGAACTTTTCTCTTCAGAATTGTCCGCTCTACACATTTACCATCCTCACATGCTTGTAAATTTTTAATTGTTCATGGTAATCGCTGAATAATGTCTAATCGCAAGAAAAACAGATTTTTCGTGTCTTATTCTCACTATGACGTAACAGCAACACGAACGAGGGCATGGGATCTTGTCCTGGCGTCGATCACGCGCCATGGCGATGCCTCGCGATATCTTTTCTGCTCCGGCGTTGCTCTCTAAGCAAAAGAGTGAATATATATCACGAGTGAAAAAAGGAAAAACGCTCTGTTCCGCATGTTTCAACACAGCGTGTCTCTCCGCGCGCCGCCTTGTATCCAATGACAAGTTCGCAAGACGCTCGGCATTTATCTCGCTGGACGCGTGAGAGACGCATCCTTTAAATATACAGTTACAGCTATATACATACATGCTCACGACTAAAAGATTCACTGCGATATTAGTCAGCGCCAATCGAATTGACGCACACCCTGCTGCTAGAATCACCCGGACATTTTGAATGTTCCCAAGATGCTCCGGGGCATCGGAGACCAAGATTGCCTAGCTTTATCGTCCTGACGTGTCTCTCACTGATCGCCGTGTCCCTCACGGTAAACGTGGGAACGAGATCTCGCGAGAATCCTCCACTGATACATCCGCACTCGAAGGTAAACCTTAAGGGGATCTTCGAAGATGTATCGATGTCAGGAGACGAACGAATACAAATAAAATTACGTTTACTCGCAAATTATTTATTAATTCCTCACATTTTTTTTTTAAATCTTACACGAACGAAATTGAGCCTTGGGTTTCACTATGAAAATTCATGAAGTCCAAAATTCTCTGCAAACAATTTAAAAACAATAAAAGAAAATACCGACGATTCAAGGGTACTTCACGTTCTATGCTAAACAGTCGAGAGGACGAGCATGAAAACGCCATAAAAAAGAAGTCGTTGAAGCCTCTGCATGAGGATTCATCCAAGATGCATCTCGTGTACGTCCTTTCATTGTTTTCGACTTGGGGGCCCCGCGAGATAGAAGTGGATGCAGTTGTAACCACAATTTTATGACATCGCTCGAACAAGTATTATATACCTTTGCTCGGCTGTTCGTACATGTAGTAGGTACATGTTACCAGTGGTATTGCCCCCCCCCCCCACCCCGTATAGAGCTATGGATCGCGGGGTGTATTATCACCCTACATTCCGTCGAGAGATGTTACGACGTACATCGCTAAGCGTTTGCGGCTGGGTAAAGGATAAAAGAGGGGGGCATATGTGTACGAGTAGAGAGAAAGAGAGAGAGAGAAGGAGGCCTAAAGAAATATAAACGTCTGGAGCTCGCGAGCAAATGCGAACACGACGCAATGCAGTCGGCCCACTTGCCCGAGACGTGCCCCCGCAATTGCGCTCTCTTGTTGGCTTCGAATATGTCATTTGTATATATATAGACAGAAAAAAACGTGGTCCTTTGCTGGACCCCGCGGAGAATATAAGGGGTGTCCTAAAAGTGATGTCCAATATCAACAGCGTTCAATTGGTCTCGAGATTTTGAGCAAAAAAGTCCTCAGCCATTTTTCTTTCCGGTGTAGCGTTGACGAGATATTCATTGAATCAGTATTTTTCAAGAAAACGGTCCATCAGAGATAAAAACTTCAAAGGACTTTTCTCTTCGGAATCACGAAATCCGTTCGTTCCATCATTTATTAAGGATCACTTTTCGGACACCCTATATATGAATCTCTCAGATACACCGGTAAATGTGTCTTTTATCATGTGCATTTTGTGCCCGTGTCTCCTGTTGTTGGGCACCGCACAAGAGCCATGTGGGCGCTCGGCTCAATCAGCCAAGAACAGGCAGGGTGTCGCAGCTCACTCTTTCTCTTTTCTCTTCGCTACCTTGTAAATATGTTCTCGTACGTTTTATGCCTCCGACATGGAGCCCATTTCGATTCGTACTCGGGGGGGTCTGAATCTCCAGCAGCGCGATTCATTCAAATCGCAACGGGGTTATAAATAGGAAAACTGGTATTTAACGCGAGGGATTAATATTTTATGCGTTACTCGAGCGAGACAGCTGCTGCTCCCTGTTATTGCTGCACCTCTCGTCTCCGGTCCAGCTATCCGGAGAGTCCTTCGTGGGCTGAAGGGAAAGCTCCGGAGTGCCTCTCATCTACCACGATATAGGCGATACAGATCCTTACTGTGTCTGCCTCGAATACTCAATACACGACACGCATAATTTCTGATCAATTGCACTTTACCGTTGAAGTAAAAACCAGATATTTCCTGTCCCAATGCCTACGATTCGAACGTAGCTGTAACTTGCACATTCGTTCAATCGTTTCAATCAATATCTGATAGAACAAACGAATACAAATATAATTGTAATGAACGATTGAAATCTAACGAGAAATTGGACGTCAATGAATACCTACGAAAGCGATAAACAAATATTCTCGTTGCAACACCAATTTTTTTTTAATTTTTGTTATAATTGTTAATTAATTATTTTCAATAATTATTATATCAGGCGATGGATACAATGTGGCGAATTTTCGGATTTCATCCCTGATAAAAAATCTCGATGCGGTGACACACGCGCAAACTACGAAAAGAGGACTACACGCGAATCATTAAACGAGTGATGAGAAGGAGAAGATAAAGAGAAGGAGATCAAAGATCTGTTCGCGAGATCTCTTGTGGAGAATCTATAATTAAGATCGTCGGATGATCCGGCGAGCTGAGACGGTTTTGCCCAGGAGACAGCCGAGACCGAGACCAGACCATATAGTACTCTGGTGTATATCTATATGCATGAAATATAGGAACGACCGCGATGTACTTGCAGCATGCGGAGATCTTGTGACACGAGCGCGCGTGTGCGGTCTTCGGGCTCTCGTTGATCCTCCCGATGGATCTTTCTGGATCGGATTACTCGATCTTGGCCTCGTGTGTCCGCTATTCGTACTCATTTTTTCACTTTCCATGCATTTCTATAGACATATTCACGCACGGGTATATTACACATTTTGAATTTTATGTTCTAGTTCTGCCCACGACATCGCCTGCGTTATTGTCACAATGAACTTAGCACACAAATAATCACAATGAAAACTAAATTAGACAATATTAATTGGATGAAATTGAATAATATTAATGAATTGCTCATGCATCGCCGAACAAGTACAACCAAAAAAAAAAACATTTTGTTGATTCAACTAGGATCTATTCAAATCGAATAAATTTTTTTCTTTGTCTCACGACCTAATTTGAGTTGAAGCTATTTAACTTCAAGAAATTATTTTCTTCGATTCAAATATTTTTATATTTAAGATCAATGAAAAAATCCATTTTTGCGATTTTCAATTTCAAAAAGTTTTCCAAATTTAACAAGCATGTTGTTGAGCTGCAAAAAAATATTTATAATATTATTTACACCATATTTACTATTATTATTATTTAATAATATTTCCATGAGTCTGCAACCCTGGGTGGGCATAAAAATTCACGACCGTCTGTTTGTTTTTAGACACAGTCCATTTTGAGTAAGTATAACTTGGGTTTCCGCTATTTATGTACATCCAGAGTGCGATTCGTATATACGAGTTGTTTCGACGCCCTGCGCCACGTAGTGGTCGGAGCGATAAGCTTTGATGTGTTTACCCGAAAAAATGCACTCAAATAGCATTATTTATTTGATTCAAATACAGCTTTATAGTTCAGGCAAAAAGAAATTTTTTTAAAATCGAATAAACGATTTTAGTAGATGGAAATGAATCTTCTTTTTTATCTTATTTTGACGAATAAAAATAGCCGAGTAACAGTTGAAATGACGAATAAATGAAATTGAATCGCAAGTGAACAAAGTTCCGTAATACTGTTGATCGAAGTTGAAAAATTTGAACGAGTTCGGTTTTTCAAATCGCTCTGCTCAAATACATAATGACGAAACGATCGTAAGGAAATCGACGAGTCAGGAAGAAAGGAAAGTGGAATCGTCGCGTAACGTCGCATCGAATGAACAGAGTGAAGTTTCTTTTTGACCGCGGGAGACAAGGTTTGTTTCTTTTAATTTTGTTTTTTGTTTTTTTTTTCTTCAGTCGTGAATTAAAGATCGATATCATATTCCCATTGGATCAAAGAGAACTCCTGACTGCGCGGGTGATGACCGTTTAAAAGTACATTTCGAAATGTCTCTCTTGTTTCTCGGTAATGAAAAGCCTCGAGAAAAAGAAAGATCGAGTGAAACGAAGAAAGAATTATTCTGTCTCGTAAAAGAGAAACAACAACAATAACAGAAAATAAAAAAAAAATTAAAAAAAAAAGGAAGAGTCGTACTCCCGGCACTCTTCGGGACACGAGAGAGTTACTTCTGACCTCGAGACCGAATCGTGATGCTGCCTCTGTAACACTGAGAAGAAAAGAGCCTGGAGCACGAGATTAACGACGTGCCAAGCTCTCCTACGAACTCGCGCGCGCGAGCGCTCTCTTCGATTCTCTTTTACACGTCCAACGACCCTCAATTTCTCTCGAGACTTCTCCAATCTTTCTCCTTTCCTCCTAACAAAGACATTACTTTTTTACACCATTTTCACGATGTACAACGGACCAAATAACAAAAATTTTCGATCTTTTGAAATTGTACTTCAATTGCGAATCTATTATCATCATTATTATTTTTATGAGAAATTTTTAACAATAACAAATAATTGAACAAAAAAAAAATCAAAAACTCGAGGAGTTCACTCTCGCTGATCCCATTCATTATCCACACATTTAAGTTACGAGACACCTTAAAGATTTAACCCTCCCCTAACCATATTCGGCCCCTCGGAGCCCTTCAAATCTTTGAACAATAGAATCTGCCTCTCGGTCCTCGTCGTTTATCTTCATTTCTCTCTCGCCATTGCGAATTAATTTGAAAAACGTTCAGCGTGTGCGTTTCATGTGATCTTGCAAAAGCGTAGTTACGTGCTCAATTTAATAACGGTGCACACACGAGTCGTCTCGGTCGATGAATACGCGATTATCGGAAAAGCATCGGTTACAAAGTGCTCGACCAAGTGGAATGTCTATTCCGACTATGAGAGGGCTTTTATATTTAACGCGATCCATCGCCTCCGATTTCGATATTCGTCGTCACATCGAATCCCATTACAAGAAACGTTCCGCATCCTATCTTGATTGACGTTTGGATTTGACAGGTCTCCGACAAAATTTGAAACGGGACTGCACACGTTGATGAGAATATCGTCGCGAAACGACTGGCGCCCTCTGATATCAAGAGTTCCAAGCTTCTATGCCGGGTGTCTTAGAAATCATTAAACTAATATTTTAGCCGAAGAGACGATGGAATTCTGAGAATATAACGCTTTTCGTGCGACAGCCAATGCGGCGCGTCGTCCGAGCGAAGTGGGCGGGGCCAGCGCGCGGCAACGCCCTCCCCCCTCTTCTACCCAGACTCAGGTGCGCCATTGGACGCGTCACTGATCGATTAATATCTCGGCAACGGTAGATCGCAGAAAAAAATAGTTGAATACTTTTCTCTTCAGAATTTCAAGACCCATCGACTCCGCCATGTTTTCGTACGAATTTCAGGACTCCCTGTATTATGCTAAGATGTTTCTACCGCTAGACCCCACCCGAGTCAGGTATATTTGAGCTCATTTATGCCCCGACCAAAGGCGCTCTTTCATCCGTTGAATGACACGTGAAATTTGTGACAAACTTGGGCGTCTCGTAGGTTCGAAGGATCCTAAGATCACTGGCTTACATCGGAGACGATCGCGACACGAAACTCCGCTTATCCCCTTCCTGCTAAAAATTTTTCTTTCCTGTGGGCTACACACACTTCGCACGGAGCTTTTATACACGCGTCAATTATAAAACTCACATTCTATTAGCCAAACATCTTCTGAATTTCCCGAGCTTAATGCTCCAAACAATTACCCAGCTCGCGTTTGTTCACGAGATATTATACACACCGACAGGTGGCGTTTACTGCGGCCATTTCCGTGCGACATAGCGGTATTTTCTGACTCTCGAGTAGAGAGTCATTTTTTAACTCTCAAGTTGAAAATACATTGAAAAAAACAAACAAACAAAAAATACATTAGAAGAAATCAGTCGCTCGTTCAATTTACAGTATAGAAAATACACTTGAACTTTGATCCAGTTTCTTGACTGTAGTTTCTAAACTCGTGGTGGACCGCAGCTGAAATAACCCGGACGTTCTCTATCAACATCAGCTACACACTTATTCAATATATTACAGGTCTGAAACACAAAAACATCATTTTTACAATATAATTATGTTCGATGATACATTTGTTTTTCATACGCTTAAAACCTCATAATTTTTCGTTTGATTTTTATTTACACCTGGACCTTTTCCAGTTTTTTTTCAACCACGATCCGCGCAGTGTGAATGAGTCGGAAATGTAGAATTTCAAAGAACTACATTGAGAAACAAAATTTGCTGATTGAACACAATTTTTTGTCAGATCAACAAATCATCGCGAAGAAATTATATTTGTTGGTTAACCAAAAGTTGTGTTCATTCAATGATATTTTCGTCGTAGTGAGAAATATTAATTTGAACCGCAATAAATACAGTGTTCGAATCAACCAAATTTTTGTTTGAGCTAACGCATTTCTTAATAATTTCTCCGTGATTGATACCAGAGTAAATTGAACCATTTAGCTATTCAATCTCAACGCACCCGGAAAAAAGATCTATTTCAATATACTAGGGTCATTTATTCGATTTAAAAAAAAAATTCTATTTGCCACAACTAAAAAGCTGTATTTGAATCAAATGAATAATGCTATTTGAGTGCATTGTTTCGGGTACCCACATCAAAGCTTATCGCTCCGACCACTACGTGGCGCAGAGCGTCGAATCAATTCTTATATACGAATTGCACTCTGGATGCGCATAAATAGCGGAAACCCAAGTTATATTTATTCAAAATGGAGTATGTCTAAAAAAAACGTGAATTTTTAGACCCATCCAGAGTTGCAGACTCATGGAGATATTATCCAATAATAATAATAATAGTAAATATGATATAAATAATATTATAAATATTTTTTTGCAGCTCAACAACTTGCTCGTTAAATTTGTGAAAACTCTTTGAAATTGAAAATCACAACAATAGATTTTTGATCTATCTTGAATATAAAAATATTTCAATCGATGAAAACAATTTCTCAAAGTTAAATAGAGCTCTGTCGGGTCGTGGGCCAAAGAAAAAAAATTATTTGATTTAAATAGATCCTAGTTGAATCGACTAGATATTTTTTCTTCTGGGTGCGAAACAGCTAATTGGAGCAAGAAAAATATTTCCTTGGTAATTACTTACATGATGCGGGCCACATTTGGTCCCAACCGCAGCTGGTCCAATGCCTGCGTACGAATACGTAGACCCTGAGGATTCAGCCGCACAAAGTAAATTTTCACATATTTCGTCCCTTCTTATCGCTCGCACGCCATGATACTGAAATAAAAATGAAAACGACGTTCGTTAGTAAAAACAATGTAACTCAGTAGTCGAGAATGTCGGGAGTATCAACGATTCGATTTTTCCATTAAACTCACACTACAAGCTCCCATATAACCGTATTGTCGACATTGTGTATGACCATGCTAGGAGGGGAGAGAAAAATTGCAAACTTTAATATCCATGATTTTGTCAATGTTTTTTATTCGCAACTCCTCATGTTCAATTTTATTACCCGGACCGAGTGTGCACTCGTTGCTAGAAATACAACCAGAACGACAGGAAAGAACAGCAGAGAACTCATGCTTGATGAATCGAAGGAACTATGAAAAAAAATATATATATTTTGTTAAATTTATATTTATACTCACTTGTACGAACAAAAATATTTAATAATCAAATAAATTAATCATAATTGAAGGCGCCCAACGGTTTAACAGTGTTCAAATATCGGGCTTCTGAGCCAACACTATTTGCGAACTTTACGTTCCGACGACACATTAACGCGTAACTTTTGCTTTCACCTCATTTTTATCAAGCTATACGATTTCATAGGTCGGGAGTTTTTCTATTTTTTTAAAAACATTTTTTATTTTCAGTGAAAAGCACGCTCAAAACATCTCTCGACGGAGTTCCCGCCGCGAAACACGAATTCGCCAGGAAAAATTCTATTCAAGTTCGGATCCTCCGAATACATTTTTATATAATACGAAAACGTTAGAAATGTTATTCCGACGAAAACATGTTAGCAGATTACTTCTGGAATTGAATGCATCAAACAATGGCATCGATTGCCGTGCTCAGATTATGTAACTAATTTATTTAGTGATAGTCCAAAAATGGAAAAACAAAAATATTCCTATATCACGATAAATAATCAACCTTAAATAAACGAACTATTTCTTCTTTCACAAAAAATTGAAACAAAATTTCACTCATGATATGGTGATGATGATAAATTTTTGGGCAAGATGAGTTTATAAACTGTTTTTTCTCACTCGGATTAGGAAAATAACATAAAAAGTAATACTCACAGTGACAGTTGCCAGAAGATTCACTTTGCGATGGTTGTTCACGATTGGATCCTGAGTCAAAGTTCGAATGCAATAAATACCCAAACTGATATCCGGCTGAGTTTTAAAACATCAAGGGTAGGGGAAAAATTCTTCGAATAAAAAGTGTTCCTCAATTGTTGAAAAATCATTATCCACTATCCACAGGAATGCAATTATGTGAACGATTGAATTCGATATCGACAAGCGATAAGGCACGTGGATTGGTCATTACTGGTAAAGCACGAAAAAATAGCATAAATAAAAGCCACACGATCATAAATTTTCGAATAGATTAAACCTATCCAACGAACCCCTGAATAATAGTTTCGGGTGATTAAAAATTATCTCGAGGCTTCGCAAAAAGGCATTGATAAGTAATTGATAAATAAAAACTGCGAGAGCATCAATAACCAAATAACTTGAAAAAATTACGAACGAAAAAACTAGAACGAAAAAAAATTGACTGATTTCTTCTCTATCTGCATCATTTCTGATTAATTTTTATTTTACACTTATGAAAGTTCACTATATCTACTTTTGATGAAGGATTTTCAAAATGAAACATTTCCTAGATTTTTTTATTCTGTTGTTCTTTCTAACATTTCCATATTTGTTTCTTTTTTTTTTTTATCACTTCTGCTTTCACTTCATTTTCATCAAGCTATACGATTTTATAAGTCGGGATTTTTTAAATGTTTTTTTTTTTACATTTTTTTTATTTCACACTTTTTAAAGTTCATCTCTATTTTTTATACGCAAAATTTTTTTTTCTTTTATACTCACTTTCAGTTTTTTGATATTCACTGCCAGTGCTGCTAGTACATGATAAAATCAAAAATAATAACAAAACAATAACCTTTCATTATCACACAAGATGAAAATTACAGCTCAAAAAATATACATACGTACATATTGTTAGGGCGTGCACAAGACAGGCGATATTTTATTTCGCTTGTAACCAACAAAAAAAATTGAGTTGTAGTGAAAAAAGAAGCATCCTACAAAGAGAGCTCAGAATTAAATTATTTCGCGTAGCGCATTGAGAATTTTGAATTGAGGATTTTCTATAAGAATATAATACAGGAAAAAAATAGGGTCTCTGAACATTGTGCTGCAACTCTTGAGAAAAAAATCGCACAGAAATGTCGCTTACATAGTTTTAAAGAAAATCGAATTCCCTACAAAAAAAAGTCTTTACGAGAAACACGCTCAGAATAATCGTTCAAATGTTATAGCTGTTCAAAGTTTGATGGATGAAAAAAAAATTATTCAAAAGTGAATAATTTTTGTTTAACGGAGAAAAATCATAATTTTTTTTTGTAGAAAATTGATCACTTTGACGAAATAAGTCAATGAGATAATAGAGAAAGTAATCGTCTCATTACTACGAAAATTTCATGTTCGATTCTCAAAAAATATCTATTTTTCTCACTTACAAACTCATGAATATTAATTTCAACGGAATTTTATCGTCAATTTTCTAATAAGATTTATTCATCGTTAATAAACAGCGGTAAATAATTAAAAAAAAATAATGTTTATCAATAAATGCATTCCTGAGAAGTCTTTACAATTAATCAGTGTTTTTTATGGTTTGTATGTTGCAATTGAAATATTTTCGACGATACTACGTCTTGTAGGTTATGCTACCGTTGTATATCTCTATTAATGCTACACCACGTTCGGCTACGTGATTAAACATATTTGGTCGCAGAAAAAAATTCAAGCAAGATAAAAAAATAATTTATATTTTCTGGCTACAACGCAATATCTATCTGGAGAAAATCATAAGGCAAACCGGATTATTGAAAAAGAAAAATAGATTTCAAGAAAAGTTGAGACAAGTACATTTACGCCCTCCAAACAGTGGTTTCGGATGATCAAAAATTAAGTACACAAAAAGTCGTAGAATAAATAACACTTTCAAAGGCATTCATATTCGAATACATTAAAACCTATTATCAAAAAAATCTTTCAATTAATTTTCATTACAGTTGCTTTACAGTACAATTTTAGTTATGTTTCGCCAAATACGTCGTCTGATTTTTTTTTTTTTTTTTTTCTTTCAACCGATTTTTTTTCCGTATGGGAATTTTTTTCTGTATCGAGATTTTTTTTTAAATTCTCATTCTTGTTGCGCATAACAACTGTGCTATAGAGCAACGACTGTCTTCCAGCATCCCTTAGCCCTAGTGAATGGGCCCTACTGACGGGCTCCAGAGCCTATAACAATAGAAAAAAATTCGAAGGGAAAAGAAAATTAAGTTTTCGTAATGACCTCATAATATTTCAAAAACCGTGAAACAAATATTTATTCACTACGCCATACCCAATGTTATTTATTATCTTGCATCAACATACCAGATGCTCTCAGAACCAATTTACAATAATATCGTAAGATAATATTTTAGTCTATCAGTCAGGTTGCCCCGACTATCGGATAACATTCTTATTTAGTACGTACACCCTGAGCTGCCAATGAACATCGAAATCTTAGTGATCTCTCCCAACCTCCCCTCATTAAAGTTGATAATAAAAAAAATCGTATTGCTAATGGAGAAAAAGCATATTTTCGAATGAAAAGAGCAGACACCGATTCACAGAAGTGGTCTCGTACTCATTTTAAAATAGAAGAAACGTCGATCGGGCAATTGATTTGGGTATCAGTCTCGTCGCGACGCGTGAGAGGCTCAAAGGATACGATGACTTTGAACGAGAAAGCGATATATTCATATCGACAAGAAACAAGAAGATCCTGGCAAACGATCGGCAAAACGCGCAATTTCGGGAGTTGATTATTGCTGCTCTTTAAAGTTACCGGGATTCTCGAAAGGAATTTCGGACGAAACACACACTTGAAAAAACGAAATAAAATAGAACGAGAATTTGGTGGGAAAACTGAATTCGATCATTTATTTCGCGTTACTGAAACATGCGTATGCATATGAAGTATCGCTGTACAGAATTTACGCTGTCGCGCGAATCGATGTTCATGAAAAAAAAATATAATCCATGAAACGATCCAAAAACGCAGATTGTCACACTTCTGACGTTTTGCAAGATTTTTTTTTCTTTCGTAAAACGATCGAAGTATATCAGAATATTCGCAAACCGATTGTAACAATAGAGATGGAGAGACATTCGGGCTACTATTCCGACCTATTTCGATGTTCGCTGCTGTACTGTGACACTCCTGGCAGGGACTTACAATGACTATTGAAATACGACCACGGTCGGAGTATGTTCTTGAGGAGAAGATAATTCCAGACGCTCTTCCAACACCAAAATTCCTATTTATTATATTTCATGACACTCAAATAGAAGAAACATTGAACAAAATAGTACGTTACAGAATTCATTGAAAGAAATTAGTCGCTTATGAAATTAACGGCCGACGAAATAAAAACTGATGAAACCTTGATGAAGTTCCTTGACCGTAGTTTCTGGACTCTTCTAAATGTAAGTACAATCATAATAACCTGGTTGTTCGTTGTTGGGGTCAGGTACGAATCTGTTCATTATATCACAAACCTGAAACACAAAAACATTATTTTCATAATATAATTATGCTCATTTTTCAGACGTTGAAACCTCATAATTATTTGTACGTTTCTTATTTTTAATGCTGCATTTTTTCAATCCATTTTTCAATCACGATTTCGTATTCCTTCAAATATGAATAAACTCAACATTCAGAATTCCAAATGAGCTACAAATGAACGTATCGAAAAGCTCATTTTTGTACAATGACTCTTATCACAGTGGGTTTTTGCTTCCATATAAAAATACTTTGTCTCGTCGTCAAACAGAAAACTAACGATTTCTCCGTTATAGATGTAAGAGTAAATTGAACCATTTAGCTGTCTGATCCCAACGAAGTTGCCAATTGTAACAAGAAAAACATTTGATTGGTAGTTACTTACATGCTTCGGGCCACACTTGGTACCAATCGCAGCTGGTCCGATGCTTCGGGCTGAATATGCACTACCTGAGAATTTAGTCGCACAACGCAAATTTTGGCATCTTTCGTTCCTGTTTATCACTGCGAGTGAATTATACTGAAATAGAAATGAAAAGAAGATTTGTCAATCTAACTAATGTGACACCGTAGTCAATGTCCCAAGTATCGCTGATTCTATTTTTCATGAAACTCACATGACACGCTCCCATAAAACCACGGTCTGTACACTGTTGATGGCCATACTAGAAACAGAAAAAAAGCAAACTTTAACATTCATCATTTTCATGAGTTTATCATCGAGACTCCTAAGATTAAGACGTCGTACCTTATCGAATTGATCGCCATTTACTGCAGATACAACCAGAACCGTGATTACGAACAGCAAAGAACGCATGATGGATGAATTGACGGAACTATAAAAAAAAAAAAAAAAAAAACGCTTCTGTTAACTTTATTCATGTTTTCTCGTTTCATGAAAATTTTTTTCTAGGCGATCTTGAGATCTTTGAAAATTTCAAATTTAGTGTGATTACTTAGACTAATTGTGTGACCTCGCCTCTCTGCCAAATTGGCTATAAAATACGGCTACGATCTGGAAACCTTTTCTTTCGTTCTTGATAATTTTAAATCAAGTGCGTCGAGAAAATAGCTAGAGTGAAAGTTATTTCGTGAGACCTGCCGGAATAGTCGTTACACTTGATATTTTTGAACGATAATTTCATCTTTCAATTCCATAACGATTTTTAAAAATTCATCATTCTTTTTCCTTCTCTTCGACTGCTGCGACGTGAGAAATGATATTTTGGAACGTTTAGCCTAAATCTTAATACGATAGAAAAAATTTCAATATAATTTAGAAAAACCGTAAATCAAACAACAACTCTCTTCGCCGACATGAAAATTTGTTAAATAATTATTTCATAATCTGTTGCATAAAAAGCATGAAGCATAAAAAGTATTTTGTTCTCCAAAGAACTTACTTCAAAAGGATGTAGAGCTGTTGAGTTCTGAAGATGATACTGAATATTCGACAATCGAACTCGTTTTATATACAATGGAGGGACCGTTCTATCATGTGTTTTTGCACTTGTATTTATTCAATTACTTTATTGATACAGTCGAAAAATATAATTCCATAATAACATTCTTATCGAATCTATTATGAGAAATACAATTAGATTTCACATGTTTCGTAAAAAAAAATTTCTGAGGGTATACATTTTGTAGAGCATCATCATTGTATGATGATATGGAATATTTATTTTTTACGCGTTAAGGTGGCCGCAAGTAGAGTCACATTATCTTTTTAACGATTAAAAACCGAATAAAAAATATTGAGTTATATAAATTAAAAAAACATCGTAACGAAGTTCGAAGAAGCTCAAAATGTTTCAAAACGTGCCATCGAGGATTTGAAATTTCAAATACAGAATATGTGTATTTCGCGAACTCTGAACTTTCATATTTAATACCGTGCATCTAGAGACGCGGCAGCGTCTTCGCGCCAAGCATATTGGAAAGACGATGTTCGACCAGGCAAGGCAAGACGTGCAATACTCGAGATCGTTAACGTCCACGAGAAAATTTTGAAACTTCGCACACTCATTGTGTATATCGAATGGCATGTGAGAAAATTTTTAGATTTTTTTTTTTTTTTTATAATTTCTGTCATTTCCAGCTTCAGAAAGATAACGAAATTTCAGAATTTTGAGAAAGAATATTCCAGTATCCCTCAGCATCCCCCCCCCCCCTCAGCTTAGCCCAAGCGAATATCAAGGGGCTCCAGATCGTATCGGAGTGGGAAAAAATTCGAATGTTAATAAAAATTAAGTTATCGCAACTACTTCATAACATTTCAAGCCGTGAAAAAAAAAAATTTATTCATTACGCAATACCCAACGTTCTTATGTCCAATCAACATTCCGAGTGCTCTCAGAACCAATTTATATTGATATCATAAAATAATATTCTAGTCTCTTCCATACATCAGAATCAGTCAGGTTGCTCTCACTATCTGATAACATTTCAGGAGTTAATTGCTGTCCTTTAAAATAACCAGGATACTCGAAGAATTTTGAACGTAACACATAATGAAAGAACTAAAAAAAAATAAAATGAAAATTTTATTGAAATTTTGATGGAAACTTAATTCCATCATTTATTCCATGTTACTGGAACACACGTACAAATAAAGTATCGCTGTATACAGAATACGTTATCGCACGAAGCTACGATCGTGGACAATATATATATAATTAACGAAACAAACAAAAAAGCACCGATCGTCACTCTTCTGATTTTCAATGATTATTGAAATACGGCCATGGTCGGAGCATGTTTTTGAGGAAAATATCATTCAAGGTGCTTTTACGACAACAAAATTACGTCTAAGTAAGATATTCTATATTTTATGACTCTCGAGTAGAAAATACATTGAAAAACACAAACAAACAAAAAAAAAATACATTAGAAGAAATCAGTGGCTCGTTCAGTTGACAGTATAGAAAATACACTTGAACTTTGATCCAGTTTCTCGACTGTAGTTTCTAAGCTCGTGGTGGACCGCAGCTGAAATAACCTGGACGTTCTCTATTAACATCAGCTACACACTTATTCAATATATTACAGGTCTGAAACACAAAAACATCATTTTCACAATACAATTTTGTGTGCGATGATACAAAATTTTTTTTTTTATACGCCTCATGATTTTTCGTTTGATTTTTATTTAGAGCTGGACCCATTTCCATAAAACAACTGGTAATGTCCAATAAAAAATGAAATGTGCTGACTGAACACAATTTTTTGTCAGATAAATAAATGATGGCGAACAAATTATATTCGTTGGTTCAACAAAAGTTTTGTTCATTCAACGATATTTTCGTCGTAGTGGGAAACATTTATTTGAACCGCAATAAATAAAGTGTTCGAATCAACCAAATTTTTGTTTGAGCTAACGAATTTCTAAATAATTTCTCGGTGATTGATACTAGAGTAAATTGAACCATTTAGCTATTCGATCTCAACGCACCCAGAAAAAAGATTTATTTC